>CM023482.1:52829595-53252281 GCA_013339685.2 Hyalomma asiaticum
CCTGCACGTCGGTGAGAAATATATCCTTGCAATTCTTGCCCTGCAGTAGCTTACAGTACTGGTGTAGCAGAAATACTAAATGAACAAGCGGAGCATTAGAGCAATATGCTTCATGCCGCTCATTTTTCGCTACATACATCCACTCAGCCAGAAAGCACGATGTGGGATGTGCGCTATGCCAGATACGCAGAGACTGGCATTCGCTGTAGGTATAATGTGTATAGAGCTGCTGTTGCAAAGAATAATGTAGGTTATAAACTTGAAAAGCTTAGAACCAGACTTGGCAGTTATGAAATTATATTTAGTAAATATATAGGATCTTGCTGTTCCCAGTAATGTAACAAATTATTTTGTGGGCTGCTATTTTAAAATATAATGCATTACCTCAAGCGAGTACCCTAAAGAGATTACTCATTTCTCTCCTATTTAGGTTTCAGTAAAATGTGGCAAGTCGGCTTTCCTTATGGCATAAACCACCGTTCAAGAAATGGGTCTAATACAAGCCAATCTAGGTGGGTGCTGTACAAAAATTAAAGAGAAAAGAACGCGTGGCATGCCAACTTTAAGCCTTGAATAACGTTGTTGCAAGCCCACGGTCCTCGGACAAGGAGGCTAGACGGCGCCTGCAAGTTTTGCTGACGGTCGCACAGTTCAGCTACAGCATACGGCAGCTTCAAACGCAAATCCGCTATCCCCTCCACCCCTCGCCAGCTCTGTGAAAGAGAAATTTCCTTTGAACAAAACAACGATAAGTTCTTTGGTCCAAGGTTCCCTTGCCAACTCAGCTATGGTTTAGTCAAGCAGGGCCAAACAAGCTTCGAGACAGTTTAAAGAAACGCGTCAACAAAACAGGGACAACTCACCGCCATGGTATTTTTGGTAGTTTAGACGTAAAGGTGCTGTAAAGTGCACATGAGCTGCAGCATGAGCTATAAACCTTTGTAAAAACAATTTCAAAGTAATTTAATTAGATTTAAAAAGTAACGTTACTCTAATGCTATTACTTTCGCCCAGCCGCCACTCGCAATGTAATCCGATTACACTTCAAAACAATATTACGAAAGCAAAAGCTATTGCCAAACGATTACTTTTTAGAAGTAATTGTGCCGTCACTGCATATACTTGGCCTGCTCATCCAACTGCTGCAGTTTTCATGGACTGTCTTCCCAGTACAAACAAACGATACGTCTAGAATGCTGGAAATTCCAAAAAAAAAAAAACGGCTCCGAGCCCAGTGATACTGACCTGTGATGGTGCTCATCAGGGTTGTTTTGCCAGCGCCATTGTGGCCAAGCAGCGCAGTCACTTGTGTCGAGTAGATCTTGAAGCTAACCCTGTCAAGTGCCGTGAACGTGCCGAACCTCTGCGGATACGTTCCGGAGAGAAAAGAACAAAATCGATTTGTATACACCAGCTAATATCAATCATCAACAAAAGAAGCTCATTCATATGGTCAGTGCAGCGAATTACACATACAAGCAGCAGTCACTAAGGACCCGCTCACAAGTGGCGCCTAGCGCTCTCTCTTTTACATTTGCGTCGTGGCCCTTGTATGTTCCTGCTGGTCAAGCCATTGGACCTGTGTTTTCTGCGCTACTCCCGTGCGCAGCCTCTATAAATACATTTGCAATTTCGGTCAGCAATAAAAGCATTGCTGAACACTGAAAACGCTTCTGTTGGTTCCATTGCTTTCTTTAAGAAATCTGTCGTTTGACAATTTATCGACCAAGGTATATGTATCAATAAGCCTTCCCGAGGCAAAAACCGCTTTGTTCTTGTTTCGCCGACACCCAAGCCTCGTATTCAAATCCCGACGATGCAACCTACCTAAAAGGGACTTCTTCCACTTTTTTTCTTCACACTTGGCCCTAACTAGGCAATTTTTCAAGGGATTAGAGAACAACGAAAAGAATATGGGAGTTGCAGTCGGCATATGTATGTTATGTTTCTTCTCAGCGGCCGGGCAGGAAGTGCGTGGTGATTTTCAGTGTTATAAATACTCCATTATGCAAGACCAAGAACAGAGGCACGAGAGTCATGCAAAACCATATTCAACGAAACAGGAATTTTAACCTTATAGTGTAAGAAACTTAAACTAAGAAAACAAAAATCCCGCTAAGGACACGGTATGATAAATAGATCAATCACTCGTACAGCTAATCAAAAGGATCGGTTTAATTAGCATAGCTTAAAAGCGCCAATTACGTTAACCAAACGAATAATACCCTTGTAATGGCAAGCAAACAAATTTGATCGACAAAACGCGCTCTTGGGCTAGTTGGTGCATGTTGTCTCGAAAAATTGTAGGCACAACTAACAAGGACAAGGACAGGACGAGTTCCACCTGTCAACTGATTTATTTGGAAAACATTCGCATCAAAGAAAACTTCAGGCGCACATGTGACACACATTCATTAGCCACATATAGTGACTGAAGACCATCAGTCATCGAAGTTACCTAGAAAGTGCTGTTCGTTACGACCGAGGGACAAGAACAGCACATCGATGCACAGCGAACATTTCTTATCTATGCATCACAGGACGCCATCATTCCAAGGCAACCTGGTTGCGACTTCTCCCAAGCAATCCGGAATCGGCTAACCGAGGAGTACAGCCGCATGACTTGCAGTGCAAGGGCAAGTGTGAGCCAGAACCACTACTGGGACAGGCTTCATGTTCCGTTAATCTAACATTTAAACACCTGCTAGTTTGGCCAACGTATACTCGACCACAGCTGAGGGGTACTTCATATACCACCCCAGCAGCACAACTGCAATATGGACTGACGTGCCGTTGCTCGCAGTCGCGCTTCTTCGTTTGCTCCCAAATACGAGCGCAAGATGGGAAAGCTTCTCAGCAACAGATGTTCTCAAGACGGGAAACCTTCTTAGCAACAGATATTGTCACTGGAACAGCGTGTCTCCTTGCAACTTTCTCCGTGTTGTGGGCGCCTTTGTGCAAATAAGTTATTACTTGTGGCCTTTTGTTACACTTGGTTGACTCTGCCCTTTCGCGCATTTCTTTCAGTTTTTAGAACAGGTTCTCCGAGACACCGCTAATGACGGAGCAAGAGAATTCCACCACCAGCAAACGTGAAACCTAATAACGAAAACTTTCAACCATTACGGGCTTGCAAGATTACCTTAGCGCCGAATGCACGCACATGGTCGCTTTGTCCCTCTTTACTGTCTTGCAATGCGGCGAGTCAAAACGCAGCAATTCCCTTTTGGCACGAGGTCAGTATGACCAGCACGTAAACTTATCCTCGAAGGTTATTTTAACGTCTACGAACTGTAATTCATTGAAGCCAGGTTCCTCAAAAGTAAACGGCAGGTGCTTTCCATAGCTTCTACACTTAGCTTGAATAGTTTTCAAAGTAACGCTGTACCCCATGGGGTTCACCGAGTTCAGAATCACCAGAGTGTCAACATGTCGGTATACCTTACAGTTCATTGCGTCAACAACTTCATTAAAGTCTGAGCCAATGGACAACAAAAAAAAAATATTGAACAGCACCGGCTCCCCGCACGAGCAGATACTAATTCCTTGCCTTTGCAAAAAGAGCTTGTCGTTATAAGAAACCACGGTACTATTAGGGTAAATTCAAGAACCGACGTGAAGTCATCTAAAGAAATTACACACTCACTCTGGGAGCTCAGAACCCTGTTACCCTCAATTCAATTTCTAGCGCAAGAAAGAAGTTCACCGCGCGGTACCGAATAAAACAGATCAACATCATCTGTGGAAGAAGAAATGGAAGAACTTGATGGTGAAGGTTTAATTTTAGCGATAAAGGCATAGGGAACAAGACATTAGGAGGCAATTATTGCAAACGTCAACTGCCGAAAGGGCCAAAGGCGCGCAAGTCAAACTCTCGTACGACAAACTAAATATTGGTGGAGTAACGTATGGGTGGGATGACACTAAAGGATTTCGATACCGCATTAGGAACAAAAACAAACTGACAAAACAGTGCGCATGACAGCTCACTGAAAGCCCTCGGTATCAACTGCCTAAGTGTTGTAAATAAGGCTGTTGAGCGAGGAGGAGCTCTGCTGTCACTGAATCCTGATATAGTTATCCTAACAGAAACATGGTTAAGAGATTCAATCTGTCACAGCGAGGTCATTCCACCTGGTTTCAGTGTGCATAGAAAAGACCGCAGCTCAAAAGTGTATTCTCTTTAAAAAGGAAATCGAATTAAAATGCCAAATGTATTCAGTTCTCTGTACAGATCTCCTGGCTCTTCAGTTGATATTGATGAGCTAAAAACTGTATGACAACATATGTAAAGCAGGGCGACCGACTAATCTTGGCAGTTGACTTTAATCTGCCAAATGTTAATTGGTCAGCAATCACACACGTGAGTTACTGATGTCCTTCCGCAGATACCATGATCGATATTTCCAGCACGATTTGTCACAAGTAGTTGAAAGTTGCACAAGGATGAAAGGCAGCTCCAAATCATTCCTAGAGATTGCCTTTGTTTCAAGATACATAACACATAATTGCCTTTGTGACATTTTCCCCGGTACTTCTGATCACCTTGCCGTATTGCTAACCGTGTCAAACGTTTCTGTCTGTGAAAAACCGAAGATATCTATTTTTATAATTTTTGTAAAGCTGATGATGAGTAAATGCATGATATCATTTCTTTTCATTTTGATGTTTTTAGCAATAGCACTAGTGTAATAGTGTAAGTGATCTCTGGGTCAAGTTTAAGGGAATTGCAAGTCAAAGCAACAAGTGTCTTGTTTAAACTGTATGTGAAATCCTAGAACCGAGGAACCGTGGATTTCTAAGGCGACACTGAAATTGAGAAGGGAGAAAAGTAAAACTCGTTCTGCTGATTAGAGTTTTCAAGAGAAAATTGCTGAATGGACATCTCAAATTAGAGCTAAGGTTAGTTCAGATGTACATCGTTGCATTAATGAGTCATCGCCCAGTTTCATTACTACATCGCCAGAGAAGATTTGGGCAAAAATTTCGCCCAAGTTACACGAACGTGCATTATGTGATGACCATGGCAGAGAAATTAGTGATCCATTATTATTCGCGAACCTTTCTGATGAGCACTTTACGTCTGTCTACACCGAGGATAACGGTACCTTGCGAACATTTAATGCCTCCATACCTCCTATGCCTGACGTTATCGCGGAAAGTGGTATCCTACACCTGTTGCTAAAGCTAGATACAAAACAAAAATGTGGTTAATTTCTCTGTCACAGGAATCGGTACAACACGAAAGTGAAATGCCTCAGCGCCGCTCTGCCGAATCGAGGGGCAGGAGATGGCTTACACGCGAACACGTTACATGTGGACGTCAGCGGCACTTCGACACGGCACTAGGATCCTCGACAGTTGCACACAAGGGAAGTTCTCAAACGACTCACATTGCTCCGGGAACACTGAGTTGTACGCGCCAGAGCTCTGCGCAAACCTGCCACAAAACAAGGAGCGTTCGCAAACGGTGACGCCCTAAATGCAAACGAAATCGAACGGGTTCTCAGCGGATCATTTTGTGAAAACAGAGCCCACTGCGGCGAAAGGCCAATCATCTGCTTGTCAACGGCCGCCCTTGCGTTCCTTCGAAAAACCTGCGATAAACTCGAACTCCTGTGAGCGTGTGTGCGCTCATTTCTCATCATTTTTGGTGCGGGTTTCGCTGCAGTTCAGCATAATTAAACCACAGTCGCTAGAAATAATCAGGCGCCGTACTGGAGCGCATATAGTTCTAGGCAGCAAGTACATGGCTGCCATATTATATATAGTCCGTTATTGTATTCGAGATCACCGCTACTGAGGGTGGACGAACCATGTTTATTTTTTTTATTTTTTTATATTAAGGCTCGTAATGCATTAGGCGTTAGAGGGTAACCAAAGACTCTTTCAAGACAGGCGCTGTGTTGCTTTTAAGCAAAAGCGACGTGCGGACACCCTATATTTTCCATTTCTTGGTCATTAGTACCATGTATGCTTCACTTACTACTGTCAAAGCGCGAATCTCTACAGCAGGGGCCAAGTCCGGCAGGGTACTGAACCGTTCCGGGTCCCGATTCTCCACATCAACCTCGGCGACAGGTATTACCTTGGGGGGCATCCAGTAGCCGGGCTGCATGTCAGAAGATCTGTGCTTCAGCAACAATAAGACAGTGACAACGCAAGACAGTGAAAAAAAAATGCAGAAAGCTGACTATTCTTAGTGGTACGTGCTGCCGGGCTGCTCGGTTCGTATGTCTGCAGAGTTGAAAAGCGCACAAAGGGGAACAAGACAGAAAATAAGACGAAAAACGCTTCCTTTGGGTCTTCCCACTTTTGTGGCTGGACGTAGAAGCGAGATGATAATTTTACTTCTCCTGGCATGTCAGATACAATATATACGGTCTTTGCGTCAAACCACCCGTAGACATAAGCCACAACCACGCGCAGAAATTAATATGTACAGGGTGTTTCAGTTAATTTATGAGGACCTTTAAAAAACCCACGCGTGCTTTACCAGGATGGAATCAACATACTCCAGTTTACTGTCGTTGGCCATATTAGTCTAGATTTTTATTATACCATCAGTTCATTATTCACAAATATTAACTGACTAACCTTTATTATTTTCTTTAAATGTAAGATATGCAACAAAGAAGTTGTAAAGCATGCTGATTATTAAGTACATAACGTAGTTTCACTACGTTAAGTAGCAGTAGGTGTGGTGGTGGGTTTCACTACGTTAAGTAGCAGTAGGTGTATCGGTTTTCATTTTTAAATGCGAAGCATTTCTTAGCGAACTTCGGCGAACTTCGGCGTAAGCGAAGAAGCCGCCTACGATTTTGTGCTCTCCTGGCTGTTTCGCTAATGGGATGTTTACGAAAATTGGTATGCCACAACACGACTGCATGAGGAACATAAATGACAGGAAGTAACATGAAAATCATGATATGCGTGTCATGAGAGCCATGATTTACGTGCCACGGTCTTAGTGCTGTCCTGGCCGTTTCGTTAATGGGATGTATGCGTAAATTGGTATGCAACAACATGACTGTATGATGAACATAAGTGCAGATCATAACATGAAAATCATGATATGCATGTCATGAGCGGCATGATTTACATGCCACGGTCTTGGTGCTCTCCTGGCTGTTTCGTTAATGGGATGTATACGAAAATTGGTATGCCACAACATGACTGCATGACGAACATAAATGACAGGTCATAACATGAAAATCATGACATGCATGTCATGAGCGGCATGATTTACATGCCACGGTCTTAGTGCTGTCCTGGCCGTTTCGTTAATGGGATGTATGCGAAAATTGGTATGCAACAACATGACTGTATGATGAACATAAGTGCAGATCATAACATGAAAATCATGACATGCATGTCATGAGCGGCATGATTTACATGCCACGGTCCTGGCGCTATACTGCCGTTTCGTTAATGGGATGCATACGAAAATTGGTAAGGCACAACAAGACAGCATGACGATCATAAATTACAGGTCATAACGTGAAAATATGACATGCATATCATGAGCGACATGATTTACATGCCACGCGTTTCGTTAATGGGATGTACACCAATACTGCTATGGCACAACACGACTGCATTACGAACGTAAATGGCAGGCCATAACATCAGAATCATGACATGCGTGTATGAGCGGCATGGTTTACATGCCACAGTCTTGATGCTCTTGCGGCCGTTTCGTTAACTTCATATGCACCAAACTCGGTATAGCAAGACAACAATGCAAAATCCATTTTACGTGCCTGATGCGTGCTTCGCATTTCCTTGATTCCCACTGCACGTGGGATCTGTCAATTTTTTTACCTCCTAAAAACTGCGCGAGATTTCAAAAAACAAAAAAAAACCAGGCCTGCGTGGAATCGCAGAACAGTGACAGCGTTAGCTCGAGCAGCGACCTTCTTAAAGGTCATTGTAAATTATTGGGGATTGGCAAAGTGATCGGGCCATCAGGTATAGCGCAGAGCCCAAGTCAGGTTGCTGGCGGGGCTGCGCACGTCGGCTGTCGCGTGACGCATGGCACGATACGACAGAACTGCTTCACGAGTCAGCACTTCGTAATAATGATGACGGAAAAGTTGAAGAAGATCGTTTCATAGTGATGATGTTGATAATGCCTCTGTAATGGGTTCAGATCTACAAACCATGCAGCCCTGTGTTCTTTCAAATGATTCCTCGAACTCATTATGTAATCCACTTTCTCTTGCGTGTAGTGGCGTATTATAATCCGGCCACGTAACATTACATTTGTTAATGCGATTCCTCGGCAGACGTTATAGCTGTTTAGGTCTTTTAGGGAAGATTTTTCAAGCACAGGCGTGGCTCAGTGGTATAATGCTCGACTGCCACGCAGAGGATGTGGGTTCGAATCCACGCAGAGGACGTGGTTTGAATCTTCCTGGGTCCTGGTTATTAAAATTTGCACGATAGCGGTTACGAACACCGGCGGCGGCAGCGGAGGCGGACAACTACGGCGCAAAAACGGCCCTTGTTGTGATGTCATAACAGCTTACGCTGTAATACGCCACTATATGTCGCGGAAAGTGGATTGCATAACGAGTTCGAGGAATAATTTTAAAGGACACAGGGGTGCATGCTTCGTAGCTCAGCACCCATTACAGAGGCATCATCTACATCATCATTATGAAGCAATCGTTTTCTGAAACAAACTTTACCGTCCTCATTATTACGAACCGCTGCCCTTTATCGTGTCGTATCGTGCCATGCGACATGCGGCAGGCGACGTGCGTAGCCGCGACAGCAACCATGATTTGGCTCTTCGATATACCTGATGGCGCCTCCTCGTAAGGTGCTGACCGCTGCTGAAGAAGCGAATCGCAGAGCTACGCGCGCGGCTGCAGCAAGGCAACGTCGGGTACAACAGCCAGCTGTGCAGACAGAAGCCCAAACCGCAGCTCGCCGTCGATGCCGGGCCGAGAGTTCGGTTCCTTCTCGGGAAAACGACAGTTATACAGATTTGCACGTTACAATACCGCAGTAATTATGGCGTAGTGGGTACTTCTCTAGTTGGCGAAATGATAAGAGTTATGGCGCTGCGGTACCTACCACCTCTAGTTGCACTAGTTTCCCCAAGCGTTTAAAATGGCCTCTAAGAACTGTGACATGTACATGCCGCTCATGGCACGCATGTCATGATTTTCATGTTATGACCTGCCATTTATGTTCGTCAGGCAGTCATGTTGTTCCGTACCAATTTTCGCATACATCCCATTGGCGAAACGGCTAGGAATACACTAAGACCGTGGCATGTAAATCATGCCACTCATGACATGCATATCATGATTTTCATGTTATGACCTGCCATTTATGTTCGTCAGGCAGTCATGTTGTGCCATACCAATTTTCGCATACATCCCATTAGCGAAACGGCCAGGAGAGCCCTAAGACCGTGGCATGTAAATCCTGCCGCTCATGACATGCATATCATGATTTTCATGTTATGACCTGTCATTTATGTTCGTCATGTAGTCATGATGTGGCATAGCAATTTTTATAAACATCCGATTAGGGAAACGACCAGGAGAGCACAGAATCGTAGGCGGCTAGATAGATAGATAGATAGATAGATAGATAGATAGATAGATAGATAGATAGATAGATAGATAGATAGATAGATAGATAGATAGATAGATAGATAGATAGATACGCTCAAACTCGCCGAAGTTCGCTAAGAAATGCTTCGCATTTATAAAAAAAAGAAACCAACGAGTGCTGTGGTTGCAGCGGACGGTACGAACAACAATGCTTTCACGTGTCTTTCTTCGATCGCCCTCCGCGAACGCAACGAGAGCTGTCTAAAAGAGCAATCGACGCTTCATGTATCAACGCACGACATTAAAGCTTCTCAACATTTCCAACCCTACGCAGAACGCAGCCTTCTAAGTGCCGAATACACAGAGTAAGGTATACACAAACCGTAAGGCAGAAAAGCGGGGACTTCGGATAGGCTGTGGCCCACGGTAGGACGTTGCTGAGGTAGAACAGCAGAAATACTTCGAATACGCAAGTAAGCATCATGACGACGAGCAGCTCGAACACAGTGACGCTGTCGAAGTTTAATGCAGGCTTGAATATGTCTCCCCAGCCGGCTCCGCCTGCGTAAACAGAAGGAAGCATAAAGTAGCCAGTTTCTTAAAGGGGTCCTGAACCACCTTCCGGGCTTTGTGGAAAAACGTATTCTACGGCTTGCCTACGCCGTGATGAACATCTCAGCCAAATGCTGTAGTCATCCGCTAAACGTAGCGTTCACAAGCGGAGCACAAAGCTTCCACTTCCTCAGGAGCCCTCAACTCAAAAAGCGGCTTCTCCTCACGCTCCTTGTATATGCTCTATTTCGTCATATAGCATTTACAAGGAGCGTCGCTGCTATTGGCCGATGGCAGACACGCCCGCCGCGCCTGTGTGCGGGCCCTTCGCAGCGCGCGTTTTTTTAAAACCGTAAGCGCGTGCGTGCCGTGCGTGCCCTGCGCTCGTTTTTCCTTGCGTTGTGAGCGCCTATATAGGCAAAATAGTTGCTGGAAATATGTGAAAATATATTTGTTAATTCGCAAGTCTCATAGATGCCATTGGAAGGCGTCCGTAAACTACGTCGGTGTGGACGCGAACGGTGCGGTGCAAAGTCGCCATAAATGTAGTTTTCCAAGAAGGCAACAAATGCATGCCAGCAGCCTGTAATAAATCACAAATTATTCCCAAACTTTAATTAACAATTGGTCAGTGATTGTAGATGGGCTTATTCCCTATGGTACTCCAATGCGCCACCTTCTAGTACACATACTCAGTAACATGGCTGGAGTCGAACCCAAAATATTTCTTTTATAAGGTGGATTAAAGGACTAGGTCTGAATAGACTATATTTGGGTGGATTAGAGCTCATGGAGGTGCATTAGGGTGGATTAAGACAGACTGAGGTGCATTAAGGTGGACTATGGCATACAGAGCGGATTACTCTAGACTTAGATTAGGGTGAATTAAGGATTACAGCAGATTAGGGTTGAGTAAGGTAAATTAGTGCGGATTAAATCATTACGTCTGTATTGCACGGCTTAATTTGGCGTAACTTAATAGTCTGAGCTTACTGAGACTTGACTTAGCCTTAACTTATTCATACAGCACCTGATTAGAGTTACACTAATTAGGCTTGGTCTAATTAACTGAAACCTAATCACACATGACTTAATAAGCTGGGCTTCATTAGGAATGATATAATTATGCTTGAGCTAATTGGCCCTATCTTAATTATACCTGACCTAATTAGTTTAGGCCTAGCTACGCTGTGCCTTGGTATAATACCTTAATTAGGTATCGCTTGGTGAGTATTACCTTAATTAGTCCTGATTTAGTCAGTGTTAGCCTAAGTACTCCTGAAATATTTAGTCTCAGCTTAATGAGGCTTTACCGTTAAGTCCTAGCATAATTTACCTTGGATTAATAAGTGCTAGCTTAGGTTTGACTTAACTAGTAATAACCTAGCTATGCGTGGTTTAATTAGTACTAGTTAATTAAACGTGGTCCAATTAAACGCTTGATTACGCTAAACTTGTTCATATCAGCAAAATTAGGTATCGCATAATTTGCCCTATCCCAATTAGACTTGGTTTAATTAGTATCATGGCTTAATTACCGTTATATAATTAGTATCCGCTTAATTAGGGGTTACTTGTCATGGCTCAATTAAGCTTGAATTAGTTCAGTTTGGCTTGGTTTGACTTAGTTGGATTAGTCCTGTCTGAACTAGGCTTCAATTAATTATTCCTAATTAGGCTCCTTTGAATTATACTTAACCTTAACTAGTTTTAGGAATCTCAATTAGGCTCCACTGAATTAGACTTAGCCTTACCTAACTAGTCCTACGAAGCTTTGTCTTTACTATAGCGTGGTATTGTTATGCTAGCATTACATACCTTAGCGGAGTTTTCTGCAAATTTCCCAGTTTCACCAATAGCTCACAGTTTCACTGTTAAAATTGACTAGTGTATTCACGCATTAATTCATCCATCCTTCTTTGCGCATGTCAACGCACCTTATTCCACATTATTCTGTCGCCAGGGGTTCGAGTTGTGAAGATCTTCCTTTCGAGCCATAGTAGTCACACGTTCGAGCCCGACAGGATGATTAACCCGTCTACAATCACTACTCAACAATTAACTAACTTGGGGTTATACATGACAAGGTGGAGCAGCGTTGATAGTTGCGCTGTTTGCCCTGACGCCGTCTTATGCGCAATATCAACGACAAGCAGCGCACTGACGAAGTGAGCGCGCACACCTGCGAGCCTAAACGTGTGTGACGAACGAAAACAAAGCTTCCAAGGATCGAAAAAAAAAATGCGGTGATCGCGGGGGCACGCGACAGAGCCCAAGCGCGGAGCGAGCAGGCGGCCACAAGCGCGCTGCGGACACAGTCCCCGGTAGTCGCGCGCTTTTTGTCAGCCACTCTGACACGTCGCTGAAGTCTGGCGACGTAACGCGGTGGGCGGGGCACCTCCTTCGACACCGCCCTAAGGAGCTCTGTACCCTCTATTCCGCAGAGTTGAGACAGGACTGGAAAGGGAGGTTTTCCGGTCGCAATATCTTCGCTCCTAACAAACCGTTTTGAAAAATTCTTTCGGCTGTGAACTTCTGAGAGGCCTTCAATACACACCCAGCCGTTTTCAAAACCAAGCCCGAGTGGTGGTTCAGAACCCCTTTAACTGCGAGAAGGGTTACCCTCTAGAACGCCACTGTCATCCCCAGGGACACCTGGAGAAGGGGCGTAATCGGTAAAGCAGTTATAGAGTACAGTCGTAACCAGACTTATGCCCAGAGGCTCATGACCATCCATACTCTTCCACACCTACCCGCTCTTCACTCACACCACCCTCAATGATGTCATTGCATAACGACCGATCGGCCCACACAGCCTCTTCTAAAGTCAAACCTTGATATATCAGACAGCGCGGGGATCGCAAATTATTTCTATGTAGCCAGAATTCGTTATATAAAACCACCGCATAGAAAAACGCTTAAAAATCACGCCTGGTATGCATGCAGACGTCTGGTATGCATACAAGCGTGGCGCTGGACAAAGCATGTCCAGCAACGCTTTCACCTGGGCTGCGGAAGCCCTCTACGAATCACTGCACCGAAGGAAGTTGTATGAGCTCATACTACTTCGCGGCTGGTAAAACAGCCACGATGAACAGGCATGTTTGCTAATGCCCGAACAGTCAGTGCAAATTCTGATTTTCCGTCTTTTGCAAACTCACCCTCGTAGTCGTCAAAGGCCGCCAGGGTCCTCAACAAAATAGTGCACCCGAGCTGTGGGCAGATGGCACACTTCAGCTTCGTCCAGCGGTCTTGAAACACAAAGTGGCTCAGTGACGTCGATTCATTTGGCACTATGATCAGCGGAATGAAGAAGCCGACGAATATGGCGCCAAACATGGCTCTGTTCCCTGGTGTGAATGCGAAAAATGTTGTTAGCAGCGCGAGAATATTCAATTGTTTCGGATACTCTTCAATTATGGCACACTTTCGATATTCGCATTCCATTCAAAATTGGGTATTCAAGATTACCGCACCCTCGATATGATTCGAATATGCGGAAGGATCGACTATGCGGATCAGTAATCTTGGTGAAAGAAATGGCTAATGTACCGCTTTTACGCATGGCGGCTGAGAATTACCTGTGTGGGTAAGCATCCGCTTTGCGCTAAGATGCGACGGGGGCTAAGAACGAGCACGACAGCACGTACGACCTTTCTTCGCCACCATGCGTCATCACGATAAGCATCTGAGACTGCGTCCTCGGCGGTGCTGTTGGCGCTCATATAAGCACGCTGGCCTAGCGCATGTTTTCTTGTAGCACATACATATATAGCATGCAGGCAACGAGCTATGCCTTAAGGGCAAGCCCAATTCGCAGCAGAGCACAAAACTATGAAAAAAAAGGTAACCAAACTGTGCTGGCCAGCAATTCGCAGCCGCGCCCTTGTGCATGCATTGCAGTTGCCTGACCATGTGGGACAATTATCATTTCTTCGTGACAACGTTTTGTATTTGTTATCAGTAGTGTGATACATTATCAACAGAGTCACGATATAACAGGGTAGCCTAGGCATCGTGTACATGATGCCTGGCGTGTCAGGAACGTTCCTGAGGGTTATATACATGCATGTTATTTATTTATTTATTTATTTATTTATTTATCGATCTATCTATCTATTGATTGCACAATGCAGTCACAAAGTCAATGCATGGTCCACACCGCTTCCTGCTCGCTTCGAACATCAGGCAATACTATCTTAAAACCTTGCCTCGAGATGGAACTTCCACATAGAACACAGCCATACTCGAGCGACGTGGCAATACATGTTGACAGCGATGCAAATAAAACGGGTCGAATACTCGCATAATCGCTGAATATTGCAAGAAATGCGCGCTGTACAGCACGCCTGTAGGCATAAATTGTCGTGATAAAACAAATTTGTCGTGTGGCTGCAGCTAGCAGCGACGTGCCACTATGGGCCGCCAACGTCTTCACGACGTCACAGCGGGACATGCCGAACACGGGCGCCCACAGTAAGCGTCGCGGGAGGAAACTAATGAGAACCACCTGTGCATATGGCGTCCTTTTGTGTTCTTTTCTCTTGCCCATGTTTCTAGCGCAGTAAGACTTTCCCAAGATGAAACTTAACCAATTAACCCAACTTAGTGCACTGCTGGGCCTTTCTCGTCCGCCAGCGCGCTCTTTGCGCTTTGGACAGCGGACCGAAGAAATGCCCTCTCGTGAATGGATGAGGCATATTAGGTTTAAACTCACACGCGTTGTCTATTGTTCTGCAGCACATGAGATTGATGCACTGCTCCTGTCAGCGACTACTTACCCTTTTTCAAGGTAGCGGCGACAAGCATGGCCAACAGCACGTGTCCCGTATTGAATACAGTCATGACGAATAAGACCAAGCTGACGTCGGTGTGCCGGTAGAAGCTTCCGCCCCTGAGTGTTTCGCGTCCAGCGCCCATGGCTATTTCGCGTCCAACGAAATACATTATCGCGATGATAATGATGCTCTCGAACATCTGGATGGCGAACGCCGAGACGAAGTGGCCCAACCAGAATGCCCACACTGGTAACCCGTTGATTCGCTGCTGATCCTGAAAAGTGCAAGCACCAGGATGTTAACGACAATGCCGAACGAAAAAGAGGCTTCGATTATTTGAGTGAAGACTATGTTTTGTTTATATTTTCTTTCTCTCCAACATTTACACAACAACGAGTTCTAACCATCCCCGTCATTTTCATTATCATCATTACCTGTCCCGCTACACCCGTGGCAAGGCAAAGGCGTCTTCCACATTTTTGCCAATTAATCCGGTATTGTTCTAGCTGCGACAACGGGATAACCGCAACAGCCTTAATGCCATTTGCCCACCTAACTTTCTGCAGCCCCCTGCCACTAAGTGCGGCTGATCTGCGTAGCGCGCTTACATGGCGCTCGTTAGTCAATTGTTTACCATTGAGTTCACACCGATGATGCTTGACTTCGCGTTGGTGAGAGAGCTACATGCTAAAGGGCAGGTGACAATAGCTCCATCATCGATAATACTTTCCGTGCACCCTTCATCTCTATTTCAGCAATTATTCACCTGCGTATTCATTCCAAAAGAATTAACACCATGATAGACACAGACTTCAATAAATAAATCGTTTAGTGTACTGCACTGTATTAGCACGATGCCGGCTTCCGCTGCGCACAATTTCGCTGTAACTGTCTGTCACGCACTGCGAAAGGACGTATACGTAAGGCCGGCAAAACTTTTTTTTTTTTTTTGCCGAAGCAACAGTTTATCGCGCGGAAGTTGCTGTGGGTAAAATAGAGTGTGTACCGGATTTTGCCGCGTTTTGTGACACGGTTGCGTGCATTGTTACGACTGGCCGGCGCTTGTAGCAGGCCAGTCGTAACAGCATGCGCCTTCCTCTTGTATTAAAGAAGCATCCGGTGCTCACACTATGGTATAGTTCCTGCGCAACTGTATTCGACGACCAATATCAAAATTAATGTAGGGTAAAACGATACGACGGGCACGTATCGTAAAACGATGGAGCCGACAAATGACTGACAACGTATGCACGTCTTTTGTGTGGACACTATAGTTATGAGAAATTTTCATTATATAGCAAAACGATTGCGTTACAGTTAAACACCTGAGTGACTCCGGTTCCACTGCACATATAAAAGCACCCTGTCATCAGGACGCCATCACACGAGCACCATTTAAATATATGGACAGTAAGTGGGACGGAATGTATACCAGCAGAACGAAAACGTAACAAAGCAGGCAAAATGTAAAATGGAGTGATGAAGTATCGCTAAAGGCCCTCAACGAGGGTATTACATATAGGGAGATATTACAATGACATGGTAATAAGAAGAGTAATAAAATAACATGGGTAATTAAAGACACAAACTCATAAAGAGGTAGATTCAATAAGCGTGTCGAACGAAATGGAACTGGAAAAAAAAAAGAAAGGATCAGAATAGCATAGCACACTTCAACAATACATTTCAGTTCATAACAAGAAGGCATAAAAACGGTACAGTACATTTCAAAAAGTCGCTCAAAAAAACAAAAAGCATGAGAACGACACAATGCAAAAAAGAAAAGTTGCAGATCCCCTTGCTATAGGAATCGGTATAACACGAAAGTGAAATGACCGAACTGCGCTTTCGGAGTAGGGTAGCCTCAGCGAGAGCGCTGACATTACCCTACCAAGGCCGAACTATAGGCGTTCTTTAGTGCTATGACGACATTTCGCTGTACCGGGATTCTAGGTGGCGGCACGGCCCTAGCCAACGGAGAGCACAACGAAAAGGAGAGAGATGGAGAAAGTTTAAATGTAGGGTAATAAGGCGCGTCCGTGCTCCATCTAACATGGCCAAGGATAGCTCAGTCGACAGCCCGGCGGGCACCTTACGTCGCGGTTAGCAGATCATGGGCTCGATCCCGGCCGCGTTACTGGAAATTTTAAAGACGATAGTCTTTTCTTGGGATACTTCAACGCAGAAATTTTGGTCTGTCTGTGTGTGTGTGTGTCTGTCCTGCTGCGAAGGGTGAACCCCTTCCTCAACGACCTCCCAGCTTGAACTGGTGGCTACCTTCATACTTCTGAACACAGTCGGCCAAAAAGCAAATATTACGCATATCTGAGGCGCAACATCAATACGTAAGTATTAGACGGTGTGTTCCTTTAGTAGAAAATACATAGATGCGTAATTCTAAAGACCCTAGTGCTTGTTAGGATGCGCAAAATCGGACGTTTCCTGTACTAGGCAAGCTTCTTGCGTTTCCCGAAACCATGGCCAGATGGCGCCCTTATCTCACGCTTACATTACATCGGTACTATACAGGATGGCTATGCAAGCAGTAAAATTAAAAATAGAAGCCTGGGCAGAACGTAACAATATTTTGGGAGAACTTCAGAATGGATTTCGAGTAGACAGGCGTTTAGACGATAACCTATTTGTTCTTACTCAGTGTATAGAAATATCTAAAATAGAAAGGAGGCCGTTGTATGTGGCTTTTCTAGACATCACTGGGGCGTATGACAATGTTAATCAGGAAATATTGTGGGAAATTTTGGAAGGAATGGGCATAGGCGACGATTGTGTACAGCTTTTGAGGGAAATATATCGAGAAAATACAGTTTGCATAGAATGGGAAGGAATAAGTAGCAGAGAGAACGTTGATATTAGCAAGGGGCTGAGACAGGGATGTCCTTTGTCGCCGCTGTTATTCATGCTGTACATGGTTAGAATGGAAAAAGCGCTAGGAGATAGCCACATTGGTTTTAATCTGTCACACAAACAGGGCGGCGTGATGATTGAGCAGATGCTTCCGGGTTTATTTTATGCTGATGATATTGTCTTATTCGCAAACAGTCGAGATGATATACAACGGCTGGTGAATATATGCGGGAAGGAAGGCGAGGATCTAGGACTAGGATTTAGTGTAACAAAATGCGGATTGATGGTATTCAATGATCCCAACGACCAGGCGGTATCCATACAGGGCCAAGAAATACCGAGAGTAAGCGAATACAAGTACCTTGGCGTATGGGTAAATGAGGGCGATAGATACATGAAGGTACAGGAAAAAGCCTTGGCACCAAAGGGAAAGAGGAACGCAGGAATAATGAAGCACAGAGCGTTATGGGGACACAATAGGTACGAGGTGCTTAGGGGTCTGTGGAAAGGGGTAATGGTACCGGGGCTTACATTTGGGAACTCAGTGGTGTGCATGAGGCCAGAGATACAATCGGGAATGGATGTGAATCAAAGAACTGTGGGACGCCTCGCGTTGGGTGCTCACGGGAAAACTACAAACGAGGCTGTAAAGGGCGATATGGGATGGGCGAGTTTTGAGGCAAGGGAAGCGCAGAGCAAAATAAGGTTTGAAGAAAGGCTAAGGAATATGAAAGAGGTTAGGTGGGCAGTGAAGGTGTTCCGCTATTTATATAGAAAGAGCGTTGACACGCAGTGGAGAAAGAGAACTAGGAGGCTCACCAGTAAATATACGGCTCTAAGAGAACTGACAACAAAGAGCGTAAAGGGAAAAGTCAGAGAGGCGGAGAAGATTTACTGGAGGACAGCGATGGAAAAAAAACCGACTCTGAATAACTACCGAGAGGGCAAAAACGAAATAAAGAGGGAGGCATTTTATGATAATTCAAGAGGAAGCGCTTTATTGTTTGAAGCGAGATCGGGCTGCCTTAGAACGCGTGTTTATAAAGCGAAATTCAGTAAAGAAGAAGAAAAATGCACATGCTGTGAGGAAGATAGGGAAACGACAGAGCATGTTCTGATTGAATGCGGAAATATCCACCCAGGTGTACGTTTGGGCACCACCCTACATGAAGCCTTGGGTTTTAGGGCGAACAACGGGAAGCTGAACATAGCCGCGATTGAAATAAGTAAGAGACGGTTAGAATACTGGTGGCAGAAAACTAGAGAGAACGGACAAAAATAATTATAGGGAAAAATATGGAATTTCTGCCATAAGGGGCAGGGAACTGGGATATGAAATTCCGTTTTTGATATGGCATGATCGATTTGATTGAAGTAAATTTAAAAGGCATGAGGAAAATTAAAAGAGAAAAAAAAAAGTTCTTAAATCTTCTTACGAGCCTGGTGGCGCACATGTCACCGCCCCGTTACAAAGGGGAAGCTCATAGCATCCATCCATCCATCCATCGAACATGCTGTGAGGAAGACAGGGAAACGACGGAGCATGTTCTGATTGAATGCGGAAATATC
Source organism: Hyalomma asiaticum (assembly GCA_013339685.2). Taxonomy (NCBI): domain Eukaryota; kingdom Metazoa; phylum Arthropoda; class Arachnida; order Ixodida; family Ixodidae; genus Hyalomma; species Hyalomma asiaticum. The sequence goes on from CM023482.1 coordinate 52,848,932, forward strand.
CACCCAGGTGTACGTTTGGGCACCACCTTACAGGAAGCCTTGGGTTTTAGGGCGAACAACGGGAAGCTGAACATAGCCGCGATTGAAATAAGTAAGAGACGGTTAGAATACTGGTGGCAGAAAACTAGAGAGAACGGACAAAAATAATTATAGGGAAAAATATGGACTTTCTGCCATAAGGGGCAGGGAACTGGGCTATGAATTTCCGTTTTTTGCTATAGAATGATCGATTTGAGTGAAGTAAATTTAAAAGGCATGAGGAAAATTTAAAGAGAGAGAGAGAAAAAAAAAAGTTCTTAAGTCTTCTTACGAGCCTGGTGGCCCACATGTCACCGCCCCGTTACAAAGGGGACGCTCATAGCATCCATCCATCCATCCATCCATCCATCCGTGCCGAACGGAAGGCAGCGGAACGGCCGCCCGCCACTCCGGCCGGTCCCTTTCTCTCCTAGCGTCTCTTCGTTTTCCCCCTCGCTTGCGCAACTCACGCGAACCGGGACTCATGTAGTACGGCCGGTAGAAGGCTATCGTCTTTCGACGACATTTGCAGCGAAGCACGGAGATACGCGGCCAATTTTTTCTCCTTGTCTTTTTCTTTGTCATTGTTTATCTAAATTTTACTGCATCATATCCGTTACGGTAGTGTCGTATAGGTTGAAACACTTCGTATAGGTTGAAACATATAGGTTGAAACACCCGGAATGAAACACTTCCGTGTCAAAAAATATATAAAACGAGAGTCGACATGGATCATTTAAGCCGGCAGTGCATTTAGGCACAGCACTCAGTGCGGGCCAGCTCCTCAAATTTTGAAATTTTTTCTGTTACTCTGAGCAGCTACGTGCAATGGTAAGCGGTTCCAGTCGACGATAGTGCGCTGTCATCATCACCATCATCATCAGCCTATCTTATGTCCACTGCAGGACGAAGGCCTCTCCCAATCCTCTCCATTCTTGCCTGTCCTGCGCGAGCTGATTCCATTTGACGCCTGCGAATTTCTTGGTTTCGTCCCCCCATCTTACTCTCTGTCGCCCGCGGCTACGTTTGCCCTCTTTTGGTATCCATTCCGTCGTTCTAACTGTCCATCGGTTATCTATCCTTCTCATCACGTGGCCTGCCCACGTCCATTTTTTCTTCTTAATGTCGGTTATTATGTCGGCGACTCCCATCTGTTCTCTGACCCACTCGGCTCTCTTTCTATCTCTTAATGTAACGCCTATCATTTTTCGTTCCATCGCCCGCTGTGCCGTTCTTAACTTCCTCTCGAGATTCTTCGTAATTCTCCAAGTTTCTGCCCCGTACGTCAGTACTGGCAAAATGCAGTAGTTATATAGTTTCCGCTTGAGTGATAGTGGTAGATTTCCTTTCATGAGTTGGGAGTGTCTCCCGTACGCGCGCCATCCCATGTTTATTCTACGGTGGATTTCTTTTGTATGGGCGGGTTCTCCTGTCAGTAGTTGTCCTAGATATAGGTATTCTTCTACGACTTCTAATGTCTGGTTTCCGATCGTGAAGCCACGTTTCTTCGCCGTGCCACTTAGCATTATCTTTGTTTTCTGCATGTTCATCCTTAACCCTACTTTAGAGCTTTCTCGGCTTAAGTCTTCAATCATTTTTTGCGCTGTATGAATTAGCAAAACGATGAGTGCGACATATCAGTCGTTTAACCTTGTACTAATGATCCCGGCGAGGGAAATTGACTGCAGGGGACTGAAAGAAATCAGTGGAAAGAATTGAATGATGATAAAGTTTATAAAAAAAGCAAAAGGCGAACAGCTTGGCGACGATGCGACAATGTTTCTAATTGAGGGCGATCTTTCAGCGCAGTGATGCTAGGATGACGCGAGTAATCTGAAAAGATTAAGCGCACAGCACGGTTTTGCAGGGATTGGATATCCTGGAAAAGGTAGGATTGAAGTGGATCTCAGATAGATGAAGCGTTTTCAATTTTCGGGCGAACAAGTGTAATGTAGGCGAGCTTTCGTATATGAGAAAGAGCATTTTTAGAGAATGTTTGATAAGGCCGAGCGAACGATTAGCTGAAGCAAGGCTTGCATCATTCTGATAATGCCACGAAAGATATGATTGAAAGTGGACACCAAGGTATTTATAAGTAGTAGCAAGTTTTATTTCGACATTATTTAAAACGTACGTTGTTGGTATACGGGCAATATGACGGGAAAATGACATTAATTTTGTTTCGGATTCATTCAGTGTCAATAACCATGTAGAATGCCAGTATAAACGCCGACAAGGTCGGGTTGGAGGAGTTCACAATCGCCATTGCCGGATATATTACAGTACTGTACGCAGTCATCGGCGAATAGTCTAACACGGGACGATACACAATTAGGCAAGTCATTAATATAAATTTTAAAAAGCAGCGGACCTAAAACACTACCTTGAAGGACACCAGACGTTAGGTTCACATAAGCAGAATGAAAGTCATTAACGACTGTGTACTGTGATCTGTGTGAAAGGAATACTTTAAACTATGAAACATTAATAGGATGTACGTTAAGGAGGATTAGTTTTACTATGAGTCTGTGGTGGGGAACGCGATCGAAAGCGTTTGAATAATCGAGAAATATAGCATAACTTGGAAACCGTAATCGAGTGCCGAGTGCAAGTTATGTACGAAACTAGCGAGCTGAGTGTCACATGAGTAACAGTTTCGAAAGCAATGCTGTTGCTTAAAGATGATACTGTTCTCCTCAAGATAGTTGATGATTTGAGTGTAGGTAATGTGTTCCTATAGTCTGCAGATTGTATTAGTTAAGGAAATTAGGCGATAGTTGAGCGGCAGGGAGCGATCACCAGATTTAAAAATCTGAACGACTCTGGCCATCCGCTAGCCGTGAGGAATGGTGTGAAATGATGATTCTGAGAAAAGAACAGATAGAATAGGTGAGAGGCTCGGTGCAATATTTTTTAATACCTTGTTCAACCCGATATGGCCAGGCGCCGAAGAAAGCTTAAGTTTATTTAATAATGAGCTAGTTTCTTCTACAGTAACGTCGGTGCAGTAATGTCGGTGCGATTACTAATGAGAGGGCTGGACCTTGACTCCTCACGCGTAAAAACAGCATAAAGCATAAAGTGGAACCAACTCGCTCAGAATAGGGCAAACTGGTAACTGTTGGGAGAGAGGCCTTCGTTGAGCTGTGGATTTAAAAGAGGCAAATAATAATAATAATAATAATAATAATAATAATAATAATAATAATAATAATAATAATAATGACGAAACGGGAATCGACCAAGAGCTCGTTAGATGCAACTAATGAAGCGAAGTAAGTAATAGAGGACAACATTCGGAGTTTTAACAGCAGTACAATAACTGTAGCCCACCTCAATGCCTTAATGGAAAGGCATTAAAGTAGGCTAAAGAACACTAAAAACGATTTTCGAAAACGTGTACGATGCTCTACCAACCGAGTCACAATGGCGGTCATTCCCTCGTCCACCTTAATGGGCATTTCTGTGCGCATAACCGTAGGAAATTCGGAATGTTAGTTAGCGCCACTCATGGCCATGGCGGCGAGTGCGAAACAATGCTCTTTTCCTTAGAAGACGTCACGTAGCACGTGGTCTTAATGCTAGCTGGCTGCTGGCCAATAAACCTTAAGCATGCTACATAAGGGCACCATGTCAGCCGGAACGAGACCTTCGCTACGCAAAGGGAAATTCACCAGGCGCATGCTTATTTGTCAGAGTTTGGAAAGTACCCCGTATCGGCTGTGGTGAGGTCTAAAAAATATCAGGCACTAACGCTATTCTACAGGTACCAACCTGATTTCGAGGGCTCCGGGATGGCTTTGACAATTTTGTACGTACTTGTTTATAAAAAAAAATATCTTCATGATATTGCTATCGCAAGGCATTTCAGATCTACAGACGCATTTGCCAGAATCTCTGAGCGCTTCTGGTGCGCCCATTCACATCTACAAATATGGTAAAGCTTACGTCGCGGTACGCCCAGCCTCCTGTATTTCACTAAATGTAAGCCGCTGCTTCAAAAACACCTGTTCAGGTGTTGCAACCTCCCACTACTCCGCATAAAAAAAATGAACAACGTCGCCTCTCTTATAACTAACAGCAAGCAGATGTATTCGATCACTTTACCAAGTGGTTAGTAAGCAAAACAGTACGTTACACGACTTCTGAACATGTCATTCTTCCCCCATGGATCAAATTTTATCGTGGCACTGAACTCTTACGCGCTTTCTCAAACGTCGCGGGTGTTCTTACATCATGAAAGATCGAAACTTCTTCGAAATCGTGCAGAACAGCACGAGCCGCTAGATATGTAAATCACCCGCCGTGCAACGGTCACCACCGCGGGTTAACTGCCCCTTTAGCGAAGTTTTGGGATCCAACGTGGACCTTTCGCAAAATAACCGGATTTTCTTGGGATACACCACCAAACATGAACAGAGACAAAGAAGCCGCAATGTAAGCGACAGATCTAACCGCATGGACGGAGACCGTCGTCTCCTCATGACCCGCAGCTCGGCAAGCCACGGAATTGATCGGTTGTCTTCAATGAAGCGCTTGCTCCGCGACACGTACAAGTCGGGCAACACACGGCTGACGTCAGTGACAGCGTTCAAGCAATTAATAGAGAGAACTGCTGTGCTCCTTCGACGTCTGAGCCCGAATACCCTGTTCTGGTCGGAAGCGTAGCAAGCCTCTCGGAACGCGGTACAAAGCCGCTGCTACGCCTACCAAGCACTTATCACGTTTTGTTTCGGATAAGGCCTCTGATTCAGTGCCTGGAAGACTTGCGCGAATATCCACAGCTGAGAACGTACCACATCACTCCGTAGCGCGTCTCCCACAACGAATGCCACGCCCATTGAGGCGCTCCGTCAACACCGCTAGTTTGAGACTCATTTCACACATTCCACAGCAGGCAGGCATGCCTGGTAACAACTATATCGTAATACGGTCAGTGCCATAGTGGGTGTCAAACGCGGGAACGGCAGCTAGCACGTTTCGGAGAAGACTTATTTTGGCAAACTCTGCCGGCGTACAATGACTGCGGCAGCGTCCGTATAACCTAGCGGTCTGAAGTGACTGGCACAAGGAGCGACTCCGGCTTCCTATCCGCTTTCCGTGCTGCCTTGCTTTTGTTGTGTGACAGTGCACATCTTTAGGGATGCTGAGGACATTGGGATTTAAGGAATAATAGCGGCAGGACGGGGAAAGGAGGGACGTCCCGACTGAGAGGGACATGCTGGAAGATAGCGACTTGCCCTATCAGTAAAGTGCAGCGCAGCAGTAGGCGTATTGTCGTTCTTTTCGTTGAAATTACGATTGTAAAAAAACAAAAAAGAAGCTAGCAGCACTTTTTTTATCAAACACTTGAATAAGAGTAAAAGCGCGCAGAAAACACGGGCGGAAGAGGCATTTCTTGTGCCTTTCTAGTCCGCATGTTCTGTGCGCCTTTACTTTTCGTCAAGATGGTATACCAACATGCCCAAATCGCCATTTTGCTGTACTTTATTATCAGATACGAAGCACACGGCTACGGATACTAAAAGTGCGAAGGATACGAATACGAATGTCTGCATAGCATGACCAAAACTGCGACAGCGTAGCAAAGGAACGCTTTATATTAAGAGTGGCCTGTTACATGCTGGCACGGAAAAATTACGACTCACCTTCATCCCCGTTTCGAGCTCCAGTGTTATGGCGGACACTCGGCGCAGAAAGGGGATGCTGAAGACCATGACCGTGATTATTAAGATGGTGGCTCGAAAGTTTCGTTGCTCTCTGAAGGGTGGCGCATCGGGTAGTTGCCGAAGCAAAACCTTCGGTACCTGCAATGGGCGGCTCCGTGAGTATACACTGTTGTCATTTGGTCGGTCGCGGGTTTGAGAGGACGTCAGATGGCTCGAAATCACGGCGAAGCGTTTGTAAGGACACTTTTGATCTCACAGTCTTGGCTACGACTTCAGAAAACCACTAACGAGTATCATCAAATGGCAAGATGCTGTTGTCAACCACCGTACTGAAAAATTTCGAGCCCTGTAATGCACCATCTGCAAAATGAACCCTGAAGTCGCCATGTGAGACGCTTGGTACTCTCCTAACAAGAATGTTTTGTCACAATTACAACGCGCACGCCTTCGCAACCTGGAAAGGTCGTGGGCGCGGCGATTACGCGAGGAAAGGCGATCGAATGTGCGCGGTGCGACCACTCGTTGTTGTAGAACACACACTCCAAGTATGCCACTCGTTTTCAGCGAAGATGTTTAAGAATATATAGTAATTGAGTCCTTGCGTCCGCGCCCGTGCAGCCGCGGATGACGCCAACAGCGCCGCGCAGAAATAGACAAGCCAGTTAAGGAAATATAGAGAGAGGAAAGTTTGGAGAGAGGGAGAGACAGGGAGAAAGCATACAGACGTAGAAGTTCAAAGAACACCGGGTTGTCAAAATTTCCAAAGCCCTCTACTGCGGCATTCCTCGCCTTCGCATTTCCTTTGACCTACGTTCAAGGACGCTGAGCCGTGCTCCCAACGGGGCCTGAAGAAAGTAGCGTGTAACAATTCAGCGGTGATGCCAGCGGCGCACATTTCGGACTCAATAACTGTCTCGTTTTCAGTATCTTCCATCTGTGCTGTCTCAAAGGCTTTCGACAAGCGCGCGCTGACCGGCTGTGCCCCAAGTAAAAGCCCGTTCCCGTGGGATGCGCTGTACGTAGACAAGCACGTAGGCGGATGCGGCTAAGTAACGGCGTCATTTCCGTGAAGCGGAGTACGTTGGGAGCATGGTCAGGAGCCAAACCAGTCAACGAGGTCGATCACTCCTGCAGCTTTTGTTACGTGCCAGTGGCGTATTGGAAAACACTGTAATGCTCCTGCGCCTTTCTTTATTTTTTCGTCTTTTTGTACGCCTTTTTTTATTTCTGCACCTTTTCCGTCTTCTCCATTCCTTCTTCAGTCAGCCGGAGTTCAAGACGGTACTTTTAACTAGCGTCCCAGCTTTTTTCTCAATCGCCTGTCTTTCTCCCTTCTTCTCTCTTAATGTGCTGCCCGAGCTTTTCGCCCCATTACACAGGTAACAGGACGCGCGGAGGGCCCATTTGAAATGGCGTCCACCTACTCTCGACCAGCCGGATTCTTTAATGCAGTTTTTATTGCGATAGGAATTATACGGACACTTCATGTGGATTCTTGCCGTCAGTCTTGCCGGTCACGCTCCGTATGTGTGTAGTAGCCGAAAATCTCAAAGAGAAACCCCACGTACTGTCGGTAGAAAGCGCCTCTGACCACTTAGCCACAGAAGCAGCTTCTGTCCCAACCTAAGCGGCGGCCCATTTACACGCAGCATTTGGAGCTGCGTACGGGCTAGTACCTCTGAGCTGCCTTTCTCCGAGCGTGGCCTCCGCTATCGGCTGCGGCAGCCAATCGCGGAGGCCACGCTCCAAGGAGGCCAGTTTGCACGTTGTCGACGAGGTGGCGCCGAGTAAAAACTAACGATAGGGAGCCTACATGACTGCCTTTTTCCCTAACTAACGAGGGTTTTAGACGAACACGGAGCAAGCAAAGGTAATGTTTGGCGTTCCGGTGAAGGAACGAGTGTCTGCGATTGGCAAACACTAGGATCTGTATAAGAGCACGTGCATGCACGTCGACGGGTACGAAGGGAGCCTGCCTATGTAAAAGAAATTCACCGAAGAGCTATTGGTTGGTGCACATATCTCATTGCCAGCTATAATGACAGGTATCTTACCATTCTTGCTGAAGCGGAAGGTGTACTACCTCTGCGTTTTGCCGATGCTATCATACGGGACAGAATATCTGAGAACAAAGCTGAAAGTCAAGAGCCACGCAGCGGATGACGGAACTAAATGTGGTAGGGGTAAGACAGCAGCGTGCATCAGACACGTGTAGCCGATATCTTAGTTAACGTTATGAATGGCGTGTAAACTACCCTTTCCAACTAATGTGTCTCATGTGACATCTGCACACATTCATATAGTTCTGTATGATTTTAGAGCAATGAATCTTGATGACGCAGACAGGTAATCACTTAGAGCATTCGAAAGAGAAATTGTATTGTCGCCCTCTTACCTGAGACGAACCTTTAGCCTTTTGCAGGAAGTGGTAGTCAATCTTCGCCTGCTCCACCAGAATATAATCTGCGTACAGAACGCCGCAGTTGGAGGAACCACCACCATCAGAGATGCAGTATTTTGATTTTGATTTTTTGAGAATAACAACAAATAAAATCCTGTGTATTCTTCGTGTGTGTGTCGACATTCCATTGTGAACAAGGGATCCGTAGGGTTTCCGGAGCGTCACTTGGTTTCATTAGACATTGGCTAGTTACCTGCTCATTAACCACAAGTTTACCCGAATGTGTTACCAATCTGTGAGGCAAACACTGTTGGCACGGACACTCATAAGTGACCACTGTCGATATCTGTCGTTGAGCCGCAAAGCTCCGGGGCACTACTTCGATTCCATGTCTGAGTTGCCGCATTACAGCAGCAATTAAACACAACAACGACCGTACTTAGAATCACGTGGACATCGGAGAACACCAGGCGGCGGAGATCAATCCGTAGTCCACCGCTGAGGTGCGCCACAGTCGTATCGTAGTTTTAGCGTGTTAACGCCGCCGAGGTTATTATCGTCCTCTGTCCTGGTTTTACATTTCTTTTCATTGGTGTCCGAGTGGTGCGGAAACGCACCGCTCAAACACTGCTACGCCAGTCTCGAGTGGTGTCCGCGTGATGTATGTCTTCTGCTGACGTCCCTTCCTTCACTTCGCGATAAGGATAAGAGTAAGGCATGTTTCTAAGCCCCTGCGGCAGCACGTCCTGGACAATTCTTCCATCCACAAACAGTTTCCTTTCCTTTATTTCTTGCATTGTATAACTTGTAATGGTTTGTGTAACGCTTTGCCTTTTTAATGTATACATATATTATAACCACGATGTCGAACCGAAAACGGTACCCGAACCGAAATTTCGGCCGCAAGTTAACCCAAACCCGAACCGATATTCTCGGAACGTTCTTGAACCCGAACCGAACCTGAATCGAAGAAAATAATATCGGTTGTCGTTTCGGAACAAAGCTCCTCAAATAGCTACGGTGCCGCGATCTGGCAGCAGTATCTCGTCGCTGTGATTGATTCCAGCCTTTCTCTCTGTTGGCCTTTATCGGTTTATTTATTTGATTCATTTTCTTCTTACGATTGTCCCCTTCTTTTTCTGCTGCGGTGGTCTATAGCGGTGCTTGAACACGGACCCGCGAGACGCGAGCGCAAACCCAGACGCGCGGTCGCATTTCGATAGAGGCGAAATGCTAAAGGTGTACTTTGAAACGCCAATGCACCCTCAGTAACCCCAAGTGCTCAATACTTCCGAAGGTCCAAATACGGCATGCCCCGCCTTTACACTCTTCCATTCTTTTTTAGGGGCGAAGCTCCTTAGGGTGTGGGTCGTGCCCTCTTCTTGATTGAAAAATAGCGACTGCTCGCGCTGGAGAACCGTTCACCGGCCATCCATCCATATATATATATATATATATATATATATATATATATATATATATATATATATATATATATATATATATATATATATATATAGTCCGCCGCGGTGGTGTAGTGGTTACGGTACTCGGCTGCCACCCAAAATACGCGGGTTCGATCCCGGCCGCGGCGGCTGCATTTCGATGGAGGCGAAAATGCCAGAGGCCCGTGTACTGTGCGTTATCAGTGCACGTTAAAGAACCCCAGGTGGTCTAAATTTCCGGAGCCCTCCACTACGGCCTTTCTCTCCTATCTCTTTCACTCCCTTTACCCCACCCCCACGGACGCTTAGCCGTGCTCCCTACATGGGCTGCAGAAATTAGCGTCCTTTCCTAACCGAACCACAATCAATCAATCAATATATATATATATATATATATATATATATATGCAATGGATCTTGACTTGCAATGAAGTGCCGGTGGGAGATTTCACTTGTGCGTAGTTGAACCATAAGGATTCGTAGCGTGCGCGTTAACTAAATTAATCCGGAACTCGGCACGATCTACGATGAACCTCCGGAGCTTCGCCCACTCATCATCATTCGCTCCGCGGATATGCTGTGAATTTTTTCTCCACGACTCTGGGCCGCGACGCCTACAAGGGCTACACAAAACAGCAAATCATGACTGTTTATCCTTTCTCTTCGAGATCGCCTGTGAAACTTAACGCGATTCGGCGCGCTGGAGTAGAGCACGAAAGCATACATTGATTTTAATACAAATTAAAATTTCTGCATAGTGAAAGCAAAGATTTTCTAATAAACTTCCGCCAACAGACTTCCTGAAAACTGCGATGTTTACACCGGCAAGCACTGAATGTACATGTACTAACGAATATGGCCAACTGACAATCTGACATCTTTATTGGCCTTGCTGTGTAACTTCGCCATATTTGAGCGCAGCCTTTAAGAAACTTGTGACCAAGCCAGTGTCTCTATGCATCCTATCAATTTTTTGTGTCACTATTGACAAAGCTAATTATTTCTTCACTATTCTCTGCGTGCTTGTATTTACTGATAATTGCGACTCTGCTCAGCGTGATGTACTTGATAGTAGACGCATAGCTATGACGTAAAACTGCCCTTTTTTATCACTGATTGCAACTTGAATCGCCCGATACGATCATGTTGTGGTGCACATGTATCAGAATATGCCGGGCGTTTGTTTTGTGATCAGCTGGGTCAGCAGACTGTATAGCATCTCTTCACCACATTCCTAACGCATTTGCTTGCATTCCGTTTCATTTGCTTTCGTAAAAACAAGTCCCATGTATATTCTTAATTAAAAGAAATCTGCGCATCATGGTTATGTACATATATTTTGCCTCAAATAGGCCTAAAGCTTCTTTGCGCTGTATAATCTTGACGTGTATAACCCTCTGCCACCAGCGCTAGTAACTCGCTTGGTTTTGGCCCGCCGGTTGAGTCGAGTGACAGACAGACAGACAGACAGAGAGACAGAGGTTCGCATTTAAGCAGTTCAAGAAAGACTGCAGTCTTTAATAGTAATAACTTGGCGTGGAATATGGGCATACTGTAAATCAGTTCTGTGGAATCCAGCAAGGTGGATTAAAGGCTATGAACGAGAAATTGACATCCACCTGTTTGTAGCCCAATACAAGTTACGTCACCCCTGATGGTGTCTACGTGTTCCATGTACATCCGTTAATTGGGCTCTACCATGCTCCGTCTACTTGCCAGCGGATGATAAACATTGTGCTAACAATTGGCGAATCCAGAGGGGTGGCCCCTTGGGCTCGAGTCACCCCAATAAAAAAATAAATGGAGTGACCCTAATTTAAGGTAGGGCGGTGCCATGCCACCAATTTCCCACAAGGGTCGTTGACCTCCTAAGCGTACAGTTTCTTCCAACTGCCGAGCACCAGGCGGAAGCGCGCTTGTCCCTATTTTACGGGTAGGTACCCGGGGGCAGTAGCGGATGCCTCCCTGTCTACCACAGCAAGGCGGACTCTCAACTATTTCACCAGGGCCGTGGTGGGTAAGGTTAAGGTAACTCCTCTAGCCGTTTTTTAAACCGGTGGGTGTCCGGCCGCGGCACTGGTATTTAATTGTTCCAAGCGATCAGTTCGAATTATATCCCCTGTATATGCTCACGGCCTTTGCGATGCGAGGGAAACGAGGTGTCGTGCAGGAAAGTGCCAGGGGCGACGCCGCCTTTGCGAATCAGACAGCCACCCCTGAAGAAGGGGCCGAACTGGCCTCTAAACGTCGTACAGTCTAAGAAACTGGGTGCAACCATCTTACTTGAAATGTTGCTGCCGTGCATTGCAATAAACAACTGACATTGACCACCAGAAGATGATGTGCTATGCCTATGTTTTTTTTTGATGGATAGAAAATTTTACCCAGAATATATTTTGGCGAATGACCCACGCGTGACTTTCCAGCTTTTTGCAAAAGAAGGAAAAGCATCAGTGGCGTCGTGGCCATTGTATACTGTAAATCTCAGGACTCATTGGCGCTTTCTCTTCCTACAGTCTTTATTAAGACCCAATGTAAATCTAGCTATATATAGAGCGTCTTATATAGTTTGGTAATCACTAGCTTCGTAAACAACTGCAGCCAGCAGATGTATCTTTCGAATAGGGGAAGCGGCGAGTTCACACAACCTGGACCGCCCATTGATAGAACCGTGGGTTAAGTGTAGCTGCCCACAAATTGATTTTAGGAACGTATTATAGTTGCACCATGGGCTATCACGGCAACCTCCTCGGTTGCAGGTGAGGGTTCGGCACGGTATCACTCTGATTCCGGCTGCAAAAGTTTAATATTGACAGAACGTACGTGGCATTGGGTAAAAGAGACATGGGGTGGCTAGTAGTGTTAAGGGCATGATTCCGCGCAAACGATAAAATTTCTGTCGAGAAAAACACAAAACAAAGTGGTTCGCTGGTTCGCTGGTTCTCCCAGGCCCCGCTAGGGACACTCGCGCGCACGAGAATGGAACGCGATATGTTGCAGTGTTGGAGCAACTGAACGACAGAGAGCCTGCGCTTTGTTGTTCAGCATAACCATATTGACCATCTTGGCACAGCGGAGCCTGTTTCATTCGGTATATTTCACTGCGCTGTCGTTTCACATATTTAGCATACTTTGTTGTTTGATAATGTATGCAAGGATAGGAGCAAGGGGATCACAATTACGCTGGCATCGCATCGATTGCTAGTGAAGATTGTTTTCATTGAGAAATGTTCGCCTTATGCGGAATGTTCGCCTGCAATGGTGATGCAAGTTTGACAACCGTGCTGCTTCAGCGTGGCGTTGTAGTTTCAATTTCTGAAAAATCCGTATGGATTTCTTTGTAGTTCTGTGCTACAAACGGGCAGATGCAAATTTTTCCTCATGACCCTTATCCACTCGGGCTTGCGGGATTCCGCAACCCGATTTGCCAGAGTAATTGTTTATGCGTTTAGTGGCTATGGTACTCGGATGCTGATCTGAGGTCCGCGGGATCTAATCCCGGCCGCGGCGGCTGCATCTCGATCGAGGCGAAAATGTTGAGGCCCGTGTATTGGGCGACGTCAGTGTACGTTATAAACCCCTTGGTGGCCGAAATTTCCGGAGCACCCTACTGCGGTGTCTCTCATAATCAAATCGTATTTTCACGCTGTGAAAATATCAATGTGTAATAAAGAAATTAATGAATCAATGACTCAACGACTGTGGTTATACTCAGGCGCCATTATATTCATGCACTCTTTCTTATGAATTTGCGTTTATTTCTTGCTCTGTTCAGGAAGACCGTAATTGTTGTTTTATTGACCAAGCATTCTCACTGCAATTCTATGCCAATTCGCCAGCGTCTAAGCCCCTGACCCGACCGCAAGTAGCACTATCTCATCAGCGAGTTTTGGGACAGAAAGCTAATGTTGCTGAATACACGGGGTATCAGAGTGAAGTACTAGTGCTTGCTTTATTTTACTATCCTCTTTCAGTCGCTCTCGAAGCGCGCCCTCGAATTGTACTGCGTCAATCGCAATAAAATTCGAGGGCACGCTTCGAGGGATTTCCTACCACCTTCCTGGTTCTTTTAATCCGCGTGTTGACAGGTACCTCGCCAACCGAAGTTTTGCCCTGAGACTTTGCACGAAGGACGCCAGCTTCATGCGCTTCTACTCGACCGCATCATTCAACGGCTCTCTGCGCACCTTACCGCAGCGCCTTCGGCGCATTACAATGTGGAATAAATGTGGTTTCATTCATTCCTTGTCGGAAGCTTGCCAGTTATCTCAAAGCCATAGCATGTCTTTCATCACTGAGCAATCCAAGTACGCGCTTTTTCTAAAGTGTTTCAAATCCGCTGCAAAAATTTTAGGCGACCTCAATGTCTATTTGTGTCTTGAATGGCTAGTGCACTCTAGGCAGACTGCGGTTAAATTTAGGTGGACTGGCTCATATCCACGTATGCAATATAGGTAGGCATGGGCCACATGCGATCTTTCTTTCTTTCTTCCTTTCTTTCTTATGTGTAGCTCCTATCCGCAAGTCTCTCATGACCACATATTCAACGCTGCGTACGCCTGTTCCATTTATTATCTATCCTAACATTCCATTTTCTACAGTAAACCTATACTCTGATATCATGTCTATCATATCAGAACTCATAACACAACCTTTTTATAACTTAAATGTTTTGTCCGGCTTTTTTTTTTTAATTTCGTGAAGAACCCCACTTATTGGTGAACCAGAAGGCGCCGCTTGCCATAAGCCACAAAAACCCACTAGGCGCAGCTTTTGCCATGTCACAGCTACACAAAAGCGAAAATTTCTTTGCGGCACAGGTGGGTGGTTCCTCTGATTTCAACAGATCCACATCACTTACTGAAGTATTCCATAAGACCGTCCTTAGCACCCAGACTGAAGCTTTTCGGACCGGTCAACGGGAGGCGCTCGGGAACTTCGTATTTCGTGGCTTGCAGCAGGTCGTACTCAAGGCTGCCACCAACGGTGACGCCGAACAGGTCCGCGAACTGGACGCACGCCACCCGACCGCGTGTGCCGTACTTGGCCCACTCTGCGCGGCACTTCGACTCGACCTCCGGACCCTTCATCAAGGCCGTCACCTCTGGCGAGTGGCCTGCACGGCGCAACGACACACGTAAATGTCGAAGGACCACGTACGCACGGAGATTTTTGTGAGAGGTGTGCTCTTGTTTTCTTCGCTTCAAACAATGGCTCCCTTGGAAGCGTCGGAAAAGATTTCGCCTGTTGCAGCCGGCTTACTCGGCAGCGACGGACCGCATCCACCTATATGAGGCACTTCATGCAACCATCGAATAAACAAAATAACAGTCATTTCCAGCACCTTTCAATTTTCTGTGGAGGTGTTCTACAGTCAGTCTGGCAAGGTACTCTGCATAAGGAACGATTACCCGGCGAAATTTCAGAAATGCTCCGTTTTTCGCCCGCGTATAAGCCAATTTCATTTCAGTGCATGTTCCAGCAGTCTTAATTCTTTATGTACTTCTTTCGACAGACAGACAGACAGACAGACAGACAGACAGACAGACAGACAGATAGATAGATAGATAGATAGATAGATAGATAGATAGATAGATAGATAGATAGATAGATAGATAGATAGATAGATAGATAGATAGATAGATGAGAGCCAAATAAGCCACATTTCACGAAATCAGTGAAGCATTGAGAGCTGGCGTACCGTGGCCGAAGGATTTCATTATAAGAGCGTCGGTCTCGGGATTGCGCGGCCTGTACACCACTGCCTCAATGAACAGTGGTTGCTTGTTCGCTTCGAAGGAGTCGTAAATTATGGGTTCCGGTCGCATAGTCAGTCTCTGCATGTCTACGTCAGGCACATCCGGGGGAATGATCACCCTGGACAGGGCGAACACGCTTAGCACCTCGAGTACCAGGGCAATGTAGTGACGCAACACCGTCTGCAGCCACAGCCGACGTCTGACCACGTGGAGTACTTTCGTCAGGCTCATGTCCGGCACCGGATCGATTCTCGACGCTTCTTCGGTAGTAAGACCTGGCCGGTCGCAGGACCTATTACACGTGGCAGTGTATTACAAAGGACCTCGGGATTCCGCGTTGCTCTGCAAAGCCAAAACGAAAAATCTTATTTTGTTCTTGAAACGGTGACGAGTTGGAAGCTATCCATTTTTTCAAAGTGGCACGGAGGAACGTAATAGAAGGTAAACAGAACACTTCCTGTCGACTTTCTGTTGCAGTTAAAAGAATGCCCAGACAATCGCACTTCGTGAAAAATACGGGGGACGCCTACAGTCTCCCTGCGTGGATCGAATGCGAAAGCACGGCATGGCTGGGTATGACGACTACTTCGACTTCCGTGTCAAGAGACACTATCACGTGACACTACCGCGTGTCGCCATCTGAAGGCAGCACGATCGCGTCAACACATCAGCACATTAGGTAAACACGTCATGCGACTACTTCACATGATGCGTTCGCTTCACGTTCGTGCTTTCAAAGTGGAAAAGATGACCACTGCTCTCTGATAACAGGGCTGCTGCCTGCGTGACAGTTGTGAGTACAGCTAGTCTTATGCAGGTTTTTCGCACATCATTTCACACAGCACATAAAGAAGTCGATCGATCACGTGCTTTCTTTGGTGAAATTCAAAAGGATAGACCACGACAATATTTTGCGAATGGGCCAGACATGTTTCTTTTTTTTTTTTTTTTTTGAGCGACCATCAATTGAATTCTCGAACTAGGTGCTGAAACTCGCTATACTCCGGTAGAGAGGCCGAATTCACAAAACCTTTCTTTCTCAAGTGTTCCTTGCGAACGCCTAGCTTCAGGATATGCCCAGCTTCAGGATGGGCTAAAATGTTCTCTCACGAACTTCTTTCTCGTATAATTTTTTTGTGAGTAGAGGCCCAGATCAAGAAAAAAAGGCGGCGTCTGCCCGTCAAAGGACCCCCCCCCCCCCCCCCAGCCAATGGTGCCGCTCTGCCAACGTGACGTCGAGGCAGATCGCCTCCGCGACGCGCTCAAAAGAACAATCAGAGCGCGGCGCGGAGGTGGTCTTCCGCGACGTCACTTTGACAGAGCGGCACCACTGGCTGGAGGGGGGGGGGGGGGGTCCTTTGACGGGCAGACGCCGTCTTTTTTTCTTGACCTGTACACGAGTTACAGACGTCATTTCTCGTGAGTTTTGCGCGCCAGAACCGTTGCCATTATGAGGCATGCCGAAAAGATGGACAGGGGAGAGGGAGGGAGAGTTGGGGGTGGGGAGGAGGGGTCTCCGGAAAAATGAAACGCCTGGTGTTCCTTCGTGCGCACTGACGTCGCAGAGTACATATCTAAGTGCGACCACTGCGGTCGATATCCAACCCGCGTCTTCAGGATCAGCTGCCTGCCGAGCATCTTAACCACCGTACGACCGCGGCGTACAGGTCACGCCGGTTCTTCTGCCGCAGGGCGATAAGCCGACTCACGTCAGACGCTCGCCGATAGACAATGGGCTTTCCGCTTCGCGGGGAACATAATTTAAAGCTTTCCGCTAACGCACCTACTACGCTGGAGGCGAAACTGTCAAGGCATTCCACTTCAAAGTCATTGTCATAGACTTTGGCATGATCTGAACGTAGGCACAATTAGCAAGGGCAATGTATTTTTTTTTTTGCGTTAACCAGTTCACTTATCCAGCCCACAGTATTTTTTATAAGGAATGTTATAAAAGGGGCTAGTGAATGCCTTTTCGCACCTGCCAGTACGAAATAGCAGGCCACAGACACGACAGACTACAAACATATGCGGACAAGTGTAGGGCAGCAAAACCGAGCTTGTCATACGTCGTTGGCGCAATGAGCATTTTTATATATATGAATAAGTGAAACCCAAAAGAAGCCGGCTTAGAGGCGGCTGCTTCTCACCACTCCCCCGTCAGTACTTGTGTTTTATTTATTAAAATACAAGGTTGCTTCTGTGCTGCAAATACTAACTCAGTTTTGTTGCATGATTTATTTATTTATTTATTTATTTATTTATTTATTTATTTATTTATTTATTGTGCCCACTCAATGATTAACGGTAGGTATAAACGTAGAAGTGGGAGTAACTGCAGAGTACCAAGACGCTGTTGTGGCAACCAATTGAGAAGTGTTAATTTAGATTTAGATAATTAGATTAATTTCTGGGGGTTTACATGCCAAAACCACAAAATTATTATGAGGCACGGCGTAGCGGACGGCCCGGAAATTTTGACTACGTGGCCATAGGCGTGCCCATAGGGAGGTCAGCTGCCACTCCTTATCACCTGAAGGGCGGCGCTGAATCTGCCTGATGGTGTTATATTAAGCTGCGTTTTGACCGAAATGGCTTCATAGGGGAAGGGGGGAGGAGCACTGCAGTTAATATTCGTACTCCCCCCATTCCTGATGGAGAACCCTGTCCACTCCTATGCTACCTGGGGTTCTATAACGTGCACTAAAAACAAGCAGTATATGGTGTTACGTCTAACAAATAATAAATTAAACTAATTAATTCGCTTAAGCAAGCGCAGAATGAATGGTCAAGAGCCACACAGCGAGTAGTACCGCATGTGGATGTCTCCTCCGTTCTCCGCTAACTCAAACAAAAAACGAATACCTAGATCTATATCCAGATTCAATTAATACTTTCTAGCCACTCCTCACCAAGCGACTCAAGGTGACGGTTTCGGTGGTGTTGCTGGTACTTGCCAAGAGCCTGATAGTTAAAAACTTTCAGGAGAATGCTTCTCGTGCGGTGCCTGATGGACGGCTTTCCAGCTGATGACGAGCGGCGTACGTGGGTACACTGAACAAAAAACATAAGGATTATGGGATGATGCACTGAAGATTAACCAATTATTAATTTACTAATTTATTAATTCTTTAAACTACCCATTACGCATCCGTGCTGATGGTAAAATAAAAATCGTTACAGCCCTACTAACGTGAAACCCCGGAAGGTGCGAGGGAAACGTCAGTCGCTGCTGATGGGCTTGCTTTACACTGGCCACAATAGCGACGTTAGACGGCGACAGCCCGGGCGCATTAGCAGAAACTCGTTAGAATTTTTTCTAACACGTAAACCCTATACATACACTGTCTGGATGCATTGCCTCCAGGATCGACCCACCCCCCCCCCCCCCCACACACACACACACGCACGCACACACACACACACACACACACACACACACACACCTTTTCTCATCGCAGGTTTCACCTCCTCTTTGCTCAAAGTTTCAACCGAATGCTTCCGCCTCAAACTCCAGATCATGCCTACAGGTCCGCCATGCAAGGCGAGGCCCTTGGCTCGAGTTGTGTCTTCCACTACGTCGTCGGTCACGGAACTTTAAACTACACCTAGCAGTGCACTCCCGCTTTCCCCTTGTTACAAGGACGCTCTTGCTGCTGGAAGCTCTCACTGCTACGTAGTACTTGGCACTCACATTATCACGGTCTTCATCTCCTGCCTTTATTATAGAAGGAAAAGCCCTGCAGGCCTTGCTTCCGAATACATACATTTTTTTTTCAATTGGCTTTTTCCACAAAATTTTCTTTTTGGGAACACTTCCCCTTATTTCTTTATGGTGCAATTGGCTTTAAGCCCGATATACCTTCTGGTGGCGCGGGCTACCCCCACTTTATTTTAATTTTTTTTCCATACCAGGGGGACAAATTTAACACACACACACACACACACACACACACACACACACACACACACACACACACACACACACACACACACACACACACACACACTGTCTGACTGCACTGCCTCTATAGGATGGGCCCACACAATTTTCGCAACCTCATTTAACAAATTTCCGTTATTAATGCAATTAAATCTTGAATATTCCTTTATTTTAAATTAGTTTAAATTATGTTAGTTTATTTTGAACCGGTTTGATCCATTACACACCTGTTTTTTGACCACCGTTTGACAACTTGATTGACCGTGACGACAGGACACGACAAGAGACGCCGACAATCCGAGACCCTAATGTGCTTCGCCCCTAAAGCTGTTTTCGACTTTCACGTAGCCTTGATAGCCGTATATACAAAGCTTTCGCATCGGTAATTAACGTATCCTTGTTGCTATATGTTATGGCGATCCTACTTTATTTAGAATACAGTCTACAAAAAAAAAAAAAACGAATTCTCACTAAAAATAAAACGTTAAAGGATGCTTGCGCTTCTCTGCGGAATGCTGTGAGTCATTAGGTTCCGTTTGCATCGTCTTCCCATAGAACATTCACCTTCTTTCATAATGCCGAAATTATTCGAGTTTTCGCGTAACAGAATTATGTTTTATCGCACATTCAAATTACAGTCGGTGCTATCATGTGTGTAGGACTTAGTTAGGTCGTAGTTGAGATGTTCTTATGAATCTCACTTTCATAACTCCAATTTTATTCACTGAAGTACCTGATAAACTCAGTTTTATTCATGGTCATGCGTCATGGCGGGGCTTGCGTAATCGGTTGGACCGAGAAACGGGAGTAGTTCGAAATGATTATTTCAGTCGTGGACTCCTACGCCGACACCGACTAAAAAGACGCGGCATCAGTCCCTTTTTCGCATAAAGCTAGGTCAGCAGAGAAAAGAATGAAAAATGCGTTAAAAATAACTTTGAAATGTCGCTCACTCTAGTCTACTTGGGTTGATAAGCAGGGCCTTCTATTTCTGCTCATTAAGAAGTAACAGCGTCTTATCAAGTGCCCATTTGGAGGTATACTTGGAAAGGTTTTCACAAGCGCAACCCTCGCTCAATTTAAGCATGCAAATATGACAATTTCACGCATGATAACGATGACAAGACAAACATCTTATTACAAAAATATCAGAGAGAACCCCTATATACTTAAGTAGCAACTACACTCGGGGTCTCTTCACGCCATTTCGGCGTGCCAAAGCAGGGCTGTCTCCTGACATGGTGTTAAAAAAACCACGCTCTGAAGTTGCATACTGCGTTGCAACGTTGAAGTTTGCGTGAGTCGGTTGTTTGCCTACCCATACTGCCAAAATCACTAGACACAAATGTCCATTCGCAAACAGCGGTGCATGAACTATGAAAAGTATAACAAAAATATCTACCTCAATTTCTTTAAATATTGTACCAGCTTTATTTTTATGTTAGGACCAAATGGTGATCGATTCAGGGTCCGCCATTCGCAACAATGGGAGAGCTGTCCCGAGGAAGTCAACGAACCTTGCGTCACGTCTTAGTACGAAGCCCAAACCATCACCCGCGCCTTTAATAATTCACTGCCTATGATTAACCGGATTCGGAGACTTTTGGAATTCTCACTTTGGTACCAAGTGCGTTTGCGCGTCGAAGAGATATAGTACAACTTCGTGCACGTATGTGTCTCTAATTTGAAGTCAGAAACTTAATCGTCCCAACAAATTTCAGTTGAATGTCTTGACGCCATTATTCGCCTGGAAACATTCTTTCGTCCAATAACGACGAAGGTTTACTTTTAAGCCTGCCTAATGTAGTTTCTTAGGTCGTGATGAGTTGTAATATTGCGCATTTTTCTGGTGCGAATAAACAGTTGGCGGAATAAACAGTTGGCGGAGCATGTTTCCGGTGCGAATAAACCCGGTGAAACAGCCTTATCATGGCTTGGCAATTCGAAAACTATTAGCTTCCACTAATGGCCCGCTTTGATGGTTTTCTTCCGGGCTACAGCTATCCGCCATGAGCGCTTCTGCACTGCAGTTCCTTTAAGAAACCAAAACAAGAAAAGGCATCGCGTATGATTTCAGGAGCTCACCAAAAAGATCCGGCATCAGCGCCCAGGCAGCCTTCTTCTTCCAATGCACGTTCAGAACGTGCCTCGTAGCAGCAGTGGCAAACTCTTCTTTCTTCTCTTTTAAACTGTGCGCGCGTGGTCACATATAGGCCGCGCTGCATGCTACAGCGCGGCCAGTATACGTATAATGTAATATTTTTCGTTGGCCATTTCAATACAAGATGGTGGGACGGGCCAGTTTCAAACTTTCGTTGCGAAGTGATAGCCTTAAAGCGCACGATCGCAGAGTCAAAGGAGAAGCTGACTCCATATGGACAGTGCTTACACTGTGAATTTCCTTTTGTCTCCGTTTTTCGTGAGCTCCAAAGCTGTTGTTTAACGATGTCATTCTATATCATTCCATACCAGCCATTCCGTACCATCCTACACGTCCTCTCGCATCAGCCACGCCAAGTTCGGTATTTCGCCGTGCCGTACGAAAACGTTACCCGACTCCTCCATACCGCGCGCTCAATGGAATGGTAATCCCGCATCAGTCGCCTGCGTTCAAGAGCCAAGTAGTCGTCGCGCACTTGTAGTTAACACTATGTCATAGTGGTGATAGCCATCCGCTGATGTTGTTCTAGCATGATGTTGTTCTAGAAGGGCCTTGATGCGAGATCGGCCATCAGAGTTAGTTTGTCTGGGGTCATGGTAGAGTACTTGCACGCTGTATTCCAATTCTTTAATTATGGCGGTACCATCTGCTTCAAAGTTTGAGCTATAAGAAAGAAGTCAAAATAACTGTTGGTTGATTATCTGATTGGTTGCGCTTAGGTGGATGACAGCTGCGCCAACACTAGTGAGTTTTAGTATATCGGAAAGCAGCAAACGTAAAGATTTAGCGTTAAGGTTAACGTTACGGGAAAGCTGTGTGCACTTAGCGGCACAAACTAGACCTTTAGTATAGCGGAAGAGAGCGAAACGCTAAAGCTAACGCAAAGGCACGTGCGGCGACAACTACACTTTAAAACAACTCTTATTAAATCCCGAAGTGCGCCACAAAATCATTGACCAGTATCGTGTAAGTGTTGTTAGTGCTGTGTCGGCAGACCCGAAAAACATCGTTCGTTTCAAAATGCCGCCATCGAGTCTCCTTTCTGACCCGTACTGCCTGTCATTTCGAAGTTGCGATGACATAGGAGCGCTTAATTTATACTTTGGAAACCAGAGAAGCTACGCAGGCACTCCATGTCGTCGAGGCTATGCCGTATACGAGAAATTCCGCCGACATTTCCGCTTTGAGAAGGCGGATCTTCCACTTGTCATCAGTGCCCCGGAGCTTCTGAAACATTTCTCCAGTGCCCAGGGGGTGCGCATCTGTGCATGTGCCTGCGAAGGCTGGCTTATCCAAGTCGCTTTTGTGATGGAGGAATACTTCGCCAAACAATACTGTCATTTCAAGCATTATACATACAGTAATGCACCACACTAGTCGTCTCGGCTTTATTTAATTGGTTGTAGCTTGAAACAGCCGATGTACAAAAAGAAAAAAGCCCCGGTGGCAGTGCCGCTATCTCGACGAGGCTACCGTAAACGTGAGCAAAGCGACATGGCCTCTGAGATTTCGAGCGCTGGCACGCGCAGTCTCGAAGGCCGTGAAAGCGAGTGCACTCACATTTGAAGCCTTGTGTGCCGCTTACTGAGAGCGTATCTTGAAAACGGCGACACATTGTCACCAATACACGGCTGGCGAAGCTTAATTAGCCAAACCTAAGGCAAATACGAACATGAGCAGGTAATGAATGAGCTTAACAATGCAGGCCGATGTCCCGACAGATCTGAAGCGAGTGGTCTCACTTCGACTGACGCCGCCATCTTGCCAGCCGTACGGGTCCCTTTGCGAGCGTTAGCGTTGAACGATATCTTCCGGAAATAGCGTAGGCACGTAAGGGTATCGTATACGTTAACGTTCTGCGCATGCGCGGTTAGTTCCACGGTAACGTTAACCTTACGCTAAATCTTTGCGTTTGCTGCTTTCCGATATACTAAAACTCACTAAGAACTTCTGATTTTGATCCGTCCGCGTATATTTGGTTTGGTATAGCATTTCGGGTATTTTTCTTTTCAGGGAACGATATTTTGTGCGCGGGGTGGAGTCGTTTGATGTCGAATTTGTTGGATATTTCATTTTTACGGGAAATTTCGTCGTTCCATTCGAAGCGCTCTCGACCATGTAGGATATAAGCGATTTTGATTTCCTTTTCAATTACATATATGAGCGAAGGGAGGGACGTTTGCCATTATCGGTTTGTGTGTGTGTGTGTGTGTGTGTGTGTGTGTGTGTGTGTGTGTGTGTGTGTGTGTGTGTGTGTGAGCCAAATTTCTCCCCTGCAATCGAAAATAAAATTAAAATATTGTGGGGGTAGCCCGCACCACCTGTAGGTATATCGGGCTTAAAGCCAATTATGAAATAAGATATGAAGGGAAATATTCTCAAAAGCAAAATTCGTAGGGAGAGCCAATTATCCAATAAAAAGGGTGGGGAGGGGGGTGTAGGAAGCCAAGGCAGTGAGGGGTCAATCTGCGCGTGATCGTCCGCCGCGGTGGTGTAGTGGTTATGGTACGTACTCGGCTGCCACCCAAAAAACGCAAGTTCGATCCCGGCCGCGGCGGTCGCATTTTCGATGGAGGCGAAAATGCCAGAGGCCCGTGTACTGTGCGTTGTCAGTGCACGTTAAATAACCCCAGGTGGTCTAAATTTCCGGAGCACTCCACTACGGCCTTTCCTCTCTCTCTCACTCCTTTTCCCCCTCCATGGACGCTTAGCCGTGCTCCCTACATGGGCTGCAGAAATTAGCGTTCTTTCCTAAAACGAACCACCACCATCATCATCATCATCTCGTGATGAGACGTGAAAGTTTAAGGCCGTGCCAGTTACGATACTGACGATTTAAATTTCTAGCAGAGAAGGCTCCCGGGTTTAGTTTAGTGCAGATGTGCCAATGTATATGTTTTAAATGCGTGAACTGCTACAAATGTAATACCCTATCGCAAACACTGAGCAACTACTGATTGTATAAACTATGGGTTAGCTGAGGTGTTTTGTGATGGAGAGACAAGATGGTGCGGCCGGAAGTTTTCTTTGACTGGAATGAACGTGTCCCCTCCACGTGGTGCTGGTGCCGAAGGGTAAAGTGATGAGAAGGCGGGCGAATGGAGCAGGTTCTTGAGCAGCAGAAGACTTAGGACTTCAGTCTGTAGGAGATGTCCAGTTGACGAAGGCGTGGTAGCAATGGGAAAACGACGATCCAGGTATGTACTCAAAGTTGGAAACGAGGAAATATGCTTGACAGGAGACTGGCTGTTATCGAGTAGCCGTTAGAGTTCAGGTGAAGGTTGCCAGAATGGAGGGAAGGGAGGGCTCAGCCCTACGAGTGGTTAAAGTCTAGACAGGTAGACAGGTTATTTTACAAAGCAACATAGCAGCAATACAGTGAGGTGATGTATGGCATAATGTGGTTGATGGTTAGTGTGGGCGTCACAGCTGTAGAGATAAGTACCCTCGCCATTTTTAGGCTGAAGTACGTCTATGGCATACAGCATCCACTACGATACCTTGTGTGTGTAGGGTTTCTCAAGTGACAAGGAAATTTCATAGGAAGCATGTGGGATGAAACAGTGGACGGTGTGCCGTGAGATTAAACTAGGATGCGTCTGCGGTATGGGAGGGTAGAGCAGTGACAACGGCGGATTCGCGCATTAAGGTCATTAGCTGCATTAAGCATTCGCAGACTGGTTTTAAAAGGAGGTACCGGGGGAAGTGTGCGCAGTGTGGATGCTATTTTTCCTTTTATAAACGTTACTCCACCTTGCGGGCTTCCGCAGAACTCATTTGCCATAGGTGTCGCAAGTGTCGAACTATGGTGTGTTCGTGGGCACTCATCGAAATAGTGCACGCCTCCTGTATAACATTGTTTACATGTGCAGAGGTCAGACATAGTAATGTTGAATCTTTTAAGGTAATATTGAAAATGCCTGTGACAAGTCATTACATGCGTTAGCTTTCTAGTCGGGGGAAACCATTTTAGGATTTTGTAGACGCTTTTGATCCAGTGGAATCATGAAGTATTCGGTCCTTCAGTCTGCCGATGTGTATGCCAACGTGAAATCATAATTTTGTCTAATTCGGGCCTTGTCACGCAGATGGTAATTTTGGCCATAATCGCAAGTTCGTTGCCTGGATACCTTTATGACCAGGAATGAAGTAATCGCAAGGAAAGTCCTTGCTCTTGAAATCGATAAAGAATGTCCTTTATATCTAACACTCTTGGGTCGGTATCATTAAGGCAGGCAAGTTTACTAAGTAATGAGAGGCAGTCAGAGTAGAGGTGGAAGGGAGTTTGTGGGTGTAGCGTCCCAATGTATTATAAACATTCACAGAAAGCTATGAGATCGGCTGTATAAGCCCTGAAGGGTGGGTTATTCTGTTTTTATTAGCTTGCAAAATGCGCGTTCGGCTATCCATCATAATGTACACAGATCCGGCCGAGTGTGAGGTGTAAGAGCCATCTGTGTATGCATGCAGAACGAGAAGGCGGAACATGTCAGCATGTGCTGGGGATAAAGTTTAGTGAACGAATACTTATGCTTTAAACTGGGGTGGTAGGTACATGGTGCGGTGTCTCGCAAAATTTGGTCAGGATCGAACGTGCAAGTGCCGTAATAAGTGACGATGTGCTGGCTGAAGAGAGAAAACTCCGCTCCTAGTCAACCGAGTTCAAGATCTAAGGGGGAGGTTTGGCAACGATTTAGAGAGCAGAAGTTCAGGTGGTGTAAAACGAGCCTGTTATAGAAATTAAGTCATCCGAATGGATTGAAGTTGCACAGAAAATCATTGGTTTGGCGTATTGGAAACATGCCGAGAGGCCAACTTACTGCATTTGCTCTAGAACAAATACGCTGTCATGGCCATCAAAAACAGATGTCATGCTGCTAGTGGGAAACGTATGCATGTAGCACATCTGGTGTGTAAGACTAAAACCATTTTGAGGCTCACGGTAGCTACTTGGGTTTAGCAGTGCCGGCACATTTGCTAAATAA
Organism: Hyalomma asiaticum; assembly: GCA_013339685.2. Lineage (NCBI taxonomy): Eukaryota > Metazoa > Arthropoda > Arachnida > Ixodida > Ixodidae > Hyalomma > Hyalomma asiaticum. Next base: position 52,875,310 of record CM023482.1, read on the forward strand.
TAACTGCAGAACATGGCAAATACTTTGTCCCCTTTAGCACATAAGATAAAGGGAACACTCAATTCAAACTTTGTTTCTTTGGCTGCTGCAGGGATGTTACAGAAGTTGGCGGTACCCTTCAGGTCACCTAACATAACATCGATGTTGTGAGGTGCGGCATATGGCACTTGAATGCGCGCACAAATTGCAATATTCGTTTACCTTATCTTCCAAGCTATAGTACTATTCGCTGTTAAAGGGGCCCTCTAACACTTTTTTCACACCCGTTTTCATGTGCGTATTGCGTAGACTGGAAGGTGGACAGACAAATGCTACAAGAATGACAGCGATAGGAGCAGGCTGTGCAAAGTTATTAAGGAGACAAAGTTCAAAATACAAGCAAAAAAATGCGGACCCTCAACTTGTATTTCGCGGGGTCAGGTGATCGCATTTCACTCTCCACAAACGTCATAGAGCTCGGCCAATGGAATTGGCTTTAGGCGCCTACGTAGCGGAAGTTCGTACGCCATCGTTGCCTGTTCGCTCCAGTGTAGTGATGACGCCGTTGCCATGCCAACAAACAACGCGGAGCGAGAGCGTGCCGCACTGTCAGTTATGAGCTTTTCTGACCGCTCCGACTTGTAAGAGCGGACGCTTGTGCTTCGAACCGAGGCTTTACGCGTCGTTCCGTGTTAAGACACTTCAAGGCAAGTGCCGTCGTCTTTAAACTCGCCGTCATGACCACTGAGAGGGGCGAATACGACCATGCTCGGCAACGTTTCTTCACGGGTTGTTAGCTAAACGCGCAGACATGGAAGCATAGAAGTGGGAATAGGAAATGTTAGCATGTCAGCGTAACCCCAATGCGCAAAGCACTTTGCGTAGAGCGGAATACCGGGTGTAAACATTGCATGCGCAAGCACGGCAGACCACCTGGAGCGGTTGCCGTCCGCTTCGAATCTTTTGAGTGGTCGTCGCGCGCTATGTAGCCCTCGAGTTGCTGACGGTTTTAGTTGCTTTAGATTTGTATGATGAAGCTTCGACGGTAAAGCACCCGTGAAAATTCGACACCGTTTCTCAGCGCGACACAAAATGTCGAGGCTGTAAGGTAGCGAGTGGCTGCAGGTATCTCGGAGGACATAGATCAGGCGGTTTTGCTTGTTCTGTTTACCACCCACAGCTGGCGCCACTTGGCTGTGACAAACAACGCTATCCGGTATCCAGTACATCTTTGCGTATACCGGCTTAGCGGACACGTTCAAATTCCTTTATAGCGCTGCGCGCAATACAACACACTTTGACAGAACGGCAAAGTCCACCCAGTGGTTCAGCGCTTTAGCGAGTCGCGAACGTACACAAGAGAGATGAAACAAAGTGATTCTATTCGTATGGACATATGACTCGTGTAGGCAAAAGGCAAGAGGCGAAACGGGAGCCAGCGCCTCTATCGCGTTTTATAATTGTGGCGATCTTTCTACTACAACTGCGCCTATTGGCGTTCAATAAAAACCTACGCAAGCGAAAAACAAAGCCGAATATTACTTGCTTACCGATGTAGTGCCGCGAGCACTTATAGTGCTACTTTCGTCCAATCACCGGCTCGAGCCCTAAGTCGTCATTTCCGCACAAATAGTTCTGACGAGCGCCACTACGCGCTGATGCGGGCGGCAGCGATGGGATGATTTCATTGAACGATTAAAATGTTAAATCAACTGATATGGGCGGTTTGACACCTGCCAAAAATATCCTCAGCCATCTGTCTACGCGACCCGCAAATAAAAAATGGGTGCGAGGAAAGTGTTAGAGGGCCCCTTTAAAATTCTGTAGATGATGCAAGCGAGCCAACGGAAATTGATCCCACAGGCTATCTCAGCTGAAAAATTTTGTATCAGTGCCACTTTTATGCGCAATTCTTGTGGGAAGCCTTTCCTTACATGAATGGCCCAAACTTAAACCTAGATTTTCTCCACAGGAAGGAACAAGAAGGGTAGTGGCTGAGAACACTTTTATTAAGCAGGGCACGGTAGATTCTGTACAAGTTATCTTCAAAAACAATGATCGGGACTGTGCCCGTCAGGCGACATAGCAATACTCGTCGGTAGAGTTTGGCGTCCTCTCGAGATACTGCTTGTCGATCAGGGCCTCGATGCACTTCTTGATCATGGCAATGCTGGGCACGAACCGATTTTTAGCTTGACTGATAACCTGTGACGAGCAAAGGGGAAAAGCAAAAGCGATGTCGTAAGTAAACATAGTACTAGATTACCGTGCAGTCTCACAAATCGAAATTGAGTCATTTAAAAGGAAACACTGCTTTTCAAAATTCTTTTTCAATTCTTAATCGATTCTGATTAAACTTGCTGAGTTTATGTATATTTATGTTCCATTAATTTCAAATATGGAGCTATTTTTTCAATGTAATATGCAATCTTTAAAATGCCAACATTTCATGTGTCTCGTTGAGTGAGGTTTTCACCTAAACCGAGAAAGTTACAAAGAAAATCCGGTGTACATCATAATACCATTAATTCAAACTTGAAAGAATCCCAAAATTTTGTTTGAATTATCAGAACTTTGAATTATAAGATGCAACCAGAAATACCACTCGGTGCAAAATACAGTAAAACCTCGTTAACCCGGATCTTACGGGACCGGCGAAAATGTCCGAGTTAACCGAATTCCGGATTATCGAATGGACCATGAAAACAAAAGGAAAATGTACTCGGCACAGACAAACCTTTATTTCTTGAAAAACTGCGTTATTTTTGTCTGCTTCGTCGTCGGAATTTGTGAAAGAACGATCTTCCTCGACCCCATCAGGTGGTAGTGCGCACGCTCGCTGTCATGAGAACCGACACAGAACTCCTCGAGGACCGCGAGGGCTTCGGCGGCCTCCTGCACGGTGCGATGCCGCGTCGGCTCATCTGGACTGTCATCATTGCTGGCTGCTGTGGCCGCTTCACTCCGGTGGCGGTCGCCATCACCATGAAGCGCGACAGCGGCGGCAACGGCACAAGCACAGACGGAGAACGCAATGTGTACGAGCTCGCGTGTTCTCTGGCTCGCACGCTACGTACACAAAGAAACCAGCTGCGTAGGCGTAGCAAGCAGCTCAAACAACTGTGGTGGCAGTGGCGGTGGCACCCCCTAATGGCAGCGCAAGCCGTCCCGTCGTCCGTGTGCGTTCCGCTTTTAATAGACACTGGATGCACCGGCGGCCCAAGCGCTTCCGCCGGGTGGTGACTAGCGCCACCTAGCCACTTCCTCATTTCACTATCATCATAATCATATTCTGCTGCAGTCGTTCGTTCCGTTTCGGTTTCTCCAAAACTCCGGTTCTGCGGGTTCCACCGTCGGTTACGGCAAGCAGTGCTTGAGCCGCCGAGATCGCGCGACTAAAAGCATGGAGTCCCTCGATAGCCATCTCCGGAGTTCTCCGAGTTAACCGGTGCGCGGCTAAATCCTTCCGAATTAACGAGCATTTTACGCCATTGAAGTATATACAGTTTTGCCGGGACCGTGCCGCGAGTCTGAGTTAACCGAATTTCCGAGTTAACGAGATCCGGATAAACGAGGTTTTACTGTACCATTAAAAACACAGATGGCCACACAAATGCATTGTCGCCACCTTGTTTATTTTTCTTTCCTTCTGCTAGTGCTTTTGAACAATTTGACAAATGCTGGCAGGTGATTGATGTTATTTCGGGCGGTTAAAAATATGAGCATGATTAGTACCTAGAAGGCACGAAAGCAGCTGATATTTCTAGTAAAGACAAGCAAAAAGTATGAACTAACAGGATTAAGTGAATAGACTAGTTTGAATTAAGCACCTTTTAAATACGCATGGGAAACTTAGCAGGCCAACCAAAAATTGGAAATTTGTTTGAATTAACCAAAAAGGTTGAATTATTTAGAGTCTACTGTTTTACAATATACTGTAATGAGAGCTGTGTGCAACAAAAGAAGAATGGATGCTCTAAACGCATTTGAAAAAAAGTTACAGCATGTCAAACATTAGTGGTTGAGTCGATGTCGTCGAGCAGGGATTTCGCCCATGAAAATTCAACACAGCCCCAAATTCAACCGTGTGAAGAAGAGTGGCATACAGAGCGAAAGTTCCATCACGGCAGCAGTGCGCAATACCTGCCCAAAATCTGCACAGCACACTTCTATCATGTTACTGAAGGTTCCAGAGTGCAGCACTGCATAACTCTTCTGCAGCAACTGAGTGTGTGAGACCAGACAGAGAGAGGGAGAAGCAGGAGAGCATGTGCCAATGCTAACTGCATCTGGTTAGTGCTAACTGCTGGTTTTTTTACTTTATCTTATTCAAAAAGAAGCTGACCAAGGGCTGCCACTGCTCTAGCAATCTGGTCAGACACTTTCCCAGTGATAGACACTGCGTTGACACGTGTTTCAAAATCTTCCGCACCTCTGTGTTGTGCATCCCTTGAAATTCAGCAAGCCTGTCTTTTTGCTTGGCGCTCTTCTCGAGGTAGTAGATGTCCACGAGCACCTCGTCGAATTTTGCACGTAAGCATGCAGCTCCTTTCTTGGCCACAAGATTCATGAGGTGACACGAGCGGCCAATGACTATCAAATTTTCTTGGGCTTCTTTTAGCATAGCTGCCATGCCATTCTTTTTGCCGAACATCACCTTGGCATTGCTGGCAGAAAATGCGATGCAGTCCTCAACCAGTATACCACGCGATTTGAGTGCATCCAGAATGAGGTTTCCAATCTTTCGGCCGGTGGCCTCTCCATGGAGTTCCTGCAGACAAAGCAGTCGGCTTTCCACGTTTCGAGATTCCTGTACGTAGTACATTGCCACGATTGGGTACATTTGTTATTCGCTGTCTTTGCTTCTGTTCACTGCAATTGCAAAAGCACTACGTTTCAGAGCCTCCATCATTACGTTTTCGGCATCTGCAGCCATTTCCTCGATGATGGCAGTACGTCCGCACCCGTACTGCTTCATGTCGACCCTCGCACTTCGGGAACATTTTCTGAAACAACGGACCGGCGTGATCACCAACGCTTAGCGGCAAGTCGTGTTCCACAAGAAATCTCATGAATAGGCATTCTGCGCGGACCGCAGTGTCTTCCCAGCTCTTTTGGAAGAAACGTGCCCTGCCCTTCCGCAGCACAAACGTAGTTCTGATGCTTTTGTGAAGCAATGTGCACCTTTACGTCGGCCTTGCCGCCATGCAAAACGCTTACATCACAGGTGCACGTGGTACAGAATTCGTACTTGTCACCTTTCTGCGAAGTCACAAAGCACGGAAACTCAGCTGTGTATGAGTCCAGAAACACTTGCAAGTACTTCTTTGCCTTTGACACCGCCATCGACCTTCCAACTGAACTCGGAGAAACATGCAACTCCCACAACCACGTCACAAACATAACTGACACCTAGGCAGGCGGTGGTAGCCAGCGAACCTTGCGGAGGTCGCCTGTAACACATTTCCGCACACATGGCCACATTGATCAATGCCGCCACTGTGGCACACACGGCTCCCTTCCACCGAACCAACCGATCTCCATTGGCAGTTGACGATCTGAAGTGGCCGGCGTTGTTACAGGTTTCAAATTGACAACACGTCGCATTAACGCAGACACGCTCGAAGAAATCGCATCAACGCTTCCTGCCAAAACTATGCATGGAATGGGGGCCAAGACAGACAGAAGCAAAAGTTGTGGTGCCTTTTCCCTCGCCTTCTTTCATTATGTGGTGAGCACATCTCATAGCCAGCCTTCGCCCAGATGCGCGCTACTATAGTGCCTAGAATATACTTAGCGGTACTCTGTGGTATCGTTATAATGAACTAGAAGTGTAGTGGCGAGTGCTCTTCCGCAGCACCGCAACTGTCGCAGTAGGAAATGCTGAAGTACGTGCGTGATTAAAAAAAGAAAGAAAGAAGCCTCTGCTGTGGCGGCCACTTATTGGGAGATTCAAGATAGCATTCGTACAATCGGGAGATTAGGTAAAAATTCAGGAGTCTCCCAGAAAATTCAGGAGAGTTGGCAGGTATGCATTGGAGTTCATCAAGGGAGAAAAATTTTTAGAACTGCTCCGCATTGCTATTTTTTTCTCGCAGTAGTGTTAAGGCTATTTATCGGGAGATATACAGCCATGTCCATACAGCTGGGAGGACTGGCCAGAAATAAGAAAACACCCGGAAAAATCAGGAAAGTCGGCAGGTATGGACATGACGGCAGACAACGCCTAATGAAAACAGCAAACATGTTACTAAAAACTAAACAAACAGCATCATAAAATTACTGAAAAATAATAAATGCAAAAGAAAAAGTAAACTGAGAAATAAACTACAGCAGCTATAAACAGAAGCAAGTTCAATAGTTTCCCTGAGCTTCCTATAATTCATCGAAGCTATCTTCTGTAGCCTACTATACTTGCATGTTCTCAATACGCCTGCTGCACCTAACAGTACCATTGAACCCCAACATAATGAATCCAATATAATGAATTATTGGTCATAGCATATTAAATGAAAAATGGTACAGTGAAACCCCGATTATACGACTTTCTCGGGACCGCGAAAAAGCATCGTAAAATGCGGGCGTCGTAAAATCCGAACAGAAAAATTCATGCCCTTGAGTGTGCCGCAATCCACTGGTGTGATTCGCAGCAGCAGTAGCGAAACATGGCACACACTTCAGGGGGGACGCGGCCTTTGAAAGTCGAAAAATCGCGAAAAACGCGCTTTTCGGAAACCCGCATATTTGCACTGTATGTGTCATAAAGTACCCCTCCTGTAATTTTCAGCGCCTAATTCGTCCTAAAACTACTTCATATCAAATATATTACGAGCAGCGGCAGCTGCTGTGCCGCTCAAACACGCTCCGAAACAGCACAACTTCAAGCGAGCGCCGTTCACGCACCATTCAACCGACCGGCGCCATTTTTTTTTTTTTCTTTTTCCACCGCCGTCGGCGGGAGCAGCGGTGGCGTGGTGGAAGCATGGTTCGCGCATGATTGGGGGGCTCGCGGGGGCATTCGAGTATCCCGCGCTTGGATGCGAAGCTGCGATTGCGCCAAGCGCGCGCTCCTCGAGAGAGTGGGGGAACGTGCGGCCGCTACTGGCTGCTGCGCGTGATGATGCGGTGGCCTTCTCCGGCGGCTGCTCCGCGCGTCGTCTGCTACGGTTAGGGTTAGCGCCTGCTTCGTGGTTGTCGCCGCGATGTCTGCCTTTGTGTGTGCCGCTTCGCTTTTCGTTATCACAGGAGGGAGATCGCAGGAGAGCGGGAGAGAGAGATGGTTGGTCGGAAAGGGGTGAAAAGAACGGGGGAAGAGAACGACCGGGCGCCACTCTATGCCGCTACTTGCGGCGCCAGCGGTTAAGGGGAGGGCCAGGGGTAGACGAACGAACGGCACCGGAAAGCCGAAACAAACTGGTTTCCCAAGCGCTCGGCACGCGGAGGGGTGACGAAGAGCCGGCGTGACGAAAGGCGCCCGCGGGCACTTCCCTTTTCTTCGCCGTTTGGTCACCCTGCTTCGCGTGGATCGTCGTGTAACGCAGGTTCGGCGTACGATTGCATCATATAATTGAGGTTTTTAATGCATTGTGTCTATGGGGCTTTCGCTGGGACCGGACTAATCCGTCGTAAAATGCGGGTCGTCGTAAAACCGGATGATGTAAAACCGGGGTTCCACTGTATGCATTACCACTAAAACAGCAAATTACACTTTTGACAGATTGCTGGTTATAAAAAGATATCTACATGTAATACTGAATTTGTTATAACGAGGTTTAGCTCTAATCAGCAGTTATTAGGCAAGAAATTCTGGAACAGGTATAAGTAGCAAAGATGAGGAGGAGACGTACCTCTTGAATGAGTGTGTTATGCCTGAGCACCTTACGGGCCTTCATGATGCGCACGACAGCTGCCTGCAGGTACAGCTTGCGGTCTTCGTCCACGGAGCTGTGTGTCTGCTCCAGTTCTTGCTGTAGGAACAAAAACGGGCAGTCTCAATCTCTGGGCAACACTTTTTTGCTGTTGATAGCTGTTGATAGGTACATTCTGATGAAAAGCACGTGCGTCAACAGTAAATGTGGGTTGATCATGCGCATGATTTGCCGGTGACAATCGCCATGTGCGTTTTCCAGTAACCATCGTAGTCACACAGGTAAAGTCTACCACTAGCACGGCTGTGGCAGGTATACAATGAATATGTTAGGCATACGGCTATGTATATGGTTTGTGTGGGGCTGATATGGGGACCGTGCGAGGCTTGGAGAGCTCGCTTGTACCCCAAAGGAAATGTGAATATAGTGAACCAAGTCCAAATTAAGGCGAAGCAAGGGCACATTAAGTGAACTGCAGGTGATTTGATTTTATTCAAATGTGAATTAAGCAAATGAAATATCAAGTAAAGTGATTGAAATGTGTCCTTTGCATGTGCTATTGTTGCTGTCAATGATTTCGTGTACTAGTGCATTACTCAATCGCTCAAGGCTACATCACAAAGACCAGTCGGGATGCCAATGCACCACAGCGTTGCTGGTCGCCCACTTTCACAAAGTGGAACATCTCTGAACTTTTTTTCTAAAATGCTATATGTCCTGTTTGACTAGACCTTCAGGAAAAATTGGTGCTCTCCCATAATCGAGAGTATATGCAAGTGCCAAATGGCTAACAGTAAAGCAGTACGGATGGAGAGGGCATGGCGCCGTCTCTCAAAGAAGATGGCAACCCGCTTTCTTCGAGTGCAACCACCTGATTGGCAACATCGCACAGCAAGGAGGGAGGATGTAATTTCAATGTTGCACATAACGAGGTTGCCAGGCAGCACTACTCAATGCGAAGAACAAGGCTCACTCAAGGTGACAAGCCTAAGCTGCACATTCCGCTAGGCATGACCGATGCCTCTCTTCTTCCTCTTCAAAGCCTTCTGCGAGCAAGATCCTCCGCGACCAACACAATGGCACTTGCAAACTTCCAAAGGACAAAGAAGTTGAACTGGTCACATGAGCTCCGTGTTGCCTGCTAGACCTACTGTGCGTGCTCTGACACACCCACTACGCACGCCATTTCTCTCCACACCACACATGATTTCCAACGTTAAACTCGCCACCTGATTCAGGCGGCCCCGTTTCTAAAGTCCAGTTGCTTGCTGCCAGCTGCTAGCGTTGAAACGTAGTCTATGGTATCTTCTGTCTCCCTTTGGCACGTTGCCATTGAAAATGGAAAAAATAAAGCTGCAGCATACTAGAATTTAGTGTCGCGGTGATATTGTTAAGAAACGTTAGAAAGAACTCAGAAGCAAAGTCTTTGTACTTAGTGGGCCAGTAACCAGCGTATTAAATGCACTTTGTAGGAAGCTTTGTGTGACAGTTCAAATGGTTTCAACTTTCGGTTGGATGCCCTGGATGTTCTCATTTGGGGGCCTGGATAATGGCTTTTCGCACAAGACCACCTGAAGGGTGCCGGAAATGGAAGCATGCATACGTTCCATTTAACAGCACAACAAAGAAATGAGGAGATGCCAGCAGGAATCACACAAAGGATTTAATCTGGATGACTTTGCAAAAATTGCACAAAATGTACAGCTGCTGCAACAATCAACACGTAAAGAACATAGGGTTATACAGATGGCACAGCAGATAACTATACTTAGTGCAGTTTGTTATCAGGTTTCACGTCTTCCCTGAATACAGGGATGAAAAGTGGCTGCTGTTTTTCGGGGTGGAAATGGGAGAGAAACAGAGCTGTATGAGGAACTGTACCAAAACTGGGGGGTTTCCAGGATCGACTGTAGTTTGAGAATTGGTGGTGTTATTTGCTTTAGTTTTTGCTGTCTTAAAAAATCAATGAGTGCACAAACATTCAGCTGGGAGGGTTTACAAAGGCAGCTAAAATTTTCTGTCGAGGATGAGCAAAAAGTATGAATAAGCGTAATTAACTGAATGATGAAGCTTGAATTAATCAGCACTTAAATACTACATTGAAAACATAGTAGGTCAACCAAAAACTTTAAAATTTACGTTTTAATTCATCTGTAACTCAAAATGACTGATTGATTTGTGGGGTTTAACGTCCCAAAACCAGCTCTGATCATGAGAGACGCCGTAGTGGAGGACTCCGGAAATTTTGACCACCTGCGGTTCTTTAACGTGCACTGACATCGCACAGCACACGGGCCTCAACATTTCGCCTCCATCGAAATGCTGCTGTCACGGCCGGAGAATTCAAAATGATCATAGTCTGAATTACAATGAGACAATGATACATTAAAACAATTCAGTGCATAGCAGCTAGATTATCATTTTCAATGTAGCAGAAAAGCAATGTTTTGTTATTTAATTCACTTGCACAAAGGAGTGAGACCAATCTGGCCACAACGATAGCGTGCCGGCAAACATGTGGCAGGATTTGCTGGATGCAGTGTTACATAGTGGCATGCAACCACACCTTTTTACTTGACGCACAAAGTTGGGCATAGAAGTTTAAGTATGCAGACAAGAAAGCTCACCTGAGCTGCTTCCTTCTGGATAACTGCAGAGATCTTGAATTTTGTGCGTTTATTCGAGTAAGACTTGTTCAAGTGTAGCACTGTGGATGGCGTCAGCGGACCCTCCTGGAAATTGCATCGCAGTGTAAGTGCGTGAAAGACATGACAGGCTGACACTGCAACTGCTTGCTTCTCTTGCATACACAAAGACTTCCCTTTCACTGCTCATCCCTGTTGTCGACACCAATAAAAGAATATTTCGTATAAACAAAAAAAAAAAAAAGAGCAAAGCTTTCCTCTTGAACAGGCAACATAGGCTTTAAATGCAGTCTGATAAACAATGTACCAAAACAAAAATTCACCATCAATTAAAATAAAAACTTTTTTATATGTGTACAAAATAGCTTTAAATCTATCCCATCTCTTCTGTTGTGGCAGCGGCGAACCTTCATTATGTTGAAAATGCGGATAAACATGGTTTGTCATATTGAAAATATATCACTGAACAGGACCACATGAACTTGTCCCTTTTATCAGAAGTACCCAAAACTAATTGACAAGAAGACTGGTGCGTTGAAATACGTCATTTCCTTGGAACAGTGAATGAGGTAGGTTTATAACGGGAAGCCAATTCTAAAGGGAGCATACTTATCTTGCCTAGGCATGATAGGAAATGGTGGCCGCAGCATTCTTGCATGGTTTTATCCAGTCAATAATAGTGCTTTGTTGTTGCACAACTTGACATGCCATTATGAATTAGAATGCCTTGACATTTAAAGTATTACGACAATTTGTCCAGACGGCTCTCGGGAACTTGCGCTTTCAGCACTGTGACTACGACAACATTTCCTATCAGCACCAGAATTACCCGGTTTCCATCTGGCTGCTGAAGCTCCGAAAATAAAGAAAAAAGGTTTATTGTTGACAGTCATTACAGAAGTTCCTCTGAACCACAGAGCAGCAGATTTGGTCTGCACTGAGTAGATATTTTTTTTTTACATTGAGTACATGGAAAACTAACCAAATGGTCCCACATTGTTCACTGTATCCAAAAATTGGTCTCAACAGTGGTCTCAACACAGAGGAACTCCAACACCTTCTGAACATTGTCTAAGAACGGTGTCATCAGTTGTGCGGGCTCGGACTTGTACTGTGGTCCCAACAGGCGCATGCACTGTTTAATGGCACCAAACTCTCATTAATTCAGCTATATCTGGCCACACCTCATTTAATCTGGACAATCCTGCGAGTGCAATGAGCACGGCGTGCTGCAAATGTGCCCCGCGAAAAAGCAAAAAGGGCATTAAGTGTCCAGCCGAAACAAGGAGGCAAAGTATGAATTTCCATCATCATCAGCACAAACCTTGCGGGAACAACAGGAAAGCCAAAGTGCTTCATGCCTATTTAGGGTTATTGTTGCATGTTACGCCATGCTGGTCATGTGCCTTCGGAAAAGCGCAGTCACCATGTGTTATGTTAGGAACGGAGGGTTAATCCGAGGCAACTGCAGCAAACTAGTTTCATTTTCATGGAGCACATGAACTGCTTAATGGAGTTCATAGCTGTCAGATCGTGACTACAGAACTGCTTGGGCACTACTATCGCCATTCTGCTGATCGTAGATAACTTCCCCATGGTAGCTATCTACAATTGCGGTTCTGTGCGCAGCCGATGCAGCCTTCTGTCAATGCCTTTGTTTCGACTCCGTGCATTTAGGTGGCACACGTGCCTTTTAAGAAATACATGGATAATTGCATGGCAGTGGCCATAGTCGCATCCGCAGCAGATCCGACGATCAGTAGTCTTGTTTTTAGTCACCGTGGGGGTTTTCTGAGCTGCACTGATGCTGCCCGTCATGGAGCACGGAAACCGCTTGCTACCTGTGATCAAGTCACGTTGCCAGCAACAACAGCCACAACGATTTAATCATTTGCAGTGGGTGGCGTATTCTGTAGTTTTGTTTTGACATGATGCAGTGTGGATGCAGTCCCACAAAGCTGTTGTAGATGAGCAATTTTGCGGTTGTCTGCATGCTGGCATCTAACTCGTCGACTGTTTAAGGACAAACGTTTCATTGACAGCCAGTATACAGGCTAAGAAGAAATTATTGTCATGCATGCATGGTCATGGTGGCAGTAGCAAAGGAGACAGACGAGGGGGAAACGTCACATTTCAGATGAATTCTGAGGTCTTGCACCGTGGTTGCATTGTGGAGGAAGTCGCAAGATGTGAATGGTGGCTTTTACACTGCTTTTATGCAAAATAAGTACAGAATTTGTCTACTTATTCAAAAAATTTAGGTCCACTGACATGACAGAAATTTCTTTGTTTTGTTGATACTTGTGATAATTCAGACATAATTTGGTTAAACTGGACATTTCTTTCGGTACCGTTAAATCCAAATTACCGAGGTTTTACTCTATAATATTCTTGCACTGCATGCCCTAGAAAATTTGCAATTCCATTTCAGATACAGCTAGAAACTAGCTGTGCTCTAAACAAATGATGTCACAAGAAGCAAAAACTACGTCACTTGAGGCAGAAGTTGCATTGGTGATTTCATGATCATGCAAAGCCTGGGTAATGCTTTATTCGCTCATTTTGTTTACGCAAGCAAAGATATTGTATCTTTTTCTAAGAACACCACAAGAAAAAAGTCAAGCAACACAGGCTGTGCTCCTTGCGACGTCACTTGTGGGAAGAAGAGCAAGAGATTTGGACATGTATTATAAGCCTGACTGCAAATTACCTGTCGTATTGCGTACAATGCAATAACATTTGGCTCACATGCTCACGGAAGCCTCCATGACCGATTGGTACTGTTTCCCGACTATGTTCATAAAGTGTTCATTTCTGGGGTATCACATACAAAAAGTACGACGTGGTTTTTGACAAACGCCGTAGTGAAGGTTTCCGAAAACACCTGGGGTTGTTCTAACATGCACTGACACTTCAGAGCACACGGGCCTCCAGCACTTTCACCTCTACTGAAAAGGCAACTGTCGTGGCTGTGAATGAACCACGTCCTTCAGGTCAGCAGCTGAGCACCGTAACCAGTGTATACCACGGTGGAAGACAACAGAGTTCATCTACATAGGCATCTACTGTAGGTAACTTGCTCAGAGGTGCCCTAGGTTCACCGAAAAATGTAGGGGTGCGCGAATATTCAAAAACTTCGAGTAACAGAATTGAATAGCATTCTATTCAACTTGGTGCTCAAATTGAATGCTGCACATTCAAAATACTGAACATTTTTTTAATAGTTGACAAACAGTACCAACAGGAAAACTTCGAAGGAAGGCAGCGTGGGAAATGCAAAGTTATTTTTTCAATCACTGAACTGCCACGAAGCAAGTAGCCCAACCTTTTAAGGGACAATGGAGGATATATTTATTTCTAGATCTAGACATTCTTGCTTAAAATTACAGTGTTGCAAAAGTGAAAGTGTCAGCAATCTAGTGTCATCATCATGATATCGGTAGTCTTGTTCGCCAAGCTCTTGGCGATACGTTGGAGCCCTCTCAAACAGGCCCCCACACACACAAGGAACAAAACTAGGATAGGGCACCACGTAAGAATTTTGAAGCCTAGTCGTGAAAAATCTGAGGGAGAAAATCATGGCAAATAAGCCTCGCTCATGCGATAGGCAAGTGGTACATTTTTGTCTTGTCTGATGTTCTTTTACTTCAATACTTAGAAGCTGCGCGTCCTCTGCGTTGTCATCGTGGTTATCGTTGTCATCTTGTTGCATCAATTTTCTCGGAGGTGGTATCGCTGGGCATCTACTAATGCAAGCACGGCAAAACAGGGCAATAGTGGCTGTGACGCTGCCACTGCTAGCTGCACCGTTTGAAGCATGGCTGCCCTGGCGACATTGCCAAAGTCTGAAGTCTCGTTCAGGTCACCTTTATTATCGTCGACATAACGAGGTGCGTCATACAACACTTGATTGTGCATGCAAACTTAAATGTCCATGTTATATTCACTGCTGAGATTTGGTAGATGACACGTGCATGTCTATAAAAAATGATCCCACGGGCTATCTCAGCAGCAACATTTTGGTGTCTGTTAAACGCCTTCAATATCTCAAAGGCTCTAGTCGCTGCAGCATGGAGCAGGCCTACCTCACTTTACATAACTGTATTGTTTGACTGTCAAATCTAATAATGATATCCCTTGATCGATGTTTAAGAAATATTTCTGTCGAACAGCCCAAAAGAAAATTTTCGGGCTGTGTTAAAAATTTTTGCTTTGCAATTAGAAAACTAACCGAATACAGTAGAACCTCGTTATACGGTGTTTAATATGCAATATGAGAACTACAGCATGAACTTCGAACATCATGAAGACTGTACATACAACACTAGCAATAATCAATTTTAACAGTTTTAATGCGCTCTTCAAACTTCCAAGGTCGTTTAATTCGTAAAGATACTGGCAAATCGTTCACTCTTTTATCGTTCAGGGAAATAAAAGAGTACGCGTACACATCAAGATAGGATTTTGGAACTGTGTACAAAAATTGATTACTTGATCTGACATTGCTGGGCTGCCTCGGAATAAGATATGTTCTGGTTTCAATATTAAGATGGCCTTTTGATAACAAGAAAAGAAGTTTAAATCCAACAAGCTTCCGGCGTTGAGCCAGCATTGGCAATTCAAGCAACCAAAGCATTTCGGAAACGGAGTCATCTCGAGAGTACCAAGATAAAATAAACCTTGCGGCTTTGCTTTGAATCTTTTCAACACTATTTATCAACCCCGATTGGAACGGGTCCCACACTGCGCTGGCATATTCTAATGTTGGTCTCACGTAAGTCAAATATGCAAGCAGCTTGACGGATGGTGTTGCTAGCTTTAGTTTACGACGAAGAAACCATAACTTTTTTCTAGCGGCTGCACAAGTCTGGTTTACGCGTGGTTTCCGACTTAAGTCTTGATATTGTTAGGCCTAAGTACTTTATCGAGTCAGCTTCAGTAAGAGTGGTGGAATTCATTTCATAATTACCTTTTATAATGTGTTTTTTTCGGTTGGAAAGTCTGAGCATGACTGATTTTGATTCATTAATTTTCATGTCCCATTTAGTGGCCCAATCTTCCACTGTAATAAGAGCTCGCTTGAGTGACACGCCTGATCATTATGGTTATTAATTTCACGATACATTAGGCAATCATCTGCGAATAACCGTACAGTTATATCATCGCCTATATCATGAGCAATGCCGTTCATATAGACCAAGAAAAGAAGGGGCCCTAAGACGGATCCCTGTGGTACGCCTTAGGTTACGTTTAATAAATTAGATTTGCCACTGTTTATTTCGACGTATTGTGTCCGACCTGTAAGGTATGAGCCGATCCATGCAACAACTTCATAATTTATATTCATGTCCACTAGCTTATTTATTAATTTTGTATGCACGACCCGGTCAAAAGCCTTGGATAAATCTAAACATATAGCGTCTATCTGTTTTCTGTTATTTAGAGCAGTTGAGAAGTCATTAATTGTTTCTACCAGTTGTGTGACGGTGGATAGGTGTCCTTGAAAACCGTGTTGATTAGAAAAGAAAGCTTTCTTTTCTTCAAGGTAACTATTGATTGATTTTGATATTATATGTTCAAGAAGCTTGCAGCACACACACGTCAATGTAACACGACAGTAAAACCTCATTATAACGAAGTTGAAGGGGGAGCGGTAATTGTTTCGTTATAACCAATATCAATTCCATCTATAGGAAATTCAAGGGGAATTGCGATTGCTTCGTTATATCCGATAGTTCGTTATAACCGGGTTCGTTATAACGAGGTTCTACTGTAGTTCCCAATGTTTTGCTTTTCACCAGATTTGTGTACCGGGACAACTTTTGCAACCAGCCAATCATCAGCAATCTGTTTTTGTGCTAGCGATGCCTTAAATATAATCTCGAGATAGCGGGCTACCCATTCCGCATAGCGACGAAGAAACACATTTGGTGTACCGTCTGGTCCTATAGCTTTCTTGTCTTTAAGGGGGGAGGCTACCCTTGGATACCAACTTTTTTGTTTCTTGAGCTATATTAATGAAATTTTCAGAATAGACTCATAGCACAAGCATTTGAAGAATCACAAAATTTGAAGAAGTTGTGTTAACTGGTTCTCAAGTTACAGCAATATGTCAGTGTTGTGCACGTGGTTCTCTTATTCCAGGCCTGAAGAATTTTTAAAAGGTGCTGGGACTGTGAAACTTGCTATGATGATTCCTAGCTGGATATGTGAGGGGGTGACAGAGCCCTTTTTTTAAATTTTGGTGCTGAAAAATTTTAACAGACTGCAGAATTTAGTGTTGGTGATTAGGATGTCATCAATTGAATTTTGATTAATTATCACAAATGATACATACACTAAATGAAAAAAGTGGGCTTGTCACCCCCTGAGGAATTTATTCAGGCACGCAATAAAAAAAAACCTTCTGGGGATCTGATGAGCGGTTTCGGATATATGGCTGGAACAAACAGCGTCACCAGCTAAAAAAGCCATTTTGAGAAAACGTGCTTTTAACGTTACGAGCACATTTCTGTGTCTAAAATAACGCTGAAGGGTAACAAAATGTCATTTTTTTTCACTGCTATTCTTTGCCGATTCTCCTGGTTTTGTTTTCCGGCGTTATCCATAAACGGGCTGCGATTGCCGATGCCGATTCGAGATGCTGACGCGCTTCAACCTCGGCAAATACGCCTCATGTATCAATGGCGCAGAATACGTAGGAGTTGGAAACATCGCTGCAGTCGCCTTGCACCGATAAATAAAAGCAACTTCGGCATGATAAGGCTAGTCGTGGTCATGGGTGCAAACTTCCCCGTGGAGTCAGCCTTTACGTAATGCGTCAGCGCACAGAACAGCCGAGCGCGTGCAGCGTCCCTACTGCCGGCGCACACGACCGTGATACGATCTTGCAGGCGTGGAGCGCTTATCACGCGAAAGCGCGACGAGAGATAGTAGCGGGGAGGCGACTTCAGAAAGTACCGCGCGCGATAACGAAAAGCGACGCGGAAAGCAATGGCCAGCCGCACGGCGACAGCAACGGAGCAAGCGCTAGGCCTAGCCATAACAGACGACGCAGAGAGCGACCGCCAGAGGAGAACAGCGCGTGATCGTGCGCAGCAGCCAATGGCAGTCGCGCGTTCCCCCGCTTCCTCAAGGAGCGCGCACTTAGCCCAATCGCGCCTTCGCGTGTGAGACGCGGGAAACTCAAAAGCCTCCGCGAGCTCCCAATCATAAGCGAATGGGGCTTTGACCACGCAACCACCTCTCCCGCCGACGGTGGAAGAAAAAAGCGCAGGAATTTACGAACCAAACAAAACCAAAATGGCAGCCGTAGGTTGAATGGCGCGAAAACGGCGCTCGCTCGAAGTTGGGATGTTTCGGTGCGCGTTTGGCCAGCGCAGAGGGTGCCGCAGCTCGCGATATACATGATTTAAGGTGATTTTACATTGAATTAGGCGCTGATATTTACAGAATAGGTAGTTTATTATACACAGAGTCCAAATATGCGGTTTTCCAAAAATCGCCTTTGCCGCGATTTTTCGACTTTCAAGTGCCGCATCCCCCCTTAATACTAAGCAAAAGTGCTACAATGCCTTCATATGATACCTCTATATCAGGCATCGGAGAATCGTATGGGGATTCTAGCACGAAGGGTGAAAAACTTTCTGCAGAACTATCAGTAAAGACGGATTGAAAAAAATTATTCAGGCAAGCTGCGATACGAGAGTAGTCCGACACAAGTTCATCATTAACCACAATGTCCCTAGGACCTTCGTTGTCTAGTGACAATCTGTTCATTGATTCAAGCCTCCATCTGCCCCTGAGCTTCTCTTTCAGTTAGGTGTTCATGTAACAAGTACAGCTACAGCTACATTTCTTCTTTGCTACCTGTCTTGTGCAACAAATGTTGCACAGAACACAAAAGAGTAACATATAAGACTAGTGCATCACATATGTGACAAACAAGGCTCTTCCATCCAATGCAATGTTTTCTTCACGCCCAAATTTTGCACAATGCCGGAGGTTTAGCGCTGATATACACTAGAGCACCACACATGTGAACAAATATCTGTCTGTTACAACCACAACAATTTACAAAAGTTTGCATGTGGAGATGAAAAACCAAAAGAAGTTGACAGTAAAACAAGATTGCTGGCTACTTTTGTAATGCAGACCACAGGGTCTTATCATTCTGCACCTAAATACACATGCCACTTAGAACAAACCACTCATGTGTATGGCTTTGTAAATGTCAACATGTAACTTTTAATATTTCTCTGATTATTTATTTGCATTCTCAGGCCTTCTTAACTCACCTGTAGCACATAGATGGAAAAGTTGATACCCAAGTCGATGCTCTCAGCTTTCAGATACGCGTTGAACTTGTTGTTGAGGTCTGCACTCACACTCATGTCTGTGAACATCCGGTGCAACTTGCTTGTAAACTCGTAGCCACACGCTTGCTGCAGAAAGAAAGAACATATATTTTAGAAAAACATTTGCACCAACTTTGCTGTCAACATCTTATGAATGCCCGGTGGTGTATTATGGTCATCAAGAAATGCAATTTCTTTTCTGTGTCAGACATACGTGTAAACTGAAAGATCTAGAAGAAGGTTTAGCAAGTGAAGCTCCCAAAGTCTACTTGAAGAATGACTGTAGTGATCTGATTGCCTGATGAAAGTAAAAAGGCATGAACTCACTTTTCCAGGCTACACAACTATTTTATGACAATTTCTTGCTCGCTGGCGTGCCATGAAAAACCTGACGCCAGCTACAGGACGCACAGTGGCTATACATAAAAAGGAGCATTCTAGGAAAGGAAATGTTCACATGCACAGTAGCTATACATAAAAAGGATCACGTCAGGAAAAGTTCTATACAACCTAACCAATGATGCACATGGACTGCAGACATGTAGCAGGGTGGTTCCTCCCTTACAGACATACTGCAAGCGAAGATAGCCTTGCCTTTTTTTTTTCTGTTGCACATATCGGCTCTAGTCCCAAGGTAATGGTTACCTTGGAACCAATTCTTTTGGGCCTTAGCGCTTATTTTGCATATTTTTATACCCTTGTCACAAGGTGCACTGCTGATGGTATCGCGCTCCTGGCCTGTGATTGATTCCCTCCCGCAGCTTAGGTAAATAAGCCAGTCACTACCAATAAATTTGATCTGGATCGGGCCAATGATGACTGAAAGTGGCCAAGTGACACTGGTGTAGGAGAAGGTTTGCAGAGACCTGTCACGTGGGTCAATTGTGTCCACAAAGCAAAGCAACACTAACGTAACAATGATGTCAGACATGATTACTGATCATAGAGCCAGAAGAAAAATGGCCTTTAACGTGCCAGTATTGTCACTTACACATCACGAAAACTTTCCATAAGCACTGCTATGAAATGCAAGAGCTCATGAGCAAGCTAGAAACATTATGCTGAACACACACTTGGACAGTGACATTAATGGCAAGGCGGCACACTGGGTCGGTTGACAAGGACTTATCGTTACATATAAAGCAAAATGCTTTGTTGCAGTGTTTCGTCCTTTTCTTTGTGTTTTTTTTATTACTGCCTTATACTTCACAATGAAGAGCAATAGCACAGCAATGTTGAGAAAAGTCTAGACAGAACAAGGCATGCAGGCAACTTGACTCAACTTAAACACAAACTAGTGAGAATATTCGAAACTTTAAATGATTTTCTAATGGCATTGGCTATTCGATTCAATTCTCACTTAACTTTTACTATTCGAACTATTTGAAGTTAGTAATTAGGGGAAAAAATACGCTACGTCTTGTGACAAGTGGCCCATTCCTGCATGTTGTGCACTTCGTCGCACAACACCTGTGTACTGCGGCGAAACTAACACTCGTGCACAGCAGTGGAGCTAACACTCATGTGCTGTGACAAAGTTAAAACTCGCATACTGCGGCGAAGCGAACACACGTGTACAGCGGCGAAATAAACACTCGTGTGCTGCAGCGAAGGTAATTCCCATGTACTGCGGAGAAGTTAGCTCAGATTTCCGTTGCACAGTGTTCTCCTGAACTGTTCTTCAGGACTTTTAAAGTGACACTGTTGGAATACACTAGTCATTCAATAAATTTCTTTTGCCTATGTTCAGCAGCACATTTGTCCATAATTATACATGCTATTATTCAAGAAATATACAAAATTATTCAAAAAATATTCGATTCAATTTGCGCTTGAACATAAATATTCAAATTCGCTTCACTAAAAATTTTGCTATTGGCACAGCTCTAACATAAACTGATAGGGCTGGAGGCCTGTAATATGCAGTTAGCGTAGTTCCGGTGCTCAAAATTAGCAGTAATCACAGTGGCTACGTCTGGCAGCTACAAGAGATCCCCCACACACACATGCACTTCACAATTGGCAGCCATTAAACACCAATTTAACTTTACAATAGAATCTCAATAAATACAAACCGAAGAGACAAGAAAACTATGTTGCATTTGACGAGAGCATGACTGACTGAGAGATTATGTATAGGCATACAGCAGCCGAATAGAAAACAGACCAATGCAGGGGCATCTGTTCTGTAAAAGGGGCAATTCTATTTATTAGGCAATTTCCAACGTCCACACGTTAGGGACATTCTGTACAATAATTACAGCATGCACTGCAGCTTGTTCTGCACCCAAGACCACGTGCTCACCCACCTTGAGCTTGTTGATCATAGCCTCCTCGACATCCATGGACATGGACTGGCTATGGATTAACCGCTTTGCAAGCATCTTTGCGTAAAACTGCAATAAAGCAAGAATGTCAACGTTACAGGAGGGTTCACACATTAGTTATTCACAGCCACCACATATGCTTGCAAAGGTCACTGTGTTTATTTGACTGTGACATGATTGTAATGGAAGGGGCTGAATTAGAGTCAAAGTAAGTTTAAGAACTACCGTATTTACTCGGTTCTACCGCGCCCTCGATTGTAATGCGCACCCGTTTACTGCAACCAAAAAAAAAAGTGAAACATCGACTGTAACGTGCACCCATTTTTCGTGACACGAAAAAGAAGTCTTTAGTAATCAACCTACTCACATCCCTAAAAACAAATGCCGCACTCATGTAAAACGCACTCGCATAATAAACGCACCATCAACTCTGAACCCTCGCAGTCCCTCGAACGGCCGCGCAGTGGCTTTCCCACTTCACTTGATCCGGGGCGTTTCGAAGACGTTCGGCGCACCAATTCATGACTCCTGCGTCCCGATAAAACTGCCGCACGTTGCCGGGTGTAGCTGCGTGCAAGCGGCGGTAACGTAATGTACTTGCAGTGCTGCATTGTTCCGTGCTACCGCAGTTCCCTCATGCCTGCCGCCGCTTGCTGCCGTGCGTGATGCGCAGGCTAGTGCAGCTAAGCCTATGCATGATCTCGGGGCGAGATCTCCGAGATTGCCGCAATCTCGGACATCAAGCACTCACGACTGATACTCGGGCTCAGCACGGATATGAGGAGAAATGCGATGATGAGCCGTTTTGTGTGCGGTGATTAGAAACATCCACTCTCCCGTTACAGCCACTCGCTAATGTTATAGAAAGTTAGTGCAGCTGGACATCTCGGAGATTGCATCGGCGACGTAGTGACTTTGGTCGGACGCAAGATGGGCAAGCCGATGCGGCATCATCGGCCTACGCATCATGTGGGCCGTGGCGTCGTTGCGCGCAGGACCGGCGGCGACATAGCAACTACAGAAACTATGCTCACTAAAGATCGCCGCGCCGTTAGTTCGTTTCTTTGCCGGTGTCCGTTCGACAGCGCCTGAAGCGCACAGGAGGCGGCCATTTTGATGCCGACGGCGATATGGTAACGGTATTGTTCGTTTGCACTCGATTCTAACGTGCATACAATTTTCGGACCCGTTTTATCGGAAAAAAGCTGCGCGTTAGCTTCGAGAAAATACGGTAAACTCACGATTGCAACGCAAGGTCTTTGGCACACAGTGGTATCAACATCAGTACAAGTGAAAATTCACAGTTACACTACAAAAAGAAAGTGAGGACGTGCTAAGAGGTAGGTATGTCGCGTGGTGAAAAGATGCATTTAACTTTATGGCGAGGGGGTGGGGATTTGTCAAAGTTGCATGCTAAACACCAGTACTTTTATAACTGGTATGAAGTGACAAGACTTCACCTCCAGTGCTTCAGGTCACGAACACAAACAAACACAATGCCAGGTTGTGCAAAATTTAGCAGATGTAGTTGTATCCTCGTAAGTTACTGAGGATACCACTCTATGCCAGTCCCAAGACCACCAGCATACACATTGGATGCACTCTGTACCATTGACAATGTGGCTGTGGAGGGCCTTGGCAAAGGTTTGTTAATAAAAACTAAAGAGATTTTAACAGTAAGGTTTCACTTTTCAGTGCATAGTCCTGTCCGTACTACCTCATAATTCGTGCGAAAGTAGACTGTCCACAACATTCTCCCTCAATTTCTACACTGCAAGACTACTTTATTAAAGTTTAAAATACCGTATATACCCGCATAGTTTGCGCCCTCGCATAATTTGCGCTCCCCCTGATATTTAGCCAGTTTCACAAAAAAGAAATTTCCTCGTATATTTTGCACTCCCCGTCCCGCCCGAGCCAGCTCACCGGCACGCGCGCACGGACAGAGTTTGGACAGCCACGCGGCCGCGCCCTTCACTGCGCAGGCGAGCGCAGTCATACGCAAAAGGGGCTGCGAGTGCGATGTCCCTTTTTCCGATTCTTTTCTACGGAAGTCCCCGGAGCCCAAAGCACAGTCGCTAGAATAAAAGCACACGAGTGGGGGCGACGAAAACGGCTGAAGCAGAGATCAAATGAGCCAGGCCCATGTCTGTCGCTCGGAGGGCGCGTGCAATAACATCACCCCGATCGGGACACCTGCCGTTGAAGCGGAGAGGAAACGCCGCACCCGTCTTCAACGAGCATGAAAAGACGTGAAGGGGGGGGGGGTCGCTCCAATGCGCCGTTAGTCAAGCACCGAGATCGACGAAACGTTGTATGACACAGTATCAACACGCAGCTTGACCACAGTGGTTTGACCGCCCAATCTTCATGCAACCATTAGTTGAGTGTTGAAAATGACTGCAGCGTATAAATGCATGCCATCCGATATGTCACCAGAATGATGCACGATGTTACTTATCATTAATCGTCTGCCGAGATAGCGCTGGCATGCGCGCTATGTCGGCAGCCATCAGCGGACGGCTCGTAAACCCTTCTACGTGCTGAGCTCTCAAAGCAAAGAGACTGCAAAAAGTGTCCCTGGAGCAGCCGTATTCTCTTACACCGGTGTTTTGGTGTGTTATGTGTGATCGTATCCAAAAGAGTTACCATATTCCGCGTGTGTTACATTACATGTTACTTCGAATGTGTTCATGAAATCTCCACGTAATTTGCGCACCCCCTTTTCGGAGCTCTAAAATTCCAAAAAAAAAAAAAGTGCGCAAATTACGCAAGTAAATAAGGTACACTGTGCTCTACGAGCTGGTTCATTATGCTGTATGAAAGTTCCATAAAGTGAGGTCTAAAGCTATGCTCTAGCCTTGTTACAAACATTTCACAATGCATTCAACACTGCAGAGAAGAGCCAAAGCTGTCGTCCACGGTGGTTAACTTCCCGGTGGCCCAGGCATAGAGGAGAACAAAGAACACCGCAAACGAAGAAGGATGTGCCACCAACCTTCTGGAAGACGTCCTTGTCGTCAATGTACTTGAACACAGTGATGGACTGGGTGAGCTTGTCCTCCACTTCTGACTCCGAGATGCCCTTGGCACTCTTCTTCAGCAGGGCATCACAGTACTTGGCCAGCTGTTGTTAACGGAGGAACAAAAATAAGGGGTGCATCAGGCCCTGTTTGTTTCTCCACCCCGTGGCTGCTCACATATTCTGTGCCATAACGAATTCTCATAATAAGACATTGGACGTTCACGCTCAATGCTTTTCCTCCCCTGTGTTCTGTCCTATCCAGAAAATAATAATTATGAATGACTGAGGTTTAACTCTAGCTATCACGAGCGAAAGTATGCTTGACTTCTCTATAATAGGCTAGTCTGGCTTTCTTCTGCTTCGGTGTTTAGGCAGGCCACTTTTTCTTTTGTCTGAGATCTTTCAGCCTGCTGTCTAGCAAAATCTACTGAATGACTGAATTCACGCTGAAACACACACATGGATGGCCCAGCCGGCGTGGTGTCCATAGCAACCATAGCAACACCGACCGACCAAGCAAATGATCACCTAGTCACTTGATACTTCAGTGTGGAGATTCCAAGCAAGCGTAGCCGTTGTGCCTCGTGGATCAGATGACATGGTGCCACACACCTGAGCTCCAGCGGCTACAAGCCACTCGACCCCGATGAACAACCTTGCAAGACATTGTGCTGCGGACGCTCTACACAAAAAACAAAACTGAACTAGAGAGAACGTGTTCCTGCCGGCCACAGCGTACTGCTCTAGTACAATACTGAGTAATGTGACCCTAAGGACGATGCACTTCTGACTAGACTAGGAGTACAAACCTTCATTCCAGGCATAAGAAACATAGGTCAAGAGGGATATGACCATACTGCCACACTTCACTATAACAAAAATGCATATGACATAAACATACCGCCTCTATAGCTGATGCTCATTACAAAAATCTTTTAAGCACTATTAATTGTGAGACATTTCATTCATTGTATTTTATTCAATGTTTCATTTTATCTACACCTGTTGTTGAGGCTGGTTACAAGCACACAGAGAAAAACAAACAAGTACCACAAAGAAAGCTAATTGCCAGACAACACAAAAGATGGGGCAATTCAGTGTACTGTGGGCACACAAAGAAAGCAGCACAAATTATTAAAAAAGACACAGTCGCTAGAATAAAAGCACGCGAGTGGGGTTGACGAAAACGGCTGAAGCAGAGATCAAATGTGCCTGGCCCATCTCCGTCGCTCGGAGGCGGCGATAACATCCCCCCTATAGGGACGCCTGCAGTCAAAGCGGGGAGGAAACGCCCCGCCCGTCTCTAACGAGCATGAAAAGACTCAAAGGCGGGAGGTGGGGAGGGAGTGTCGCTCGGCTGCAGAGACAGCGCTGGCACTCGCGCTATCTCAGCAGCCATTAGCGGGTGGCGATTCCTGCAAGCGTGACCAAGGCTGTCAAAAGTCAAATCAAAATAGCGGTGTCCGGACGGGTACGGCGTGCCAGGTTACGACACATCACGAGGGAACAGGCCCACAGTTGCGGCGTAACAGCGGGGTTCGCAATACATCGGATCCTATGGGAGTTATGCCGGGATCGATGAAAAACAACGTAACAGCCGGGAAAAACGCAGCAGTGAGGAACATAACAGTGGGGTTCCACTGTACCTGGCAACATTCAAGGCAAAGAAAAGAAAATGAAGGTGTCACTAACCAACTCTGGAGACCGACAAGGCTGCTTTGTTGTTCCACGGTTGTTGATGATGGTAGCACATGCCTGTGGTTAAAAAAAAGAAAGAGGAATGATATAAGATACCTCTAGAAGATTGCATAAAGGTTACGTTGAACATGTGCCCTCTAAAGCTGCAGCTTTTAAAAAGCTAGTATAGTTGAACACAAGAGTAAAACGGTAATAGAGAGCTATGACAACACTGCTGCATATTCTTAAGCTCCAAAGTTCAACCCAGTATTGTGCGATGATTGTGGCAACACCCACTTGCCCATACTGCTTCTGTCATCACTGATCTTTGCTGTGTCATAACTGCGGTAAATGAATCATGGTACGCTACCTGCATTACTGAATACCACATCCCCGAACCACGTCAAATACCCAAAGTGAGCTCTGCAAGGCTAATTCGACTTGATGCTTACAAAGAAAAAACAGAGAAGGTAAACATCGTAGGCTCCCCTAACACACAAATATTTCCGTGCCAATACTGTATGATGGAAGAACGGAGTGAAATAACACACTAATGCCATAAACCAGTTGATGGCTGTTTTATGGTTGTTTTGCACATGATAAAGCTCACCTTGTCAAGAGCGCCCACAAACTGCTGGTCCCCTTGAAAAACCTCCTTGACCATGTCCTGCAGGAGCAAGGAAGCACAGAACTTGAGTGGTGCAAGGGCTACTGTTGAGTCTGAGTGATGAAATATATCAACTGCTGTGGGACGAACTGAACGAGTAGTATTGCGCATTCTCAATGCTGTGGTAGAGCCTGATGATGGCTTTTGGCTTTTTACTACCATGGAACATTTAGTGAAAGAGAGATTGCGCTGCTTTGTGCTGGGGGCCATGACAATGCAACAGTAAATGGTGGCGTGAAATTTCGCGAGCCATCATGCAAGCTGCAAAGACGGAGGAGCAAGTGAGCATGGCAGCCTATGACTGAAGAGTGAGTGTGATAGCCTGGTAACTGTGAATGCGCTCCCTGTCTACATGCCCACTGTAGGCAATCGTGTTATCTCAAGGACACACAATGTTGCTGCAAAAGGTGCCGTGATGTGCCCTTGGGACAAACTTCAATTTCTCGTGCCTACACAGAGACTTCTGCAGGCGCAAGTTTTGTTTAACATAGATAGCCACATGCTCATTATTAGAGTTTGAATTTGTAAGTATTTCTTCTCACTGAAAATTAAATACACACTATTCTACTGGGACAAGCGATGCAGTTTCAATTATTAGTTAATTTCAATGAAGGGATTTCAAGTTATCAAGATTCGATCACATGCTATCTATGCTAGTTGGTGTATACGATGCTTGTGTGCATTCCCAAGAAAGCTACAGTCGAATCTCGATAATTCGAACTCGAAGGGGCCCGAAAATTTGTTCGAATTAATAGAAGTTCGAATTAAAGAAAGCACATTGAATTGAGCACTCACCTGCAGCGGCACATGCGCAATGAGCGAACACGAGTGGGAAGCACACAAAGATTTATTCGCACTTATTGTCACGCACTTATTCGCGCTTATTTACACCATACCCATCATTAAGAAAAGTAGTCGGTTATGCGCGTCTGCACACGTTTTTCCTGCAATGAGTCAATGAATATGGCTTGAAGCTTGCTAACGAGTTCTAAACCAGCATCTGCATTTTGCTGAAAAGAGAAGTAGCACGTGGCTAAGTCCAGCGCCGACGCTACTTCACTTGCATTTGGTGGAGTCGAAGCGGCAGGGGGTACTTCGTCGCTGGCATCAGAGTCCTCGCCACTGGGAGTAAAGGGTCCCCTGAAGCCCTCTGTCAAGGGCACGTGGCTTGTAGGATTTCGGCGTCGGTGACGACACCACAGACGTCTACACCCGCGTCCACATTCACGTAGCCCTCAAAGGCCATGCCGTTCGGAAGAACACTGCTGCCCCTTTCGGACACGCAGTTATCGTCATCGTCCGACGAAGTCTGCACCGCCTCATTGGCCTGATCCGCATCACCACTGGCCGCGGGTTCGCGGAGGCATCGGCCAAACCCACATCGCCGGAAACAGTTGTTGATGGTGTCTGGCTTAATGGAGGCCCACGCAGCGGCAAGGATATGGATAGCGCTGAGGAGGCCGACGGCGTACGTTTTGTCGCTGTCCATGCACAATAGCATCCGTTCCACGATATGGCGCCTGTAGAGAGTTTTCAAATTTTGAATGACTCCCATACCCATGGGCCACCGTGTTTTTCGGCAGAAAAACGAGCCGAATTGTGCGCAGGCCTTCTACGTCGCAGTGCGCCGTGCAGTTGTCAACGAAGAGTCCATTCCGGCCTTTAGCGGCAAACTCTCTGTCCAGAGTACGCACCCAGTCTGAAAAAATGTCCATAGTCATCCATGACTTCTTGTTGGCGACGTAATTGACTGGCAAGGTCTTCACGCCCTTAAAACAGCGAGGCTTGGCCGATTTACCGATCACTAGCAATCGGCAACGCTCCGTGCCCGTCGCGTTTGTTCACACCATTATCGTCAGCCTCTCCTTGCTTCGCTTGCCGCCGGCACAATCATCGCCTTGAAAAGTAATCGTCTTGTTCGGGAGCAGTTTATAATACAGCGCTGTGGAACGACCGCAAAAGAATGGCCACGAACGAATATTCTCCGGCTCTCCACTGCCGCGGCTTTTTTCTGCGAATGCTTTTTTTTCGCAGCTGGGCGGCCAGGCTGGCCAGGCGAGGAGGCTAACGCAACATGTGATCGCTCAATGGGTTGTTTTTTTTTTTTTTTGGTTACGGCAGACAAAAAGGGAAGAGCCGCCGTATGGCTCTCTCCTCTGAGAAAACGGAGGAAAGAGTCAGCGGCCATGCCCCGGCAACGCAGATAACAGCGTCTTTCATTCTTTCCTGGATGCTCAAGCAGGGAAGGCCACAACCGGAATCGACTCTCTCCTCAAAGGAGAGAGGCAAAGGGTCCCCGGTCTCCCCGCCAGTTGTGCTGTCACATCGGCGCCTCCTGCTGTGCGCGTTTTTCTTTTCTTCCCGTGCCAGTGTTCAATGTCCATGCCACCTTGACGAATGAAGCGCAAAGGGGAAGGGGGGGGGGGGGAGGCTCTATTACGCATTTTCTCCGCGGCGGGGTCAGAAATACCAATGGAAATACCCTCGTCGTAGGCGCCGCCACGTGATTCGAGCAATTTTCGGAGCGCGGGATGTTCGAATTAACCGTCGCAGATGCTTGCGCGTTCGAATTACCGGGCGTTTTCGG
Organism: Hyalomma asiaticum; assembly: GCA_013339685.2. NCBI lineage: Eukaryota > Metazoa > Arthropoda > Arachnida > Ixodida > Ixodidae > Hyalomma > Hyalomma asiaticum. The sequence continues at coordinate 52,904,442 of CM023482.1, forward strand.
CCATTGAAATACACATAACTTTGCCGGGACCGCCGAGTCAGTTCGAATAAACCAGAAGTTCGAATTAAGCGTGTTCGAATTAATGAGATTGGTATCTCAACAGTACAAACAAACCATACCATGGTGGCAAAAAAGAAAAAAAATCAGCGATAATGTTCAATAAAGCTTTGACGGGGGCTAGTTGGTATGGCATCCTTACGTACTGCACTAAACTATTACCAAGGGATGAAAAACTGCACACGTAAAGACTGCTTCCCCCCATTTACACTTATGCGTGTCTGGTTTTTATGTATGAAGCTTTTTTTGTGCTTTGGTAATAGTTTAGCGCAGTACACTAAAGCTATAGTTGAAGCAGTGCAATGAAGGGAAGAGAAGAAGAAACTTTGTGTGCGCTTTGTGTGTGTCTGTGTGTCCCTCTCTTTTGTTTGTTGAATTTGCGCCGTGTAAGCATTTGCACTTTATCATGGTCATCCATTCAGAGGGCAGGCACCTGGTAAGTGGCGTGCACCTGGAGCACCGCCTCCACAAAGTGCTGCGGGGAGATGGCGTTGGCCTGAGCAGGGCTCTGGCTTCCGCTGTCGGTCGAGGTGGTGGACGACGAGGCCGTGGTGGGCGCAGTGCCCGCTCCTCCCCCTTCGCTGCCCCCCTGCTGCAGTCGGCCGAGGCCGACACGCTCGACGTGCCGCTGCAGCTGCGACACGAGCACCTCGAGGGCGCGGGGCCCCAACGGCCGCAACAGGGTGTACATGCGAGACAGGTCGGTGCGCCGCTCGGCCTCCATCATGGGGCCGCTCTCCTGCTGCAGGAAGCCCAGGTGGGCACCCACCATCTGCTGCTCGCACTCACGTGTCACCTGTTTCAAGAGAAAGAGGGTAGTTACAGAAATGTGGTGAGAGAGTCAGTTAAGGGGACACTAATGGCAAACATTAAATCGACAAGCACCATTGAAATATGTCGCCGTGCTTGTTTTGAATGCCTAGTTAGAACAACTATGACATTTTAGTGTCAGCAAGGCAACAGAGCTATTCCATCCACCTGCTTAACCAGGTCCTGTTCATGTAGACTCACCTATTTCGTTACTGGCCAACAGTCCCGCCAGCTGTGCGAAAGGCAGAAGCAGGCAGCAGAAGAAGGTTTAATTACTTTCGTGAGCAGACGCTGCACAGCTACTGCTGTCAGCAGCCGCGGAGACACCTGTCCCTATGATGTCATAGCTGGCTCCTCTGTGCACAAGTGCCTCACCAAATGCCTCTTTTGTGATGATATAAGCCTCTTCTGAGACTAAACCACATAACTGCATCAAGCTGCTAGACAGATACCGCTCATAGCCAGGCCCATAGCAGGTGGGGGGGGGGGCACCCCACGGGCCCAGGCCCCTCCCGAAATTTCGGTAGGGGTGTAGTGTTGTTAACATAGTGTAGTGCTAACAACATAAAATTTGAACCTATGCATAGTGTTTCGTTTAAGAAGTCACTTATTGTACTTACTCCAATTTTTACCTGAGAACAAATAATGAAAATAGATATTTTCTCAAATAGTCGGGGCTTTCAGCAAGTGGGCCCCTCACGAATGCCTGCCTACGAGCCTGCTTGTCGCACAGGCCCTGTCTTAACCCTTACCCGAATTTCTTGGTGAACAAAGCTCTGGCATAGATAATAGGCCCTTTTCATAAACTGCAAAGCTAGCTTCCCTGCAATGTAAGTTGCCCTACTAATGACGACAGCTGTCTTTTAAACGCTGTCAAAATTCAAGTTGCAGATGCTGCGGCCCGTTCTTTGGGAATGTTTATATCAGAAGGGCTGCGTTGACATGTTACATGTCCTATCACAAGCAAATTGCGCTTGCACACGCTGTTTGCCAGATTGCCAATGCCGCCATTAGTAAGGCAAGCTGCATTGCAGGGAAGCTAGCTTTACAGTTTATGAAAAGGGTCTATATCGATGTTCTTAGGCACTGACCCATCATTGCAACAAAAAATCTGGCTGACACATGTGTCATACGAATTGGTACAACACAAAACTGAAATGTGTCTTCACAGAAGCTGTTGCATGCGTAAACGGCAATCTGGGAAATCAAGCAACGAGAAATTAGTTGGTTACACTGGACATGTGAACCAATTGCAAGTAGGCATCAGTGGCACCTTCCTCGACCATTGTACACAAGCGAAAGTTCTCGAACGACTCACATTTTTCCACAGACACTATACTGCACGCGCGAGAGCCCTGTGAAAACCTGCCATAAACCTAGGTGCATCCGCAAACAGTGATACCATGCACACGAAACTGAAGAGATTGTCAGTGAATCGTTTTGTGAAATCGCAGTTCACTTCAAAAGGCGCATCATTCGCTTGTTGATGGCTGTCTCTTAGGTGTGCTTTGCTTGCAGAGTCCTGCCGGCGTGTTGCTTGGTCAATGCACAATCATTTTTGTTTTGCAGCATATATAGTAGCCAGTAGTGTTGCAATGTGCTCAGCTCCTGGAACGCGAGAGTCAGTGTTCGGAATTTGAGCCGTGAATGTGCAAAGGTGCTCAGCTTTCCACTGAGGTGTCTCTTGCTACGTCAATTCATTTATCTGATATATACTTCACGAATATAAAACAGCTACAACATTACATTTTCATGTTTAATAGAAAGAATGGGAGCATGTCTGTCATCATCTATCTGCCGATCATACAAGTGTGCGGCAGTATATCACTTGATAGGTAATTACATACGAATATCATGTAATTACCTATCATAGTGATACATGGTCATAGTATACATGATCATGATGAATTATGATAATGAGCATGATAAAGCCAAAAGAATGGGTCAGAACACCTTACAAGTAATTTACCGTCCCCCCCCCCCCCTGCACTAGAGTCTTCAAATCAGCTTCCCATTAAAGAATACATGTAGTTTAATGACCTAAGAATCTTTAATAAAAAATTGATTGTAATGGGTACAATTAAGGCTATAATGGTAAAGATAGTGATAGCTCGTAGAATGTAGTAATGGCTAAATAATGGTATGAGTCAGCAAGAATGACAGAAACTAACCGAAACAAGATTACAGCTGAGAACCACTCAAGTAGGATTGGACACTGAAGGAAACACTAAAGGATGGTGGTAGACGTTGTGGTCATGAGCATGACTCAGCAAAAATGGCAATGAGTCACTGAAAAATGATTTACACTCAAAAACTACTGAAATGTGTTGATATGTGGCACCAATTAAGGGAACACTGAAGGATGGCGGCAGAAGCCAGTCGTGAGCGTGACTAGGAAAAAAATGATAATGACCCAATGAAAGAAATGATCTAAACTCAAAATCCAATGGGATATGGGTTCATGGATTCCAGGTTCGAACCCAACCGAATACAAAGGTCTAGACTTTCCCCATTACATTACTCAGAAGATAGCAAACTCCTAGGAATATCAAGAGCAGAATTATCACAAGAGGAAGTGAGCAGACTATTTACATTCACAGCACTGCATCAATGATAACTGAACAGCCGGTAAAGTCCCTTTCTCAGAGCGGAGCAGCTTGCTGTAATACATAAGCTCTCACATTTACTGCTTATAATGTGCCAGTGAGGATGAAATTTCTTGTATTTTAGAACCAATTATCAGCTTGTTTTGGTGCAGTCAACATCTCGAAATATTCATAAACTATTCGAAAGATATTCGGGTTTACAAATAACGGCTATTCGACTCAAAGACCGAGTCGAAACTGACACTAATCGATACGATATTCCAAAGTTTTCGAATTATTTGCACACCCATAGAAGCCTTGAGCTGGCTCGGCATCGGCACAAATGGTGCAAAATGTGTAAGGTTGTTATTTTTAGGCTTTATACTGTTTCAAATTCAGGGGGTAAAAATCGGGTGCTATTTTCAAGGTGATAATCGGGCAGAAATCACATTCGGAACAGTACTGAAACTTGCATACTTTATGGGTGTTAAATTTACTAACTCAAGTTTACAAATTACAGGGCACATGCACAGCAAATTCGATGCAGCATAAAAAATTGGCTAGTACAGTGGAACCCCGCTGTTACGTTGTTTTTCATCGGACCCGGCATAGCTCCCATAGGATCCCACGTATTGCGAACCCTGCTGTTACGTCGCAACTGTGGGCCTGTTCCCGCATTGATGCGTTGCAACCTGGCACGCTGTGCCCGCCCGGACACCACTATATTTTTTTATTTAACTTTTGACAGTCTTCGTCACGCTTGCAGGAATCACCACCCGCTGATGGCTGCCGAGATAACGCGAGCGCCAGCGCTATCTCAGCAGCCACGCGATCACCCAGCAGCCGAGCAACACTGCGACACACGATTAAGTCCTTCTTCATGATGCTCACAATGTTGGTTATCTCTGTTACTTCCTTACTATTACTCAAAATTCTTGGCTTGGAGTATACATTGTCATTTGGAAGACATTGGCTGCAATTTCTCTCAATTTTTCTTCTCAGATGGATTTCTTTTTCAGAAATTTCAGGTGGCCAACCTGGATATGTGGCCCCTATTAGGGGGACCACACATCCAACTTCCAGAGTCTGGCTCATGTAAACATCCAACTTCCAGAGTCTGGCTCATGTAAAAGTGATATAGTAAAAATGTACGTTCACAAAAAAGTAATTTACGAGCCAAGCACGGTTCCAAATGTGTGTAAAACACAAAGCCATGCACAAGTGCCAGGAATCCATCACATTCCATACAAAACAACTGCTATTGATGATCTCACATGAACTTTCACAGTTCATGTGAGATCATCACCACTGGGAACAGATGGGGCACACACTGTAGCAATTGAGCATGAAATGAAACTATGCGAACTCGCTGCAAAATATGCTCTGTCACCACGCTGCGATACCAATGATAATACATCGGACCCTTCTCAGAGAGGCCACTGCCAACCGCAAATATGCTCTCAGTTCCATTATTCTAGTTTCATTATCCTTTCGAACTCAATCCTGATGCACGGTCCATTTGTGGACTTGTTTTACTCAGAAAAAAATTGGCCGCGTATCTCCGTGCTTCGCTGCAAATGCCGTCGAAAGACGATAGCCTTCTACCGGCCGTACTACACGAGTCCCATTTCGCGTGTTTCTATTCCCCCCGAGGAGTTGCGCAAGCGAGAGGGAAAACGAAGAGACGCGAGGAGAGAAAGGGACCGGCCGGAGTGGCGGGCGGCCGTTCCCTGCCTTCCGTTCGGCACGAGCGCGAGATAAGTGCGCCATCTGGCCATGGTTACGGGAAACGCAAGAAGCTTGCCTAGTACAGGAAACGTCCACTTTTGTGCATCCTAACGAGCACTAGGGTCTTTAGAATTACGCATCTATGTATTTTCTACTAAAGGAACACACCGTCCAATACATACGTATTGATGTTGCACCTCAGATATGCGTAATATTTGAAGGTAGCCACCAGTTCAAGCTGGGTGGTCGTTGAGGAAGGGGTTCACCTTTCGCAGCAGGACAGACACACAAACCAACACACACACACACACACAGACAGACCAAAATTTCTGCATTGAAGTATCCCAAGAAAGACTATCGTCTTTAAAAGAAGGTGCATGCAACATTTCAGTAAAGATCCAGTGACGATGTACTGTAATTTCTAAATGTGTGTGGACAAATCTTCTGGAACTTCCCATTCATGTGCAAGCTTAGTGTACAAGCTCTACCGAAGGGAAGCCCTCCATTTGATTACCTTTCTTTACTTCAAAGTTCTTTTAATTCGAATAAATTTTCGGGACCCTTCCAAGTTTGAATCGCCGAGATTCGACTGTGCGTAGAACGTAGAGGAAATGACTCTATTCTCCGGAAAGCTTTGAATTGGCATATTCTCTGAGGTACAAAAATTGAGTAAACGAGGCAACAGCACGTTTGTAGTTTACAAAGGCTGGCTTTCTACAATGTAAGTGACCCAACTTGCACAACTTTTGGCTATGATGAAAAGAAGAACAAAGCGGCACCCTCCTGAACATGCAACCAACCTTCGGGTAAGAGCTGGGGTGTAGAAACCGGTGTGCCCGCAGGTTCTCCTGAGCAAGGACGTGGAGCACTCGCTCCATGTACGCCGAGCAGTCGCACTCTTCGAGCAGGCGGTGAGCCTCGCGTTGCAGGTGTTTGCCCGTCTCTGCCAAGAAGGGCGTCTCGAACAGCTCCTGGTACAGGGCCAGGGGCTGCTTGCGCTTGTACTCCTCCACCTGTGATGGAGGCCAGTCAATCAAGGAAAGAAGCTTCACCACTCACGCAACGCACTCTAGTGGACGTTCATATCAGGATAAACCTCGACGTAGAAGTTGTGCACTGAAAATGAAGATTGTGTAACGAGCTCGTTCTGCCAATAATAACTGGGAACGCTGAAGATATCAAACAAGTTAACGAATATAAAAGAAATACAAAATGCACTGAATCCTACAGGCTGTTGCAGGATTTCGTTATCGGGGAGTTTGACTGCAGTGCTAATACCTTATTTGCTCGCTTAATGAACGCACTTCTTTCCCCGAAAAATGGAAGCAAAGTTGGGGGAGCATCAACTATGTGAGATAAATTTTAAGAAAACTTCTTCACGGTGAGCAAAACATCTTAATGCGCAAAAAAGGTGGCATTGCAACCCACGGTAACACCTAGAGCAACCCATGCGATGAAATTTTATTTAAAAACCAGTAACAAGAAGAAGCTATACGGCGAAGGTACCATGCGACTCGGCACCAGCAGCGACAGCCTTTATGCTGGCCACATTTTGTTCCGTTGCAGTGGCCTTTCGCTTCCTTGTAACTCATGGTTCGTCCACAGCACCGCAACACTGGTAAAATGGCAACACCATACAGTCAACAGTGAAAACAACTAACTAGCGGCATGCGATGGTCTTCGCCGTGTATGGCGTTTCTATAGTTTCCATTTCGCCGTGGCTCTCACGCGTATTGATGTGCACAATGCGTAGGCCAATTATCCTCCCCGCGCCGGCTTGCGCTGCTTGCGGTAAGCCAAGGTGACGTATGCCGCTCACGCAATCTCCAGCATGTATAGCTGCATCAGCTTTCAGTAGCGTTCGCGGGTGGCCGTAACAGGAGAATATAAATCATTTCCATCACTGCCTGCAAAACGGCTCATCATCGCATTTCTCACTCATATCTACGCTGAGCCTGAGCTTCTTAGTCGTGCGTACTGCATGACGTCCGAGATTGCATAGCGGCAATATTGAAGACCACGCCCCAACCATGCTTAGGCTCACCTGCGCCAGCCTGCACAGCACGCATGGCAGCCCGCTGCATTGAGCCTGAGGGAACTTAAAATAGCGTGGAGGAATGCAGCACTGAGAGTAAATGATGCTACCGCCGCTTGTGCGAAGCTACGCCTGGCAACATGCAGCAATGTTACTGGGATGCAGGTGTTGCCTGCCGAACAGCACCCAGAAACAGCCACAGTGCAGCAGTTCATGGGACTGCAGGGGCTCAATGTTCGGGGCGCGGGAGAAAAAGAAATCTGGAATTTGGGTACTAAAGTTGGGAGTTGCATTTATCATGCAAGTGCGTTCATTAAACGAGTAAATGCAGTACTTTCCTAATATATACATTACTTGTTCTGTTCAAAACCATCAGTTGATGTTAACATATGTTCACTGTTATTCTTCCGAGCACTGCACTTGTGTCATGACATGTCTTTATGATATTCACTCCCTTCCCCTCGTGTAATGCCTTGTAATAGGCCTTTATGGGTTCAATAAATGTGGTGATGATGATCACGATGAAGCCCTAGTGATGGATATATCGCAGCATGACTTCTTTTTGCAGTTTTACTGTTGCGGTTATGTTAATTTGTTTGTTCATTTGTTTGTTTGGCTGACCCCATGCAAATGCCTTCAGGCTCTGCAGGCATTTCAAATAAATAAGCAAGTAAATAAATAAACAAACAATGAGGCGAACCTGCACGAAGGAGAGGATGACCCCCTGGACGACGCGCTGCTGCGGGCAGCGACCCTCACGGTCCTGCGCCAGTGCCTGGAGCAGGAGCGTGAGCAAGGACGTTCGCAGTGGCTGCACCATGTTCCTCCGCCACAGGTCCAGGCCCAGTTCGCCCACCTCGAGGAGCTGCTCTGTGGGCTCCACGGAGCCATAACTAAGATCGGCCTCGCTCAGTTTGTGTTTCTTGATGTGCTGCGTGTTCAGGTACCTGCAAGCACAAGGAGAACTTGAAAGCACAGAGCCTCTTACTTACCCAGAGGGAAAACTGGCACCGTGACGCTGTGGTACACACGGGAATGCTGGGATATGGTGGATTCGGAATGGCATGATCTACTAATGGCTATGACACCTCCGAGACGTGTCTGGATCGGATGCATTCCGCACAACATAATGATTAATTTTGCGCTGAAGCAGCCTGTAATGAGATATTGCATAAATCAAAAGGAAGTTTTATTTACGTATGAGAACTTCTCCTTGTATATACTGCTTTATAAAAAGTAAAAAGCAATTGACAGCTAGAGTTGAATAACTCTAGCTCACTTCGCATCCGTCTGTTGTCTCTTTCTTCATTTCACCGTTTGATTATGCCCTGCAGGTGAGTAATATTTCATCGTAACATGTAGTATGTGTGAATGAGATCCTCTTCTTTAAGTTTTCTTTTAGAGAACCTATATATCTGGAGCTTATATATGGTGCCGAGAGGGCTTGGACCCCCACCCCTAGCCTCCCTGTGCCCATGCCTATAGGTTGAAGTGCTCTACTGAAGCAGTTCTAACTGAAGCAGTTCTAACAAAAGCAGAGAAACTGCATGTGCAGGTCGTGCACGAGTCATGTGACGTTTTGTGCACGTTATTGGTCACCTGCCGGCCTCTTCTGAAACTTTGTTCCCCTGCCACTTCTACTTGGAGCAGCCACAAACCCAGGAAATAAGACACGTTGTTGGCTAACAGGGTGAAATGGTTCATACTGCAGAATAAATTAAACAATCACAAAAGAAATCTAAAAAAAAAAGAGAAAGAGCACAAGCATGCTGTGTTTCCTGTCTTCTACTTTTCTATTTCACCTCTATTATTTAGCCTAAGATGGTGCAAAGGTGGTGGGAATGTGCACACATGTGCCCAAATGGCAAAAATGACCCCCGAGATGTGAAGGCATAACTTTACCTGTACTTTCACAAACACCTAACAACCTTTGTCCTTAGGGCCACCTATCTTGAAGCACCCAGCATAAAGTGCACAACCATTGCATACTGCCAGTACTGACATATGGGGCAGAAACTTGTAGGTTAACATGATTTTAACTGTAATACACAGGCCTTGCACTGCAGCAACTCTGTGAAGCGAGTTCCGAGATGATGACAATCGCAGCTTGCACACCATTTTCATGCAAAAGAAGAACAGCATTTGTGCGTACGACGAAGAAATAAAGTGTTGATGCAACAGGCATTTCTTATTATGCTCTTGCTGCCCCGGATAATTAATACCCCCTGATAATTAATAATTTGGCTAATTTGGACTCTTCTCCCCAGTCTCGTGACATCAGAATTATTGAAGTCTTGCTGTTGTAGCAGAAAACCAAGACCATTCATAATTATAAAAAGGAAAAACAAAACAAGAAGTGCAAATATTTGAAATGTGAAGCGTATTGAAGTTCTTACATGCCCAAGCTGCTAAGCTCACAGCACAACCCGTCTTTCCGTTACGTCCTGTTCTGCACCTTGCATCCCACGACGACAGTATCACTGGCGCAGGATACAGGAAATCATTATTTGTATAAAAATAGAGACACGAAAGAGCAATTTCACTTTTGTATGAACTCCCTCTAACAGCACTTCGCTGGTTTACGAGGGCAGCGAGTGAACGTACAACGGTACATTACACGCACCACACACAGATAAAGAGCCTACAGTGTCTAATGTAAAATAATCAGAAAACCTGTGAAGAGACTGGAACTTACATGTACAACTTGTTGAGATAGTCGATGCCCTGGCTGTACTGAGCCAGTGTTTGTAGTATGCTGCCAAGAGGTCATCGCCCGACACGACCAGCTGCACATTGACACATACTTAAACGTGAACGTCATTTCATGAGCCCTTTGGTCAACTGCTAAAGTGCCTCATTTTAACTAAGCCATATCCGATAAAAAAAAAAAGAGCAGATTCATTATATATACAAAAATTCGTCATAAGTGTGTATCTGTGACACTATATACGAACAAATGGCTATGCTTCGTTTGCATCATCATAACACAGACATGAGAGAGACTACTGGTCACTTGGTATGTGAAAGCCAACGTAGTTAGCTGCATAGGTTCACCGTGAAAACCAAGCATATGCATTGTGCTTATCCAAATTACCTTGAAAAAAAAAAAAAAAAAGGGAGGGAATACTATCGTAAAAGGTGAGCTGAGCTCATCCAAAGAAAATCCATCCTGTCCTGAGCACTTAAGCGTTTTACCTGGCCTCGTTAAACTCATGGTGCTATGTAGAATGTTACTGTAGCTTATGACAGACAATTACGGCCCGTATGCATTCAGCATTGAATGAATTTTCTCGGTAGAAGAAGCTTCCTTGCACAAAATGCTTTGTCACACTCAGGTATTAAAACTCAAGCTTGACAGCATGGGAGGGTGCCACGTTTTAATATGCTAAGGGCAGGTATAGCCACAGGCATGTTTGAGGTCCCCTCTCCCCTTCCCTTGCAAAATTTTAACATGTCTACTTATGAATTGATAAACGAAATGAAACACACATGCACACAAACAAACAAATAGATGCACATAACATATAGAAATGATGCACCTTCCTTTCCCCTACCTTGATCATAAGATACCACAGCCCTGCCCTTCATTTTTTTCTTTTTTCAAACTTATCTGTATATTTACTCATTTTAAAGTACCTTACAGACCTCATCGAGAGCACTGAGTAAGGGGGGAATGGTAAAAAAACACATAAAACCTCTACATAAACTGCAGCAGAAGTGCGGCAAATAAAGCAAACTAAGCTGGAAAGCAACACTTGGGACAGTAAGAAAAACCACAAAAAATACAATAGCAGCACCATGGGGCCCGGTTTCTTTTTCTTTTCTTTTTTGGCATTAAAAACTTCAGTAAAACCTTAGAACACAAAAGACTGCACAGCAAAACAGAATTGTTTGCTGGTCATTACATATATATCCAAATGACCAAATGAAAAAATGCCGTTACATGACTTCAGCTCTTCACAAGCTGAAAAACTGACAATTGCACGCAAGAAGCTCAGGCCGTCAAGAACCCTCAAGGGGTTGACTGACTGATGAGGAACAATCATGCAGCCACCACAATACTTGATAATGTTATCTGAACATGTTCAGCTGACCAAAAGATAGAGATAAGGCCTTCATCATCTCTCAGCTTTTTGATTTGCCCTATTGGCATCGTGTTCTTCCAATGATCCCCAAAAGCTCACTACTTGAAGCAAACTACTTTCGTGAAGTGGCAAACATCCACACAAAAACTCACCTCGTACAGGTGCTGGACATGGGCGTTGAGAAACTTCTTGGTCTCCAGGTAGAGACGGTCTCCCAGAGGCTCTGGGAAGGCGACGCACAGTGCATACACATCCGTGCATCGATCAGTCAAGGATCCCAACAGGCGGCAGCACATTATGAACTGATGGCAGCAGTATGATTCCCCCCCCTCCCCTTCTTTATTCTCCTCTACGCTGCAAAGAACCTTAAAGGGGTTGCGAAAAGAATTTTCACCGCTCCAATAAGCATCCGACATGCCAAATCCAAAATATTACGGCGCAATATTCAGTGTACATTTAATAACACCCGTTCACGACCCTATCATTCTTGTGCTCCCAAAATGACCATGCGACATCACAGGACGGCCTAGGCGTCCTGTGGTATGGCACGGTCATTTTGGGAGCACTCATTTTGTCTGTGGTGTCGCATGATCATTTTGGGAGCCTCAGTACATTTAAAAGTATAAACATATTGTTAACTTATGTTTGCTCTAAAATAACAGATTTATGTAAAACTTCGAAACTACGAAAATTGTTAGACCACAAAAAATACAATAGCAGCACCATGAGGCCCAGCTTAGATGGTACCAAATTGCAAAAAAGAAGATTTCATGACCCCTAATACGTAACAAATGAATAGCTGAATAAATTTTAAGCACGTCTCACACTGCTGTGGTGGACAAAGTGTAAATTCAAATTTCGGCTGTAATACAAATTAGTAATTTATCTTGCGTGCATCTTTTAATACACAGCCACTGCAGGCAGTACAAAGCTGCGTCTGAAACGAGGCTTCCGTACCACAGGTCAATACGTAAACACAGCGCATGTTCTTCAGCTGATAAGGCTGCAAAAGGAGCTAGTTGGCATGACTTCATTGCTACATGCCCGTTAGGTATTGACTTGAAAACATGGAAACAGAAAGAGTGTCAACCTGTGATTTTCTTTCCATGTCAATTTTTTCTTCAAAACTTGGTAGCTCGAATAATGATAGTGCAGTGTCAGCTATTGCAGTGGGAAACATTGTGCCTTGCCATAACTACACGTAGAATTGGTGCGAAAAATAACAGAAGCAGTGCTCGGAAGTTGCTCGTACAGTCTATTACAGCTTTCAAATAGCATGTTGAAAGAAGGAACCCAGAAAGAACAGAGCAATGCCAGCACTTACAGGTCATGCGTGTAGCTTTGTGCACAGCTTCTCTGGCAACAATGTTCACACAGCGGCTTTAATTTCACGCTGCAGGTGACAAGTTTATGTGGAAGAGCTTGCTGATGTACGAATACTCAAATTCAAAAGAGCTTGTCAGAACACGAAAGGGTTCCATCAGTAGTGTTTTAAGTGATGCATAGCTTATCATGAAGCTATCCGGTTTTGTTTTACGCATGTACCCCGCCCCTCTTTGCAAAGCCTTGGAGGTTGAGGATACACGAAATAAATATGCAGCACAATAGTTACACACTAATAGAAAAAATTACAAAAATGACACAAACGTTACAGAGACCTTGAAATAACTACAATTAATGCTCCATCTTTTAGGATTCAGCTGCCAGTCAACAAAACACTACAGCTCAATATAGCTACCTGGCCGTGTGCAGGTAGTTATTGCGGTACCACTGCTTTCTGACAAAATAAAATGAATGATCGTATACGGGCCTTTGCAACAGGCCACTGAGACATGACAGTCCAGGCACATTTGTAACACGTGATTACGACAACAAAGAAGCGCAGAAAAGAGAGTGGCCTTTACCTAAACAACAGCACTCTTTGATCAAAGAACAGGCGACAAACAAGGCTGCATTTAGCTAAGCAGCAACGTCTTCGAAAGACTGTACCAGTGAAAGGATATGAGAAGCGGTCATTCCACACAGGCCGCGGGACCTTGCCCAGAGTGATGACGCCCGCGACAGTGTCTCTCAATTGCTCCCAGGTGCACTCAAAGTCGATGCGCTTGGGCTTGAGAGACATGCTGCTGGCCACCTGCCACAGCACAGAACAAACAGCTCAACTGATAAGCACGCATTCTAACCTGCAGAGCAAGATAGAAACAGCAACTTTGGTAGTAGGACGGCGGCTTGGGCGAGTTCGTATCGGTTCATAATTCAATGTACCAGCGCACAACAAAACAAGCAGAATGATAGAAAAAGGAACCACGCACACAACAAACGCTGTTGTGTGCAGCGTTTGCAGTGTGCCTCATTCCTTCTTCTATCACTTTGCTTGTTTTGTTGTGCGCTGGTACATTGAATTATGAACCAACTTTGGTGCAGCACAATACATTTATTTTTTCAGGAGACATTCTGACACGCCAAGGCAGCATCTAGATTATTTCACTGCCATCTGCCTCCTCTCGACATCCCTCCACTGCGTGGCCTTGTGCGTGCTTCATTTGCTCTTAGCAAACATTCATTTTTCGAAGCATCATCTATCAGTGCTCGTGGGAAGCAGTCAATGTAGGTATGTGGCTTAGCAGAAACCAAGGCCGATGGTTGGCGAGCAGCATTGTCACAGCAATACAGTGACAACCAAGCTCAGTGCGTCAGTGTTTCCACAATTTTTTTCTGAGGCAGCGGCAAACCTCCTTGCACAGCATGACCTGATGAACACACTATGAAACGAAATGATCGAAGCCTGCACTCCCGGTTATCCTGCTAACCTAACCTAACCTCAAAAAGACAGTTTAGCAAGACTTCCACAATGCAGAGTGTCAAGTTTGAGAGAGTGAACCCAATTTTCAGTCACTGAACTCCAACTTGCATAAAATTGAACAAGTGCAACACATGACGAGACAGCAAAAATGTTGGTACTGTATTCGGCAACGTGTTTAATTATTAATAATGGACAAAAGTTAACTGATGCATAGATAGAGTGTTGTATTTTTCCACTGCGTGTGATTAAAGTTGGTTGGGCATTAGCCGAACTGCTGCTCCCGTCAACGTCCCACCAGTCCAGTGATAGCAGCATTTCTGCTAAGGTCCAACCAATTTTAATCACACATGGTGAAAAAATGCAAAACTTGAGATGTGCTTGTCCACAAACATGTGCAAACTAATGCTGACTGAATAAATTATCAAATCTGCATGCCACAATACGCTTTGTGCGAGGATGAAACCAAAAGGGCCTTATAACGTCCTTTGTGCACATGCTCGATGAAGCATGTACACAAAGCGCAGTGCACTAAAGCACGCTGCGACTTTTAAAGAAAGCCTTGGCAGGCTCGTTTAGTGTGGATGCCATTCCGTCAAAAAGTCCTCAGCCTTGTTCTGCATTACGTGGTGGGCACGTGGCGGTTTGCTCTTTACAAGCAGGTACAACTGCTACAATGCTGTTGCAACTCCCAACACAGACAAGCTAGTGGACACAGTTGCCCTTGACTGCTCGCCAGTTGTGTTGCAAATGTCTCGGATCATTTTCACTGTGACAAGCCCATGTCAGAGGCTGCAAAGCTTGGCTGTCAGTATAATGCCTGTTCCCTCTTCTTTTTCTGGCTGGAAAGCTGCCTACCAACAGTTTGTTAAAATGTGCCATGAAGAATGCCACCCCTGTTTGAACCAGAAGAGGCACTAAAGTGAAATTATGCATCAGTTTAGACTGACCAATTATTTCTTTTAGGACTCCACTGCCGTTAATTTCACTCTAACAGGTACAACATTAAAAGAGAATATGAAGGTAAAAAATTTATTTCCTAAATTCGGGTCAAAATCTCCGCCGACAAATGTCGGCGTGGTGTCAAGCACTTCAAAGTGTTCTTTGGCATTTAAGCGACACAGGCTCAACAAAGTTTCCTGAAACTTGGAATGGTAAGCCACTGGTCAGACTACAATGTGCATCATTTTTACTCACTAACAACTATATAAGCTCTAACAGATGCTGACAAAATCTATGGTGTCAATACAAGATGATGTAGGACCTTCAGGGCAGCGTCGCCAGGCGCATTTTCTTTTAATGCGGTCTCTCACTTAACCATCGTCCTCTTGAGGTAAAAGTGGTGCTACTGGTATTGCAAAGCCTGTCGCAATAGTTTAGTAGCTGGGGTGCTGGCTTGCGAAGGTTGAGGTCAAAGGATCGAATACCAGTCACGACGGGCTTATTTCGATGGGGGCAAAATGCAAAAAATTACAGCATATCCATGGAGTGAATGATGATGAGTGGGCGAAGCTCGGGAGGTTCATCGTAGATCGTACCGAGTTCCGGATTAATTTAGTTAACGCGCACGCTACGAATCCTCATGGTTCAACTATGCACAAGTGAAATCTCCCACCGGCACTTCATTGCAAGATCCAGTGCCTATATATATATATATATAATATATATATATATATATATGGGTTGCCGGTGAACGCTTCTCCAACGCGAGCAGTCGGTACTGCTCAATCAAGAAAGTCGCTACGAGACGCTGCCTGCGCCAACGTTGCCTCTCGCAGGTGAGGGCGCGTTCTCCTTCTTTGCGAGCTGGTAGAGCGTTCCTCTAAGAAAGAGCGCTTCCATAGCCAACGCGCGCCTTTCGCTCTCTCTCTGTCTCTCTCTCTCTCACAAGACAGCAGAGGCACACGCCGGGAGGCACGCGCCGGGAGAGAGAGAGGCACGCGCCGGGAGACACGCGCAGAGGGCGAGCGCATGCCTCCCGGCACGCGGGTTACGCCTGACGCGTGACAAGGTTAGACTAAGAGGAGCTTCGCCCCTAAAAACACCTATGTGTTTAGATTTAGGTACACGTTAAAGAACCCTGGGTGGTCAAAACTACTCCGGAGTCCCCCCTACGATGCCAATCATAGCCGGTTTGGTAGATAAAACCCCATCAGGTATAACGACGGGTAATTTACTACCTTCAAGTACTGCTAAAATTTTGTGCTAATTCGTTTACATAGTCTGCATGCATTTCATGCTAGTTAGCACATCAAGTGCACAAGTGCCCACTGAGACAATGGGATAACATGTTTGCTAAAAGCAACTTTGCAATCTTAGACTGGAAATGTAGTCCCTTGTATCAGAACTGTTCACCACGCCGAAATCAGAGCACTTTGGCTGTGTCTTTGTCAAAACGTGCATCATTCTTGAAGCGTGAATAAACCCCGACTGCATTGTGATTCAAATGGAACTATACAACGCTACTCTCTGCAACAATACCTGCAAGCACCTGCTAAATGTGTGGAAGTGTCTGCTGAGTGAGAGGCTCTTGAACAGGAACCTGCTTGGCAGTAGTTCTGGGGCCTGCAAAACCAACGTCTATGAAGAAGCGAACTTTCTTTTAGGCCAGCTTGTGAATTTATCTTCACATCTACGGGCCCCGCTCCTGAAACTGCGACAGCAGTCCGTACAAGATAGCCGTGATGGCGATTCTTAGCAGTGCTCAATAACGGACTACGCAACAATACAATGAAACAACTCCCCTGCCTATGCTTTTACCTTGAAAGATAGCCTTGGTTGGTCTTCGTCGCCACTTATTTGACTCCCAAAATATGTGTTAATTTATATGTTCTCCTCTCCGTCTCCACAAGGGGTCCAGCATTACCTCCACCAGACCTCGAGAGGCCGTTGAGACATTCATGGATGAGAAATACCTCAACGTTGCTACTGCTGCTTGCACGCTGCACAAACTCGAGACTATCTCCGAGAATGAGCATTACAGAATTCCACTTGAAAGATAGGGTTGAGAACTTGAGACTGCCCCGAATGTGAGAACAGGCAGTCTCACCCGATTCTGGCATTTGCACAGGCACTTTCAGCAGTCTCAAAAGTTTCAAGATTAACATTCAGTAGTGGAAGCCTGAACTTTTCCAATCCTTTAAGCTAATATGAATTGCATCACGCACAAGCAAAGCGCACATAAATGTTCACAACAGTTGAATTTCGGCATTACTCCTGGAAACTGAACATTTTTTTTTTTATTTGGACTTGTACAATGAGATATGACGGGGAAGGATATATTGGCAATTAAAATGAGCAATCATTTTCTGTTAGGGCATTTCTTATAGTTTTAATGGTTTTGGTTTAGTTGCTTTCTGTATTGAATGAATGTACAAGTAGAGCAACCTACAGATGGTGCGAAGCTGATACACTTATTAGCATAGACTCGACCCCCACTATGTCAGTGCTAAGAAAACACAACGAGATAACGCTGGGACAATCATTCGGCTCTTATCTGGGGTATAGCGACCTTCCTGCTCAATCCAATAAAATACTTTACCCAGATTCCACAATGACACTGCTCTCGCTTGACGAACATGTTGGTGTGGTGCGCTGCTCGGAAGCTCTTGCGGTAGGCCATGTGCGCGCTACGTGCATCAGCTGAGGTAGAGTGCACTGGACACACTAGCTGAGGGAATGGTCGCCGAGCGTTAAAAAAGTGAAATAAGTAAGACACGGGGTGCTTTCAGCTGTGTGCGTAAGCCAGTCGATATTATACGGCGATGGGACGCACACACATTCGCTGTGGACCGGACACTGCTGTTGGGGAAACGAATTTCTATATACCGTGCCTTACGAAGTCCAACACGCCGTTGACGACTCGCAGTGCTTTGCCGAGGCAGCAGAGTGAACTACAGTAGGCAGTTGTTAACACGACAATTGGAGAAGTGCGTGTTTCAACGAGAAACAGCACAGACTGGTCGGGAAACGCACCGTCACGCGGTAGACTGCCAGCCGAGAGGACATCAACATGAGAAGTACGTCCGGTGTGTAACGCTAACGGAAGGAATCACTGCATAAATCTATTTTTACAGCGTCACGCCCGTTTCTCTACCTACTGCAGCGCACGGGATTAGCACGGTGCACAGCGGGCACTCTCACGATGGTTGGTAGAGGCCCTCAACACCCTACGGAGCTTCGAATCAATCATACTTTTCTTTCGCGCAACGAAGCGGGCTTGCTGCTGCAAGAGAAACCTGCGTAACAAAACGCCGCGCCGCCCAGGTGATCGTGCACGTTCACATCCCCCTACGATGTAAGGGATGCTATTCGATCCTTGACCAGGCACTGTGGGCTCGCTTTGCCTTTCGGCGCAACAGCGTACGCGGTATAAGACGCGGCTTACCTAACAAAAACCACCCGACGCTCCAGGCCACGCGAAGACGGGGATCCGTGACCGGCTGAGGAGATTTAATTCACCAGCGGGTCCGACTACTAAAACCAGCGGCTGCCTTCATTTTGAGACGGTAAAATAAGGCTGGTGCTCTGCAGCGAAAAAAGCCCTCGCTGGTATTTTACCGGGTGTCGCTGGCGTCGGCTCCGATCTACGCCGATCAGCTGCTCGCCGCCGCAGCGAGCCGCAATCACGAGCTGCTGGCGATGCGCGCGTTTTCGTCGGTAAACAATACGTGACCTATGACAACGCTCACGTAAGAAACTAGCGGCTACCTGGCAAAGCTATCTTACGGGACTCGGGTGAATCGTCGGTGAGTGGTAGCTCCGAAACATGCCTCACGCGCTGAGCCTGCTTCGCCTCGCCGGCCAAGCGCGCTTATGCACCTTCTCGGCACGCAGCTTATGCCCGGCAGAATTTCAGTTTTACTTTCTTGCGCTTTTTTTTTTTTCCTGTAGGGTCGCATCGGAAAGCGTGCATGTTATTCTCTACTTAGTTCGAGCGATTAAGGCTTGCTGACAGGAGTGGTTTATCTCCGTTCGTGCAGTGTATCTGCTGTTTGTCGTGTGCATCCTTTTAACTTCGTGCAAATAAGAAAACAAGTCTGTCGTCTCAGTACAGTGTGCTATTTATTTACTATAGCCCCTACCACGACTGGCTAGGCGGCGATCTACCACGCCATGTGCGCATATCCGGGCCGTAGCGGCTGTATGGGAAGCGATAACACCTGCATGTCTGCGCAGTGGAGTAGAACGGACTGCCGCCGATGAAAACTGAAAGTGCTGTGTACTGCTCCTATGTGCCAGCTGTTGGAAATAGTGCAACACATGCACGCTTCAGCTGCATCAAATCTTGCATCGCCGTTGTGAAACCTTACTGAGTCATCGCACCCCTCCCCTTTCCGTCTTCTTTTTGTTCTTGTATGTGTGTAGAAATGTGCGTGTCCTATCACGTGAATCTTCGTTGTGAAATTTTGTCGATGCCCCATTTGAGATATGTTGTAGTCTACTTAACTCTTTGTTCTTCGCCGACCGAAGCATGCATGATGTCGCACGAAAACGCGTGCGCACATGACTGCTTGATACATGGTAGATTATGGTTCGCATGTGCTTAATATCAGCGCTTCGTATTCGAAATGTGTACAACTTTTACTCAGGCGCTGACGGTCGTGTGACCTGGGAGAATGTGCATTTATTGATTGCGGTGTGTTTACATTTGAGGTGAATTACGGCTGAGGATCTCGCTCATTTGATCACGACGTACGAAGTGCGCCCGCCTCGAAATTTTAGCTGTGCTCATTACGTGAATGTAATCATATATTTAAGCAGGAAATCCACAGGACCAAGGAAGACCTGGTATTGAGCTAATAATCTGGTTACCTTTTATTTATTATAATGCCACTTGACAAGGCGCACTGAAATGGAATTCATGTATTGATCATGCGCCTCTCAGAGTCACTTGAAGTGCTTTAAAAAACGCGACATTTTTTTTTTAATACGCGTAAACAGCACACCGCTTCCATGCGTGATCCGTTAATCATCCTTGCATATGAAAAAGAACTTGACTTAGGCACAATCTGTATATCATCTACAGCAGCGTTTACACAACACACCAGGACCAGCTAGAGACAGTTTCTTTTTCCTGCATGCTGCTATCAAACTTGGCATAGCCGCACAGCATTGTCATCTACCTTCTTCCGTACGTCTTTCATATTTGCACAGCGCAAACCATTCATTGTACGTACCTCACGAAGAGCTGACTTCTCTAGTATGTGAATTTGATTCCTAGGCCAGTATTTCATAGCAATGCATTATGCTTGGTTTTATGCTGTTCCTACCACATACTGATCACGGCCAACCCATCCCGTCCATATCGTGGAAGAACTGTCATTCTTTCCACAGCCCATGTGAAAAAGCATTAGCATAGGAAAGGGCATTGCTAAAAAAATGGGAGTGCCCCACTACAGTGTGGCTCACAATCGTATTGTGGTAAGGTAAAACTCCAGGATATTGTCGCTCAAATATATGATCATAAATGTACAATTAGCACATAGACTTGAACAACAGAACTGGATTTGACAGTCTTTGACCATGGCAGTGACCTTGTACCAAATTCTATAAACAAGCAAACATTTTTGTCACACACTATTGCTTCAGGCACCTCATATGTTTTCTCTTTGTTACATACAATCGCGATCTTGACTCGAATGCGTAAGGCAGTAGTGTTTGTTTCTAGAGCAGTTAAAGATCCCAGCCCATGTTTAGTGTTTGTGTTGCCATTTAAATGTCACTTATACTTTGTTTCACTAGTCCTGTATAGCAGAGCCAAGGCTACGAGGCCACTGAGCATAGAATTCTTGTGAAGCGAGACGAAACGCCATTGTACGGACACACACCTGCGAGCCGTTCCTGCCAATGGGAGCCCTACTTCCTTTTCCTCTTTCCAAGGCTGCCACTGTCACTGCAGCGCCCATCATTGGCAGATGTCATGGCACAGAAGGACACGTCTAACATGTTATCACCCTCATGATTGGTCGAAGAGCTTGGCTAAAACATCTTGGCAGGCTAGTTAGTTTGCATCCATGAAGAGCGAGCAAGTGAGATTAGACAAGGACGTAGAAAGGAACACCCAAGGATGCTGTTTCCTTGTGTGTTTTTCTTTCTACGTTCTTGTCTATAGTCGCGCTTACTCACTCTTCATGGTCAAAGAGGCCTGTAGCTTCCATAGTGCTGCACGGAACTGCTGAAACATTGTCTAGTTTCCTAGGCATAGAGTCCTTTACTGAACATTTTGTTCTTTTCAGTTGCTTTCCTGTCTAGTTTACAGTGGCTAATCTATTTCATCATTTGACTTGCAAACAAGTACTGTTGGTATCAAATGAAACATGAACAGTGGTTTGTGTGTGGCCTAAGCATTAGCAAAGCTATGATGCAAAAATACTCCACTTTAAGGTGATCAGAAGGTGCTGCAAAACTGTATGTGTGTGCCTGTAATGGTGATGGCTGGAGGGCATGCGCTATATCATCGCCATTGCTTAGACAACGCACTCTGCTGTTCGCATTTCGTTTGATGCCAACAACAGAAAGGAAACAGGGAGGGCGTGCACCGACCACTCGTGGGCACACCAGCTGGTTGTTCTTTCGGGAACAGGGAACAGCAAATAGATGTAGGGAAGGTTAGATTAAGGACACAAAACAGACAAAAGTAGAGCAATCAGCTTGCAGCAATTTCACGCAGGTGCTTGTCTTCTTTCCAGACAGAAAGCGCCTCTGTGAGGCGCCAACAAGACGGTCAAGATGCGTTACTGCCCTCCAAACGTCACCCTAGGCGATGTGTGGACTCGAGAGGGGCTTTCTCAGTGCTTCCTTGACACAGTGGGGCCACCCGTCCTTCTCTTCGTTATACTTGTCGGCGGTGGCATCCAGTGGGCAATTTACCACAAGTATGCGACGCGCCTTGACACCAGGTTACTACGTCGTAGAGGCTGCTACAAGTTCCACGTGAGTGTTTCTCTGGGAACCATGCAGGAACAGTCAAAGAGTATTCAGGAGACTGATTATGTGTTGTGTTATCCAAGATGACAGAATACATCTACAAATATAGTAGTATGCAAATCAGAGAAAAATCATGGATAGGAGTTACTATCCACATGCAGGAAAATGTTCAAATTAAGGCTTTTACAGAGAATTTACAGTGATGACAGGAGGATCAATAAGATCTCATAAGGACTTATAAGGCAATAAGAACTTAAAACAACTGCATTACCAGTCTAAGGGACTGGACAATTCCAAAATGATAAGAACCTACCAGTGCCGTATTACCACATGCAAGTTTTCATTTTTTCTGCAAGCAGTTGAAGAATCAGATTTGTTTCCTAATGGGATAGCTTCCGTGCCCAACTTTTTATTTGTCATGGAGAACCTTGCCTGACCTCCGCCACCTTGTTTTACGCGTGTGCAGCAAATTTTCATGTTGGGACGTTGCATGATGGATATTTATTGTAATGTCTGCTAGTGCCATGGCTGTTGTGATGCTCTACTATTCTATAACTTAATGCTTGTGATGACCCCATAGTATAATGACCAACTTGTGTGCTGTAGGTACATGTAATAAATAAAAATGAAAGATCCTCCAGGTTCTAAATGCTGTTGTTGCGATAGGGTCGTTAGGAGGGGCCTGAAGCCACAGGAAATTTAATGCGGAAATTTAATGGGGGGCTGGGCCGTGCCTCGGGATTAACAGCGCATGCGAACACATGCACACACGCACACAGCTGATACAGGCAAGGTGCCTGCCTCAACTCAGGTATGGCACATACATGAACAAGGAGACAAAGGGAGACCCTTTAAGTATTGTTCAGCAACCTCTCACCTTCACCAAGCTTAGGTCTTCGAAGGAAACCTTCAAGGGGCCCAGTAAATCTTTTTAAAGTAATTTTCGAGTGATCTCTGTGTAAAAGCATAATGCCCCATCAATCACTTGGCACAAAAGCTTTATCAATTCTGCCAAGTATGAGCAGATTCAGTACACACTCTAAGCATGTTCTCACTCCTTTTGTCTTGACGAGCACTCTAGAAGCCACATGGAGGGTATATATCTCATTGCATTACATACATGTGCACTTATGTGTACAACGTGTAATAGGGTGATGTGAGTGAGTAAGTGAGTGAGTGAAACGTACATCCGAGTTGTGCCTGAAAAGTACGTCACCTTGACGATAATTTCAGGGTGCCACAGACCTCCCTTAATGTCTTCAATAGCTCCTCGGTCTGGCACTGGTGTCCATGTATGAGGCAGCTGGCCAGAGGGGGGCCATTCCACACACTTGTCATGTGCAGCATCCTTTCGCATGCAGACATCGCTCATGATGGCGCTGGCTACGTCGTGCCTGATACGGCTGGCCGTGGTGTCAGGCATTGGGGGTGCGCCATTGGAGGGCCACCAGCTGGTCTGGGCCTTGTGCATGGCACCTGCTTGGCTGCTGTCGGTGCTGGTGACGTGGCTGGAGCGCCACTGGGCCCTTCCCAGCACGCCCACACACGGACACGGCCTGCCACTGCTGCTCTTCTGGGCCATGAGCGTCATCCACGAGGCCCTGGCCTTCCTTGGGCTGCACAACACCTCCTGGTGGTTCCAGGTCCACTCGTCAGTGCCGTTCCTCCCCTCTGCTCGACTTTCTGTGTGTCTGTGTGTGTATCTGCGCAATGCGCGTGTAATTGTGACGCCCGTCATGGTGCCTTCACATCTCTGGTATTGTGCTTCTAAGAGGCACGGTAGCTTTGCAGATATGTGCGGTGTTGTCGAATATACAGAATTCTAGACCTTAGTTTCATTCTCATACGTACACCATCAGAGGTCCACTGTTCTTGTGGCCACTACGGCATCTCATTAAACAGTTCTCACTCGGCTATTCAACTTGACTCTTCAAGCAATCGTGGCGTGAACATTCGTCGGTCGACGGAAAAACTGACATGCGGCAAAATGCGTCGGCTTTTATACACACGTCATAATGCATTCTTGCATTGTCTCTGAAATTCCAGAAGTCGCTCAAATGTGCGCGTCAGGCATGCAAAGTTTCAAGAACGGTCGACACAGTTCCCGAAGTGACATGCAAGGTAAATGTGGTCTGTGCTGCGCGCAACGGAAAGTGATACCCGCGCTCCCCGCAAGCAACCAAAACAACTGCACGTGCCACTATGTTTCTAACATTCCGTAGTTTTCTTTGTACATGTGGTAGCGCGCAATGCCAGTTACACTGGCGTGATACACGCCAGTGTAACTGGCATTGTCCAGTGCACGGCTGCCTATAGAGCAGTGCTTCCGACTAAGCTCTCTTTGCGGCCATTAGTACAGAAAAAAAGGCACATGTTGCATTGTCCCTGGCACAGAGCAGAAGTTGCCATAACTCGATGAGCTGTCAGTTTGCTGACTTCAGATGTAAGCAAGTGCTCTTGAAGACAGTTTTTTTTCACTGCCCAGTCTCTGTGTTACCGTAGTTATTGCCTTCAGGATGCAAAGTTTCAGCCTCTATTTCATATTGGCATGGGAAGCGCGCTGATCCAATTCTGCTACAACTGCACTATGACCTCAGGCGCAAGGACGTAGCCGATGTGGCCTTCTTTGCGGCACGCTTCGTCCTGTCCCTGCTGGTGTTTGGCATTGGCCTCAAGGGTCCCTCAGTTCCAAGTGCCCAGGACTACTTCCTGTACACGAGGGGTCACATTCAGGAGACGCAGGTACTCACACTGTGGCAACATTGTTGCAACATTGCAACACTTGCCTTTCATTGACACCCAATAAGTGTTTAGTGATGCTAAATATACAATGTGTAATTAGGTAGAAAATTTCCACTAAATCAGAAGTCCCAAATATGCATCAAAATTTGTCGTCAAGTGCTAAAAAAAGGAGACTTGTTTACATGAAGCGAAAACATTGTTTACATAGTTTTTGCATTCTCTTGTCTTTTTTTAATATCTTATTTGTCTTATATGTCTTTTTTTTTTTTAAGCCTTTTATAGGCTCTGACCGTGGCAATAATGTGCTGCATATCCAATTTTCTGCCATATGAAAAATGGAATCATAATTTGTTAGAACAGTTATACAATGCTTTGCTTTTAATTAAAAGAACTGGTAGATTGGTGTATGTTTATTTTGGGAAAATTGCAACACAAAAGGGAAATTTATCCTCATAGTGCTACTGCACTTGTGTTCAATGTTAAGAGATAAGCTTGCATAAATTTTCATAGTGTCTATAGTAAAAAACTGTAGTTGATTCAGTGTGCCATCTTGAAAACTACGTACAGTGAAGTTCCCTTAGATATTCCTCTATTTTGCTCGTTGCCGTAGTACATGAGTGTTAGCTTTGCCGCATTACATGAGTGTTAACATTGCTGAAATACGCGGGTGTATTTGGGCGAAGCATGAGTTTTATGTGGGAATGGGCTGCTTGTCACAAGACAGCATATTTTGCCCCTTTATTGCCAACTTTGAATAGTCTGAATAGTAATAGTAAAAGATAAATTGAATCGAATAGCAGACGCTATTCAAAAATTTTTCTAAATTTTGCATATCCGCAGACCATTACTTTTCGTTTGTGTCGGCTATGACCCCCACCCTCCCTTGTCCTCTTGTTTATTTGTTTTCCTACTTCGCTTCAGTCTTACTCTATCTTAGTCGTTTAGTCTTAGTCGTCTTAGTCGTGCCCTCATGGCCAAAGCCAGACATGATCTGGCAGTTTCGCTGAATGTGATATGGTGAGAAGCATCAGGAGCGTCATATTGACACCATCCAAGAGTTTCAAATTTGTTTGCCGATCATGATCAGGCGATTGCTTGAACAAGTCCTCCCTTGCCCAGACTGAGCGTCATTGTTTAACTACTTTCACCCATTGCTCACCTTCTGCATGATTGGCAACTGATAACACCATGGCATTGTTCAGAACCTTTTAATTTAACATGTTCAAAACACTAGGAAGGCCAAGTCATTAACTGTTTGTAAGTACATTTGTAGCTGCAGGATTTTGGTGAGTCCGAGTGAGTCTTGTTGAAGGAAAAAAATCTGGTGAGTCTCATTCTGGGTGGGTCTGGCTGAGCAAAGGTCGGGCGAATCCAAGCCCTGGTGAGTCTAGCTGAGAAGAAATTTTGTGAGGATGAGTTCTAGTGAGTTAAATCTGAGTGAGTCAGGTGCCTCTCGATGTCTACAGTATCTTAAACAAGGATTCTTGCGTGCTGCAGTGGGCATTTGATAGAATCACGACGATGATGAGGGTGATGCCAGGACATTGCCTGTTAGCTTTCTTGCCTTCCCTGATGCAGCCACTCCTGGATGAGGAAGGTGGCAGCAGTAGCCCATTCCGGGGCTTCAAGAACAAGGTGCGCCTGCTGTTGCCCTTCCTGTGGCCGCAGCGCAGCCGTCGGCTGCAGTTTGTGGTGCTGCTCTGCATTATGCTGCTCGTGTCGGGTCGTGTCGTCAACCTCTTCATTCCCATGCTCAACCGACAAGTGGGTCTGTACTGTATCTCTTGCTTTATGCTTTTGCAGCAGTAGTTTTACAGCAGCCCCTATCTTCATTTGAAGGATTGCCTCATGTTTATAGCATACAG
This sequence comes from Hyalomma asiaticum, assembly GCA_013339685.2. Taxonomy (NCBI): domain Eukaryota; kingdom Metazoa; phylum Arthropoda; class Arachnida; order Ixodida; family Ixodidae; genus Hyalomma; species Hyalomma asiaticum. The sequence goes on from CM023482.1 coordinate 52,931,078, forward strand.
TAGCCAACCATTCTTTCAGTCTTAGAAAAGTAAGACTCCCTGGTTATGCCACACTTCATATATGCCGCCACAGTTCCCATGTTTCCATGTTCCCATAAGCTAATGCATTTTCGTGACTGATCTTTCAGACTAGATTGCACCTTAAGGCTTTGATTTTGTGAACTAAATACCATATTTACTCGTGTAATGAATGCACTTTTTTTCCTGAAAAACAGAAGAAAAGTTGGGGGTGCGTTTACTATGTTGGGTAGATTTTATTAAAACATTTTCAGGGTGAGCAAAGCATCTTAACGTGTAAAAAAGGCAGTGCTGTGGCCCGCGTAGTGCTTACAGCTACACGTGTGATGACATTTTATTTAAAAAACAGTAAAAAGGAGCTATGGTGTCAATACTGCACGGCTCGGCACCCACCATAACAGCCTTTATGGATGCTGTGTTGTGTTTGAATGCGATGGCCTTTCACTTCTATTTAACACACGGTTATCCCACAGCACCACGAAACTGGAAAAATGGTGATGCTGACAAGCAGTCGACAGCAAAGAAACAAACGAGCAGCGCGTGGTGGTCACAAGACAACCTGGCGCGCAAGCTGGCGTGTCAGGTTGGCCGCACCAGCTTGTGGCCAACTAAAGCATCGGCGTTTAGTAGTGTTCCCAGGCGGCCGTAACTGAAGTCTCTAGATAATTTAGGGACTTTAGCCGTAAGGGGAAAGTAGATGTCTCCCACCACCACATGCAAAATGGCTCACCATTGCATTTTTCCCTGATATCTGTGCTAAGCCTCTCACTCGCGCGTGTTAAGCTTAACGTCCGATATAGCATCGCGGCAGTCTCAGAGACGACGCCCTGCCTAGCTTAGGTGAGCCAGCCTGTGCAGCACGAATGACAGCATGCGCCACGAGCGGTGTGAAAGAACTGCGATAGCACAGTTAAATACAGGAGTGTGAGCAAATGATGTTACTGCTGCTCGCACGTGGCTACGTGGGGCGAGTTTTATCGGGTCACGGGAGTTTTGAATCGCCGCACCGAACAGCTCCCGAACAACACGGATCGAGTGAAGTGAGAAAGCCTCAGCACAGCCATTCACGGGACCGCAGGGATTCAAAGTTGGGGAGTGCATTTATTACGGGGGAGAAAAAAAAAAAAGAAAGGAATTTGACTACTCAAGTTGGGGGTGCGTTTATTATACTACGAGTGCATTCATTACGCAAGTAAATATGGTAATCTCATTTTGAGCTATGCCACTCAATTTTGGAAGCCACCATTTTGTATCTTCCACTGGCTTTGCCAGGTTTGGCCCTCTATATAGGCCACCCTCTGGCCTTCAATATCAAATGTGCTTACAAAAATTACTTTTGTATGACAATCATGTAAAAAACAAAAACCACATTGCCATCAATGGCAACAGCTTCTCTTCATAAGACCATCACAAAATGTCGATCGAGCACATATTTCGTTGCAAGTTTGCTGATTCATTTCATGCAACTGCAACTTGTATGTGTTGTACCTGTTACCAATTAACTGCAACAGGAAGACCTGCAATGTAAGTTTCAATATTGCAAGGTTTGACTGCAGACATCACGCAAAGTTCTTGCAAGTTTATGTCCGTGGCTCTTTGTTTTCACTTCTCATCATATAGTTCACTCATTCATGAGTACTTAAATCATCACTTGGTACATATATGTTTATTTAACTTGTGCAGTCAATGCCCTGGCAGCACAAGGCACAATCATCTTCCCATGGCAGGACATCCTGCTCTACGTGTTCCTGTGGTGCCTACAAGGGCAGGGTGAGTGTCACCTCATGGCTTAACACTCTTCCGACTAGCCCCCATTGCAGCTTTACTAGTGAGTGTCACAATTAAATGTGCTTAACAACAACCCTAATTTAAAAAATTGCTGTGGTAATTTTTTTGTACAGTCCACGCTGGTTCTAGATCAAGTGCTTTGATCCATTGATTCTTGCACATGAGGTTCCTAAGGACACTTTCATTATATTTCCAATGTTGGCTTTTATTGCTCCATGAACCATTTGTGTTGGTGCTAAGAACTGAGAGGTAACAGGCCTTTTCTTCCTTTTCATTTGGCCCATTTGAATGTTAAGAGGGCTATTGCACATTTGTTTTTTCTACACACCTTGGTTAAATCATGCGTGCATTGGTGCGACGCAAGCTTTCTCAACCAGGCTCGCAGCCTTCGCAGTTCAGGGTACCTGTCGCCCTCCTTGCCTCAGCGGCTGAAGCACAGCTGAAGTGCACCAAGAGCACTTGCAGCGCCTGCGGCAGCGACAATGCTTGCACCCATCCCAAAAGACTGCTCGTTCGCACCGTTTTGCACAACATCCAAAAGATTGGTCGTAAGGTTGGAGTAGACATCATCTTCTCTGTGCCGGTTTGGCTGTCCAGCCTTTGCAAAAAAAAAGGCAAACTAACAGGGTAAGCCCAGAGAAGTCTGCCCGATACAGCGTGGGTTCCCATACGTCACTGCACGGAATGCGTCTTATATTTCAGGGCCACTCACGTGCAACAACGTATGCGTCGGTCAGTTGGGTAGATGCCTTGACATGAGGTTGACAGAGCACGACATTGTCTCTAAAAATGATACTGGCAGCTGCATAGTGAAGCTGAAGCGCACAAAGGTGGTGAACAGGGCAAAAAGCAGATTAGCAAAGGAAATTGCAGAAGCTGTTGCGATTGCAAAGTGAAAGAAAAACTGTGTTAGTTGCCCATCTGAAGATCTGAATGTGTGGCAATCTTTTATTCGGTTTGTATTTAACAGATCTGTGCAGCTCTGTCGGCATCAATGCAAAATAAAAGCGCCCCGTGCCTGTGCATATCTGAACCCAGCTCAATAGGAGCGGTGCCATTGCACCCCTGACTGACTCTCGCCACTTGGTCAGGCATCTTGCATTTTCAGCCATGGCTCTGATATGGTAGGAGGGGTAGTGGCAATCCATACCAGACTCTCACCACATGGCTGGGAACTTGGTGTTTTCAGCCTTGACCGGGATATGTAGGAGTGGCGTTTCAGGACATTATGTGTTGTCAGCCACAGTCTGTGGCCTCATCAACGTGGACAAGGAAAGAGACTATGACTGTGCAGAAGAGGGAGAAGACGGTGAAGAGGAAGAAAAAGCAAAGGCCACTAAATAAGAAAATGGTGATGGCACAAAAGAACAAGACATTGACTAATGAGAATACAAAGAAAAGGAAGAGGAAGAGGACAAAGATGAGGAAGCAGGAAAAGCAGACAATGGAAGAGAGGAGGGAGGGAGCACCAGAATCAGAGCAAGACCAAAAGAACAGAACGAGATAGCTATTTTAGGCTTGTAACTAAAGGACGTGTCGTCCTATGCTCTGTGACATGTGGTCAATTTTCACATGTACGGTAGACTCCTTTTAAAATGAACTCGAAGGGACCATGAGAATTTATTCATCATATCAAAAGTTCGTCTTATCAGAAGTTCCCTTCAAGAAAGAATTAACCACTTTCCCAGGTGGATTCGAACATCTTACTTCAAAAGGTCAATCATGTAGACTTACAATTGGGGAAAAATTACAAACGAAACCATTTATTGGCCCAACTTGAAAACTGTCTTCGAGCCCTGGTTCTTGGTTTAAGGGGGGAAGCGGGTCTTTGAGACGGAAAATCGCGAAAAAAATCGATTTTTTGAAAATGTTATTTTTGGATTCTGCCGCTACTGATGCATAACCTCGCCAATTTTCATACATCCTAGATCAGTATTTTAACCGTGAAAGCATTTTATGTGCATCAGCGAGCTAAATTTTCCGCGATGGCCGCGCGAAGAACGGGCGTTTTTGGGGGCCGCGCTATTGCCGTTCTACGTTCTCTATGGCAGCCATCTTGGTGTCATTCGAAAGAGCCGCTCTTTTTCTTGAATATCCCTCTGCGCTCGTTTCCATGCACTCAGAATTCACATAGAAAATCCGCGTCAAAAAATGGTCCCACCGAGTGAGCTTATTGGCGCAGTGAGCACACGTGACTGAATCACGGGGGTGAATCTCTGTATACCTCCCATTGGCTGCGGAAATGCAGACGCTCAGCCGACGGTAGCGCCAAACTCCCATTCAGTTACGACCCTGGCGAGTGGGGGTGGTCTTTATGGCGGCGCAACATCGCCATGGCAACAGGAGCAGCCGCGCCGGGGCCGTCCGGCCCCCCTCCTCCTACCCCCCCGCCCCCCTTTTTTTTCTCGCCCCTACCATGCCACACCCGCTGTTTTTTTTTTTTTTTGTTATGTCTGTAGGCGGTGCATCAGTATTTTCTTTTTTTCTTGCATGCGCGTGTCTTGTCCCATGTGCGTTGTGTGCCTTGCATTGTTGACTCGGCCCATGCGTTTTGTTGTATATTCTATCATTTATTTTACAGTGTACTTTGGTGTGCTTTACGGTCACCATTTGCATTGCTTTGTTGTCGAAGGGCATTTCACGCGTGTGTCATATCTTCATTTGTTGAGCTTTTATAATGGATGTACAGGAATGTCACGTGAATATCTTGTTTTCAGTTACATTAAAGTCAGGCTAAGGGTCTCTTGAATTCAAGGGTGAAAAAGAGTTAATTTTGTGTGTTCTTAGTTATGCTAGCACCCTTTTAAGATGGACAGACACTCAGTGTATGCACGCGACGGTGATAGCATGCACAAGAATACGCAATATTAAGTTCCCCTTGGAACACAGGAGACCCGTCGCCTCACTTTTTTTGTCAATGAAAACCAAGACATTCATATACAGGCTCGGAAAATTAAGAGAAGTGAAGGATGCTTGAAATGCTCGTTACTACAAGGCAACGTAAATGGTGCAGTGTACAGCACCTAAAGCACAGTGATGTAAATAATAGAACACAGTGAAACCCGCCAGCACTGTCATGCTCCAACTGCAGGCGCACCCATTGTCGTAAAGAGCTCCCGAAGAATCTTGCAGGGCTTTGTGAAGTATTTGTGCATCATAGCGCGATCCACGAATGGTGCAAGTCATGAAACATACAAGCACACAAGCACACAGCGAGCGCTGGCCACAAAACCGCCCACGCAACTCCACCAATGCTCGCAAAAGTTCAAACTGATCTCAACGGACTTCGGCGGCGGGCGCCGACGGGCGCCGGGAGAAGGGCTGAGCGTAGTTGCGAGGGGGGAGGGAGCCGGAGCAGCGAGAGGGAGGGGAGCTAACGCACCCCCAGGGCTCAGGTGCCGCAAGTGGATATCCCGGCTTCACCGAGGCGCCCGAGTTTCAGGGTCCTGACTGAATTACGCGTTCCAATTCGCCGAGCCTCCCGCGCCGTCTGCTGCGCGCAGCAGCTCAGCGCGCACATGCGGCAAGCTCATCTCGCTGTGATATGACTGTGTTGCTCTCATCGGTTTACCCTACCCACGGAGGAAGGAAAAAACTGACCCTACCCTACCCGCGCACTCCAGAGACTGCACGTTGCGGTGGCGTACCGGCACGGCGCCACGCGAGCGAGACGAAGTGTGCCATTTTGATCCTTTCATCATGGTGAAGCCATATAGAAAGTTCCGAAGCGCGCATAAATTTGGAAAAAAAGCGCAGAAGAACCGGAGCAAAGCGGGATCACGGCGCGGGTGCATCAGAAGCGCACCCAGCGCAGGACGGTGTCACGAGTGTGTGGGAGGATCTCGGGAGCGCTTGCTCCGATGGATTGAGAGAGAGAGTGACGAGACGTAATGCGTTGACACAAACCAAGATGTTACTATATAAACCTGAACCACCAAAACATGAAAAACATGTAAAAAAACCCATTCGCACACAAAGATAAAACTGAAAAGTTAAGTAATCAAACTAAATAGCCAAACTACATCCTCCGTGTTGGGCGCAGTTCCAACGGGAGTCAGTCAACACTGTGCCTCGCATTTATGTCCGCGGTCGCTGCTCAAACTGAAGTTTGACACCCTTACGTTGCTTTCGGTGCGGTGCGGGTTCAGGATCGGTGTTCTCTCGGTGTGCCGTGTCCTCGTAGCCGTCGTCGACAGATGCTGCTAGTGGGGGCTGCCGCTCGCGCCAAGTCCGTCCATGTCCGCCCCCTTGCTTCTTGGGTGACGTTGCCAATCACCGAACCACTGTTAGGCCTAGCCTTGGCCTCCTCATAAGTGATGCTCGGTCTCCAACAAAGACCGGGCCCTCTGCAGCGATTCTTCTGCTGGTCGTCCCGTTCTGCCGGCGAAGATGGAGCGCTGCGGGTACGCCGGGAACTGCTGCAGTCTGGCCGCTGCCACTCCGAAGTCCTCGCTCGATCGTAAGCCAGATTGACGGCACCCCGGAGCCCGACGCCCTCATCTTCTCGTCACCAGTCCGTAGCTGGCCAGACACCCTTTGTCGACCGGTGCCACGCAGAGAATGCCAGCTCAGCCTCCTTCCATCACCGATTGCTGCTCGGGTCGCGTGCCTTCCCGCGTCACTTCGCCGATCTCTCCGTTTCGCCTAGTGGCCTGTGTTTGTGGGCCCTTTTTACTCATGACAGACGGCATGGCGGCGGAATGCGGCGAAATGCCGACGTCTCCACCTGTTGCGGCGGCCGCCTCGGACAATGTCGGCGATAGGCAGCGTGGCACGAGAGTCGACACTACGTTCATGACGAGCGCCGATCGTGCGCTGCAGGAGAAACGGACTGCAGATAAGATCTCCCGCTTATCGGCAACTACCGCGCGCGTGCGCAAGCTGTGAACGTTTGCGGCAGTGTACGCGCGCAGAAGTTGCCGATAAGCGGGAGATCTTATCTGCAAAAGAACCAAAATAATAAGACTACGTTCCTGACGAGTGCCGATCGTGCGCAGCAGGAGAAACGAACTGCAGATAAGATCTCCTGCTTATCGGCAACTTCTGCGCGCGCACAAGCTGCGAACGTTCGCGGCAGCGCGCGAGGACTCTGACCCGTCGGCGGCCACCTACGGGATCGCGATCAAGCTGTTTGGAAGCACTACAAAGTGACAGAGGTGCAATGGGGCCATTTCTATTGAAAAAGGTCTTCATGACTACTATGAGACATCTGCGTGCAAACCAAAGCATTTTTAGTTGTGTAGAAGTCCGTGAATACACAAAGTTTTGTTTTTGGCCATTTTCTTAGTTAAAATTTTTTTTTGGCCACTTTTCATTCTTCTGACAAGGGTTTCTTCAGCTTTGGCACACTCAATTTTTATAATTTTTGTGTTGCTGAAGAGCTGAATGTTTGCTGAGTGCAACAAGGTATCATATGTTACTGTAGGCAAGTGTAAATTTTTACAAAAGATAAAATAAGAAAAAATATTATTTCTCGGTAATCGAATAATGAACTTTGAAGCTCCATAACTTTTATTGTAGGAAACCTAGAACTATAAGATTTGTTTTTTGCACTCTCTGATAACTGTAGAATGCAATGATGTTTTATTTAGCGAGATCCTTACAGCGAATTTATTGAAAAGGTGATCAAATAAAATTGTAATTAGTGACTAATTAAAAAGTTAGTGGTAAGGGGTACTTAAAAACTGAGTTCATATTTGATATGTACACATGTAAATACATGATCACTGAAGTTTTCATCATCCTAACTTAAATAAAAAGATGTTTGATGTCAAAGCACCTCTTCCCCCTTAAGCTATCCATCGTAGATCTCTGCAACTGCTGCGCCTAATGATATTAAAAATCCTTCAGTGCCTTCCACTGCTGGAAGACGCTCATTAGAAATCTTAGGCACGCATACGCTACCTTCATGTTCTCCAAAGGCACCTCAAGCACTTCTTCAATGACCATGTTAATTGTGTTGTCAGTTTAAATGTCTGGCATTGTGGCACCATCTGTGAGGTGGCTTTATCCCTCTTTAAGTAACCAGAGGCTTTGTATAGGCCTTCAAGGGTTCTTTTGCCCTGTGTTCTTTTGTGCTCTTCCTGAAGGTACTGAAAAGGCCGGGAGACAACATAAGAACCAAAGGAGGCGAGACAACGAAGGGCCCAAGAAGGCAGGGTGCCCCTAGCACTTGGGAACCCCAGCAGTAAAGACTTTTAGTGTTGGGTATTTAAGTGGCTTCGCCTATGTAACCTTAGGTTCTTTTGTACTCTCCCTTGTGGGGAGACAACAAAAGGACGCAGGTGTGGAACCCCTACAATAAGCTAGGGGCTGTGAACTGCAGCACCAGAAAGGTTTATCTTAACAAAAGGGTACCTGTGAGGGAGTTCATTCTAAGAGTGGCTTTTTTTTTTTGTGCATTGAGTCTATGGAAACCAAACGAAGGTACCTACATTGTTTGCTATATCCGAGAATTTGCATTAACCGAGTTCATTTTAATGGGAGTTCACTGTAGCACACTTTGCCACATAACAATTGTGCACTGTGGTGAAGTTAATGCTTGATACTGCAGTGAACTCAAGCTTATGTACTACGGCAAAGTTAACACATTCATCTGCAGACTTTTCATTTGGATGTTCTTTGAGACTTAATCGTGTGTTTCTATTTTTTTTTTTTTTTTTTGTAGCAACATTGTGAGATTACACTTTAGTACACTGAGAGTACATGGTTTACGAGCCGCCCGCTGATGGCTGCCGAGATAGCGCGCACGCCAGCGCTATCTTGGCAGCCATGCGATCTCTCGGCAGCGGAGCGACGCCCCCCCCCCCCCCCCCCCCTCCCTCGCGTCTTTTCATGTTCATTAAAGACGGGTAGGGCGTTTCCTCCCCGCATAGACGGAAGGTGTCCTGATCGGGGTGATGTTATTGCATGCGCCCACCGAGCGACAAAGGTAGGCCGGGCTCGTTTGATCTCTGCTTCAGCCGTTTTCATCGTCCCCACTCGCATGGTTTTAGCCTAGCGACCGTACTCATCGCACTCGCAGCCCCTTTTGCATATGACTGCTCTCGCCTGCATAGTGAAGGGCGGCTGTTCAAAGTCTGCCCATGAGCACGCGCCGGCAAGCTGGCTCGGGCGGGACAGGGAGCGCAAAATATGCGAGGATTTTTTTTTTTGTAAAGCTGGCTGAATATCAGGGGTGCGCAAATTATGCGGGTAAATACGTTATCAGTTTTTTATGCATTAAGAGTGCGTTAGTCCCAAGTTTAATAGTGATAGAATTCGCATCTGTAAGATATGGATTTTTGGAAATTCATTGCCATGTGCAAGTATCGCATTTTGTGCTGAATGTAGAAGCGTACGCAATCATGCTTTGCAATGGTTATTGAGTTTACTAGGTGTGCTCTGCAGGCAGGTCTGTTTTATGAACCAGTTTCTGCCATTAGAGTTGTAAAATGTGGGGTGCCACGATGACACAGTGATTATGGCACTTGGCTGTTGAACCAAAGGATCTGGATTCAACCCTGGCTGTGGTGGTTGCATTTTTGATGGAGGTGCACTGTGCATTATCACCGACGTTAGAGAACCCCGGGTGGTCAAAGTTTCCCAAGCCATACACTACAGTGTGCCCTATAATCATATCGTGGTGTTTGCACATACAACCCTAGCAATTATTACTTCTTCAATTTACAAAAGGCAGGAGCTGCGCCAAACAATAACGTGAATTATACACCAGGAAACACAGTGCCTGTTTGAACTTACAAGCTGCTGCTTTGCTTTGTGCTGTTTCTAGAGGTCATGACAATTGTGGTAAACGTGTTTGCTTTCAATTCAGCACCCAAGCTCTGCCTTAAAAGATTATGTGAACTGCAGTAATTGTTGGGTGAAAGCATGCAGCTAAGCTGTTTCTTACTAACAATGCTGTCAAATGTGCGTGTGGAACTGTGTAGCCATTTGAAGTCGTGCTAACCCATGCTTTCAGGTGGAAGTAGCATCCTGTCAAACCTGCGTTCCTATCTGTGGATCTCCGTGCAGCAGTACACGGTGAAGGAGATTGAAGTGGAACTGTACTCCCATCTACACCAGTGAGTGCCCCGCTTTATCACTTACGCAGTAAAAGTCCATATGTTACTGTGACACATAACTTGTATGTTGTGTACTTGAGCAGGACTTGGATATGAGCAGCTGATATTCTTATACAAATTAAAGGAAAGAAGTGGGCCAGGGCAGGGCATGTCACGTAGAGGACAGATAGCAGAGGGACAGTAGGAGCAATGGAATGAGTATCAAGAGATGGAAATGAAACAGAGGGAGACAGAAGCTTAGATGGAGCAATGCAATTATGAAATTCGTGGGCATAAAGTGGAACCAACTCGTTCAGGATAGGGCAAATTGGAAATCATTGGGAGAGGCCTTCATCCTATAGTTGACTTAAAATACAGTGGAACCCCGGTTTTACATCCCCTGATTTTACGATGACCCGCTTTTTACGACGGATTAGTCCAGTCCCGGTGAAAGCCGCATAGACACAATGCATTAAAAACCTCAAGTATACGATGCGATCGTACGCTGAACCTGCAATACACTGACGATCCATGCGAAGCGGGGTGACCAAACGGCGAAAAAAAGGGAACTGCCCGCGGGTGTCTTTCGTCGCACCGGCTCTTTGTCACCCCTCCGCATGCCGAGCGCTCGGGAAACCGGTTCGTTTCATCTTCCCCTGGCCCTCCTATCGGCAGCCGGTGCCGCGAGTAGCGGCACAGAGTGGCGCAGTTGTTGTCTTCCCCCATTCTTTTCAGCACTTCCGACCAACCATCTCTCTCCCGCTCTCCTGCGATCTCTCTCCTGTGATAACGAAAAGCGAAGCGGCACACACAAAGGCAGACATCGCGGCGACAACCACGAAGCAGGGGCTAACCCTAACCGTAGCAGACGACGCACGGAGCAGCCACCGGAGAAGGCCACCGCGTCATCACGCGCAGCAGCTAGTAGCGGCCGCACATTCCCCCACTCTCTCGAGGAGCGCGCGCTTGGCGCAATCGCAGCTCCGCATTCAAGCGCGGGATACTCGAATGCCCCCGTGAGCCCCCCAATCATGCGTGAACTATGCTTCCACCACCCCACCGCCACTCCCGTCGATGGCGATGGAAAAAAGTGCACGACTTCACGAACAAACCAAAACCAAAATGGCACCGGTCGATTGAATGGCGCGTGAACGACGCTCGCTTGAAGTTGTGCTGTTTCGGAGCGTGTTTGAGCGGCACAGCAGCTGCCGTTGCTCGTAATATATTTGATATGAAGTAGTTTTAGGACGAATTAGGCGCTGAAAATTACAGGAGGGGTAGCTTATGACACATACAGTGCAAATATGCGGTTTTCCGAAAAGCGTGTTTTTCGCGATTTTTCGTTTTCGTAGGTCGCGTCCCCGCTTAAGGGTGTGCCATGTTTCACTACGGCTGTTGCGAATCACACCAGTGGATTGTGGCGCACTCAAGGGCATAAATTTCTGTTCGGATTTTACGACGCCCGCATTTTGCGACACTTTTTCATGGTCCCGAGAACGTCGTATAATCGGGGTTTCACTGTAGGTTGATGGTGATGATGAAATTCATTCTGAATTACTTGACCTCTTAACACATCCACACAGCGTACGGTGGCTAGGCTTTAAAACTGACTGGTGGTGTGAGTCCGTAGCTGCTCCCTATGATGACACATTTGAGAGATTTTATCTCTTCAACATATGGACCGTCAAAGTAATTGAAGCGGATGGAAAAAGGACTTGCCACAGGTGTACACAAATTCAAAAAGTTTCATATTCAAGTATAGTCCCCTGTTATAACAAAGACAATGGAACAGTGAAAGAATTCAATATAAGGAGATATTCAGTATAAGTGACCACTCGATAAAAGCTTAAAATGTTGAGCGTAAATGGCACTACGGTTGCAAGGAAGTCATAATGTACTATATTAAGTGAAACAAAGCTTCATTGAGGGGCAAATCAAGAACCATGAACAGTGTCGATTACTGCCATGTCTGTAGCTGGAGTAACATCTGGAACACCAGTGTCAGGCATTGCTAATAATACCGGTGCAACCTGGGCACTTCTAATTATGATCAGTGCCAATGCTAATCAGTTTTTTTTTTATCTTCGCCGATACATGGACCAAACTAATGCAGATTGAATTTAGGGCTGACGTCAGCCAAATCGCGATGCACAGACTGTGGTCATGCTGACCCCTGTCTGGCCTGATCACAATTAAAGGTGCCCGCATCATCACACCAGCACAAGTCAGAGATTGACAGTCTTGCCCAGGACTGGTGGACCCATTCCCAAGTTTATAGATCTCAACAGCACATGTAGAGCATGCTCTCAAAAGCACGTGGAGCAAACTCTTATCGGTGCACCTAGAAAACAGGCAGTCATATGGCCTGTAATAGTCCAGGACAGTTCCTTTTTCACCCTGCTTTCGATCGCTGCCCAGCTTTCAATCCTTTTGCAGTTCAGGACAGACTGCAAAGTGAGCCGTCTGCTCTAACTCAACTGAACGCGGTGGTGCTGAAACTAGTGACACACCCAACGTGCCCTCAAGTTGGTTGAGTGACTTTGAGTGCCTTGATCTGGTTCGAGCTGAGATGCCTCAACGTCCTCCCAGCCTTCCTCTACTCTAGTGCTAGTACATCGCATGCTGTGTTGACTAGTGCATTTGCCCGTTTCGTTGCACGCTATTTGTTGCTGTGCAGCCATGCTTGCCAGCATCAAGGAGGGGAAGCAGTCACGGTGGCGCGCATTCACTTCGAAATGGTGAAATTATGGTTGCATCCTTCATGCGCACTGGGAATGGCGACCGAAAGTTCTGCTTCCATGCCGTGTCTGGTGGCCGCATAGCTACGCCTTGCTAGTTCGCTTTAAGTGGAGCAAGCTATTGGCACGCTTCGAGTAATGTTGGTTAAAATGCATGCATTTGGGTCAGGGCTGGAACAAACTGAATGAGTCAGAATTTGAGTGAATCGATCTTGTTGCATTGACAGGTTGCTGTATGTGTGTGTGATGCTCTACCAACTGAGCTATGCAGCAGTTGTACAGCCATAGACTTTCTTGGCTATTTCTGTGTGTGTAACCCTGGGTAAGCCATTGTGGTCGTGGCTTCAGCCCATGCCAGTGGCAAGTTGCCGTTTTGTCCACACTTTAGTTGTCTCATTGTGACATGTCTATGAAAAAAATACAAGTAATGCTTCCTTATGCTTCCCTTGGTGTCATTATGGGTTTGCTTCATGCTGTTGTGCATTAAAGAAATGGCCCCCGTGATCCATTCCATTTCTTTTTGTTTCTTTACTTTGGGCATAACTTTACTGTGGAATATTGATGTGTGGCTACTAGTAACAATGTGTTATTAATGTGTTACTATTGTAGTATTGTTACAAATGTGGTGCTTTTAGTATTGTTCAGGAGTGTAACTGTATGAATTCCCTAGTCATGTTGGTACATGTAAATCTTTCTGAGCACACATTGTAATACACTGCTGATCTGTGTGGTCAAGACCCCTGTGAATGTGCAAGCCAGATGTTATTTATTGCATTATATACGTGCAGTTCCAAAATTTTCAGTTTCATATCATAGACAGCCTTACTTAGCACAGCAGTTGCCTGTTGCTTTCTCTGCTACATCGTATATATAGCATCGTCATACTAGTACAGCCAGGCCTTGTTATAACAAATTCAGTACGGCACGGAAATAGCTTTGTGATATCCAACAGTTTGTTATAAATGTATAGTCATGACACTGTTTGAATGGCAACAACTTTAATTTAATTCATTATAGCCAGTAGTTTGTTATACACACGTTTTTTTATATCATGGTTTGACTTATAGCTTAGTTGTGTAGCTACTGCAGCTGCCACAGTGTGCTGTCACGTGCAGCCATCATGCCCATCTGAGATGAAATTTCGTGCGTAGCAAACTGAAAAAAAAGCATCATATATATTCAAAGCTGTGATCCACTCTGATACAACCTTTTAGCTCTTTGCTGTCCTTTCTACTTGAGCAGTTTCAAGCACGCTTGTTGGGAGCAAAAAAGAAAGCAGGGTGCTGAGAGCTAGCGTAAATGCCGAAACTAGATTAAAATATTTGTACTTAATATATAACAATCTAACAAAAATGAACAATCATAATTACATTAAACGCCACACACTGCGAACAAGTGCACGTTTTGATAACGGGAAAATAATACAAGAATACAACTGCTTAAACGATACATTTAAATATTCCTTTTTTCCGAGAACCATAAGCGATTGGAACAAACTACCAAGAGAAGTTGTCGATAGCCCCAGTGTGGAAGTGTTTCTTACACAATTAAGAAAAATGTGTGGGTAAAGGTTACCTCACACCACGTGTTTAGATTGCAGTGTCTCATGCGTTGTTTTCTTGTTTGTGTTCGAATTGCAGTGTATTTGAATAACAGTGTTTTATGCGTTGATTCATGCCTACTATTGTATAACCTCTTGTTGCTGTGCTTTTGAGATGTACCTTCTTTGTGTGTCCACTCCTGCTTGGAGTCAAGTGACTCCGCAGTATTTATAAATAAATAAATAAATAATATGCTTCTATAACTCTGCCTATACACTTGATCGACTTGAAAAATTTGCATGGCAGGAGATTTGTGGAGGTGATCAAATATAATTAAGTCAGTCTGTGATTACACAGAAGAGTGTTACATGGACCCTTCCGACATAAGCAATTTATGCACAGTACTGTATATACATTTTTTTCATATCCAAGACTTTTATAAATACCCAATGGCTGCAGCTTCTTTGAAGCTATCAGTTCACTTGAGTAGGAAAAAGTGCTCTGCTAGTGCTTGCGAACAGAACGTTTTATCGAAAAGGATGAGAACTGTGAGAACATAAGCTAATGTTGACAAGAGCTCGTCTGTAGCAGATTTTACCTGAGAACAGGTTGGCCTTTGCTGATGAAATAGAAGGCCACTCGCCAACCTTATTTTCCTGTTAAAGCCCACGTTGCTTTAGCTGCATTTACATTTATTTTTCTCTTTTCTTGACATCACTTTCTTTGACATCACTTTCTTTTACCTTAGGTTGCATTGATGTACTTCTTGCTAGAGTGGTGTGGTGTTGTTGTTTCTGTTGGCATTAACAGTGCGAAAGCAAGGCCTCAACCTAAAGCAATTTGTACTGACAGTCAGGTATGTCTTTGTGAGAACAGTTATGTCCTTGTTAATATTAGCTCGAGCTCATGCTCTTCTGATATGGGACAGCCTGTAACACGGATGCGTTGTAACAATGCTCCTGGCAATAAAGTAATCCTTTTCGCTGCCTTTCTGCAGCGAATATTCCTTTATTCTGCAGCCCTTTAATTAAAGTGTTGGCCTCATTCTAGGATATCTCTCGTTTGCATACTTTAATGCCGTCAATGCTCTGGCAGCTTTAAGCCACAGCGTTATTAAAATATGCGATGGCATGCTGTCTTAGCTTTCGCTGCTGCTGCTGCTGTTGGGTTTCCTGAACTTGAACATGCCAAATTAGTTTTGTGGACTCCTTCAAATTGGAAGAAGGTTTTCGAAAGAGAGCAATTTTCATGCAAATGCTTGTGGTACAAGAATACTGAGATTATCTGAAACTCACGTGGTTTTAGAGAAAGAAAGCTTTCTCTTTGCTTGAGATTTAAACTTATGACGTACACTTTCCCAGGGTGCTATTTTGAAAGGCACTTTGAGCAACCTGCTTAAATGGCAACATAATTATTTATTTGCAGTGTGCTGAAAAAGCGAACCTTCATACCATAATTGTGGAAAAAATTGCTAGCTTTGAAAAAAAAAAAAGCAAGAGCAAAATTTTTGCATATGGCCTTTGCGTGTTCAGACACATGGTAAGATGGAACCTATGAAGATATCTAAGTAAGCTTAAAGACCTTGAACTAAATTTAAATTGGATGGCAGGGGGTGACCGGCTGTCATCAGCGACACTTGACTATTTTAACGGGTATGTGTAGTCGAACCTCAATGTAAGGAGTTAGTGGTCTAAATTCTATTAAAAATAGCACTCTGCCAAAACATTGTTGCTTTAATGAAATACAGTCGAGCCCGACTATATCGAACCCGTTTATATCAAATTATCCCGTATATCGAACAATTTCTAAACATGGTAAATTTACATTGAGAACATTTAGCAAAAGTTACTGTTACATCGAATGAAAATAGCAACGACAACCGATATATCAAACTCCATGTGCCTCAAAAGTGCCCCAGCAAGTTGGCTTTCCCTCGCGGTGGCGGGGAAAGCTGCCGGCGCCACCCTAGAAAAAGTGGTTTAGACCCGGCTTTGCACGGGCGAACACCCCCTGCAAAAAATGATCCTGGCCTGCTCGCAGCGGTTACAGCCAGTCAGAGGCCGTCGTGCTTTCTCCGAGGCGTGGAGGCGGTACAAGTGAGCGCCATTTTTTCTTTCTTTGTGTTTGTGCGCCTGCTGCTGCCTCTTTTCCTCAAGTCCTCATTCAGCGTGGTCCGTGCTGGTGGTGTTGCCTGTTGGCGCTCTGTGAACTTTCTTGGCGCGCTGTCGTCATGGCTTGTGCAAAGAGGCAGAATTTGCCGTTCGCCGTGAAACTCGAAATCATAAATCGAGTCGAGCTGGCAGAGTTCCCAGGTGCTATCGACGGATCGACATTCGACGAGTTCGTCAGTGCGGACGATGATGTCGCCATCATGGGCCAGCTACAAGATGAGGACTACGTTGCAGACGTCGTGCCGACCACGAGCCAAAGCGACAGCAATAAGGAAATTGACGATGGCCCGTTGCCTACATCCTCCGAAGTGATTAGGGCACTTGCGTTGGTCCAGTGCTATTGCGTGAATATGGAAGGTTGCAGGCCTCAGCTGCTCCGACTCGTTGGACAACGTGGAGGCGTGTGTGCTGTCGCAGGCAGCGAAGTCGTTGAAACAGAAGAAAATCCTGGACTATTTTGTTCCAAAGTAGGGCACGCAAGTAAGCCACCATATTAATAAAGTACTTTTCTTATTGGTATGTGCCTTTGCATCATCAAATCCTATAGCGGGCCTATATCAAATTATGCCATATATCGAACTAATAAACGTCTTTTGGCGAGTTTGATATACCCGGGTTCGACTGCATTCAGTATAACAAGTGTATTTGTGCATCATATTGAACTTGTTAATCTGAGGCTTGACTGTATTTCTATATTCTGTTGTTCTTGTTCTTTAAACATTTCACTGCCATTACAGCTTTCACAGTGTGTGCTTTTCTGCAGCCTCTCCATGAGCTGGCATCTGAGCCGCAAGACTGGTGAGGTGCTCAAGATTCTCGACAGGGGAACCAGCAGCGTGACATCTCTTCTCAGGTATGGCCGATCACGCTGGAATTGACAGCAATTCGGTACTGGATGAGCTGATCCAGTTTCGTCACAGAAGTGCCAAATGACAGTGGCTAATACGGGCTCTCGAGCGCAGAAGAAGCAAGAGACACAGTAGCGCAAATGCACTTAAGTGTATTTCTTGCACATTCAATACTGTGCACATTCAAGCTGGTTGAACAACACGACCAGTTGGCATAGCTATAGAATACCTTTCAGAATTGAACAAGTTTGGTTCACCACACCTTGATGTTAACATATGTCCTTGTGAGAAACTGAAGGCAATATCCATATATGAGGTATGCTTTGGTGAATGGAAGGGCCCCTTTGAGAGAATGGGAGGAGTCCTTTTTTCCTCCATGCATTCACACGACTGTGGTGATCCCATGTCTAAGAGGGGGAAACCAGTTCATCATGTGCTTGACTAATGCCACCGTGCAATGGAACCACTGTTGGAACATTTGCTGTGTTCTTTGACATGATCACGTCAAGTACAGCCATATTTCTCTCACATTTAGCAGCAGCCGATCTTTCTTTTCAGTCTGCCAATTGGTTACCGAGTCTTTCTTTACCATGACTGTTCAGAGAGATAACCTGTAACTGATGCCTTCAGTAGCCAGTTTTGGAAGCACAACTACATTCCTTGGGCATGTAATGATCCGCTTTGATTGGTCAAAGAACTGTGCATTTTAGAATCTGCTTAGATTTTATTGCTCTGGTGAGGTTATGATCGAGGGACCTCTTTTCTTATCATTGATGGACACTTTATTGTCGATGTGATGGGGCACTGTTATCTTGGGGGTTTCTTGAGGTCCAGACTCTTTCCAGCTAGTTAGGTTGTCTGCCTCCCTTAGTTCTTGCCTATGTCTGCATATCTTAACTTTTTTTAATTGAGGGAAAAAACTGCTTTCATTTGTGCCCAAATTTTACTCAGACGTGGCATTTAAAGGCCTCCTCATCAGGTCTGGCCATATTGAGCTGACAAACAGTTCTGAATTGCGCTCATGATCATGCCTGCCAAGAACAGCATCGCTACGTGCCACGGAAGGTGCTTAAATTTCAAACCGAGTGTTGGTTCCTCTCACCTCTCAAGCATTGCTCACCAAGAGGAGAAGATGATGCTCTGCATTGCCACGGCGTGGCGTGTCACCACAGAAAACACCTCTGCGTCACTAAATACCGTGACACGTGACACTCGTTGAGAATGTGCGTCAGCAGTCCAAACAAGAAATTGCCCACTCAGACATGCTCTTCGGAGGGGAATATTAGCTGTGGGCCCAATGGAGCACACTGTTATTGTTGCTTCACCCCGCAGCATCGGCTTGGGGCGAGGGTGTTGTGCTGGCAGTGACCCTCGCCTCCTGAAATGCTGGTGTCATGCCACTTGAAACATTTTATCTCTGCTAATAATGGCCCGATTCGAAAAATTCTTGTGGTAGAACACTCTTTATTGAGCACTTAAAGACCTTCTGTGTAAAACTGAAATTTGCCTTGTGCCCTGGTAAGAGGCCCTTTAACAGCATACAGTTAAACCTGCTTATAACGAACCTCCATATAACGAATTCCTGGATATAACGAAGTTTTTCTATTCCCCGCCATTACTCCATAGAAGCACATGTATTTGAAACCTCTATGTAACGAAGTGCCCGCGGGAGACCCCCTCGAAATAACGAATTTTCTCCGCCGACAACCTAGAGATTTTGCCCCAAATTTTGTCACTTTTTCGCGAGCAACAACCGGAAACACCTTCTCCCCGCGACGGAATGTGAAGCGGCGGCGTCGCGCTAGGCGCGCTCGAAAGCACAGCGACTGCGAAGCGAGAGAGAGCGCACGTGTGCGTGCGTGCGCGAGGCGGGCCTGCATCCCTCGACTCGGCGATCTTGCTGCCGTAGGCATGTCCTTTCCCCCTCACTTCAAACTTGATCCAGCTGCTTGCTGCAGCTGGCCTAGCGTGCCAAGCCGGCACCCTTCTTTTCCAGTTGATGTTGCCCAGCCGCGCTGGCTTAAGAGAGAAAGAGAAAAAACGAGTTTTTTTTTTTTTTTTTTCGACATGCTGGCAGCATCACTCTTTGGCAGCGTCACTCTTGATTACTGAGCAAGTCTCGCTAACCTGACACTCAGTGGCAGCGCTTGTTAGGCCTAGATCACGTGGTCGCGGGCGGCGCGCCTCACGGGAAGCTTGCCCTTGACAACACAGGGATCGGGTGAAGAGGAAATCGCGCTCACGGGGTGACTGAAGGGCAGCGCGCGTGAAATGATTAAAAAAAAAAACTGGAGGCAAACAGCGGTAAATTGGAGGTCACGGGCGCGCGTTGGGAGCTGACAACCGGCCATAGCAGCATTCTCCGTCGCCTTGGAAATCCCATCCGCAGAGGGCGCGCGCGTGACGCGCTGCTGCCGCAGCCCCCCCTTTTTTTTTCCTTCCCTCCGCTCATTGTTCATTCGTTCCGCGCTCCTTCCTCCTCCACGGCGATTCGCTGCGCTCTTTTCGAGTGGCGCACTGCCTGCTCGCTACCTCGGTTGTCCGCGGGATTTCCTGGCAGCCGCATCATAACCGAAGGGGGGGGGGGGGGGGGAGGTCTGCATAATAAGCAGTATGTTCTATGGGAGGGCAAACAGGGGTCAGAAAAAACCACATTATAGCTGCTCCTTCACTATAATCTGTCACATAAGTGGTCTCAGCTGTAAATGTTTTCTCTGGGTGAGCTCTGCAGTCTGTTACCTTTTGGCTTAAGCAGTTTCTTATTCGAATTTTCGTGCTAAACCTGCATATAACGAAATCCTCTTTATAACGAAGTTTTCCGGTAATTTGTCAATTTCGTTATATCCAGGTTTAACTGTATATTATGTGGTACCCCTCAAGGGTGCATCACACATCTGTTTCCTTTGGATTAAAGGTTTCGATATTACACCCTATTGCAACATTGATGTCGTGCAGGTGCCGGATCAGCCGCTGCCATTTCTACTTGTGAAAAAGTGCTTTTCCAGCTCTGTAGTCACTGCAGGCCGTTTACATTTGTGGCGTAGTCTCCAAAGTACTACACTCAAACCTCGTTAATTTGACCTCGTGTAATTCGAACCACCAGATAATTCGAAGTGGTTCATTGGTCCCGGCAAAGTGACATGTATCTTAATAGGGGAAAACTCTCGCTAATTCGAGCCCAAAACATGCCCCACGGTTAAGTTGAACAAAAATTGCCCAGCTGCATCGACAATTCCAAGCCAAAATGCAAAGTTAAACGTGCTACTGGTCGCTGCAGCTTCGCAAACCCATAACCACGTGCCTGACCCACGTACATTTTTCAAAGCATCTATTGGAAGTCACGCAACCTCGCTTCACATACCGCTACGCGACACCGCGGGCATCACCTCGTGCGCTTGTGGGGTGCGGTCCTTTTCCTTCCCATGAGTGCAACTGTTTTCTTTTTCTTCTTTTTTCTTTTTCTAATGAAGAGAGGAATAGCAACATTGGTGGTTAGGACTGGCCTTGGAAACTCATCGGTGTTTAGGAAACTGTAGAGGCGCGCTTGCGAATTGCGCGCATAGATACGGCGCATGTGAAGCAGATAACCAGCCCACCAGGCCATTCCCCCCCTCCCCTCTGCTCACAGCTTGACTCGTCCGTTCTGTGGCAATGTGATGCCACCGGCGTAAATGAACTAGATACGTAAATAAATGTGTTCTTATACGTAACGACCTCTTGTCTTTTTTCATGTGCGCTGCAGTGATAGCCTCTCGTGTTCTCATATGTGCACTGCCGCAAAGCGTGGAAGATTGGCTTTTGCGAACGGTGGTCTGTTCAGGCCCGATGCATTATTTGCCCAGATGTTGTTGGGAACCGGTGCTTTCATGCACACGTATGGCTATTCGTGCTATACATGGGGCATGAGTGTCGTAATGCGGGCGGTGCTACTTTCGCTTTCGTGGTGCATGAGTGTGCACCTGCTTTTTAATTTCGCATCCTCACCTGCCATATTTCTACAGTGCATAGTTTATGACATTGCACTCCAAAGGATGTGCAATAGAGCCTATTTTGTCGTGCATGCCTTTCTGATATTGAAAATGCGCACTGTATCGCTGATTAACGGGACCACCGCTAGTCCCAACTCCAGTCAATTCGGACAAATATTCCTGCAAAGTTCGAATTAACGAAGTTTGAGTGTATAAGCAAGTTTTAACTGACTTGTGCTTTTAAAACTTTGTGGTGATACAAGATGACGACATACCTTCTGCAAAAGCTGAGCACATAGCCAAACTGCTGCTGATTTCTTATTCGATTCTGCTGCAAGAGTACCTTCCTCACCACGGCAAAAAATGGGGAGACACTGAGAAACTGACTTTGTTTCCAGCTACATCCTGTTCAACATCCTCCCAGCAGTGGCCGACATTGTGGTCGCCATCGTCTACTTCACCGTTTCGTTCAACGCCTGGTTTGGTCTGATTGTCTTCATCACGATGGCCGTGTATCTAGGTAAGGTGTCCATCACAAGCGCACGCTGGTAGAGCACTGAAATTGTGAAAATTTGTGTCCCCTCAGGGCCCCTCACCAGGCCTTGGATCATGTTTTTTATCTTCAGTTTTGGTTGAGGACTATAAATACATTGCCTAAGAATTATTCTTTGCTTTAAACTTTGAGTCAGCGCAGTAATTGCGAGCGGATGGCAATGCACAGTGAATGTCGTAATTAAAGCACGCAGCCCAAGTTCTTTTGATGATCAAGAGGTTCTCATAGTAGCGTGCAGTTTTCGGAAACAGGGTGTCTATTGCAAGCAAGATGGAAAATGATAAATACAATTATCGAAAGCAAAAAGAAAGGCAAGTGACACTCCACTTCTCTCCTAAAAGGTACAATTTAAACATAGTGGGCACTGCGAACATGTCCCAGTAGCTCAGTCAGCGTGTCGTGTGCTGAGTAGGATGGCTGCATGCCTTGAGTAGCGCGGGTTGTGAAAATTGACTGGCCCCGCCCGAGCGCGAATAAGCAGTGCCTCACACCATATCAGTGAGCAGGCAGGCAGCCGAGCAAAATATGTGAAGGTCACGCACTTAGTAATCACCTCAGTGCACACATTACACTGCTTAGTGTCCAAGGAGTGCCTTTTACATGGCGCTTCTGCGTCTTGAAAAATTTTCTCGGTGACTACATCTGGTTAGGGCAAGAAGTAACCACTTATCTGAATTATGAGACTGCAGTAACCAGAAGAAAAAAAATGCAGCAACTGCATGTCACTGCAAGCGAAATGTTGAGGCCCTGTGCGATGTAAGTGCACTTTATAAAGAACTCCAGGTGGTCGAAATTTCCAGAGGCCTCCACTTCAGCGTCTCTCATAATTATATCATGGTTTTGGGACGGGAAACCCCGGAAATCAGTCAGTCAGAAACTTGGGGCAGAAACCTGGATGCTCCCAGAAAGGGCTTGGCCTAAACTGAGTACAGTGCAGGTATCCATGAACAGGGAAACGATAGGGACAGGAGGAGAGTGGCATTGGTCAGACACATGTTAAGGACATCGTGATGGAAATTTATTTATTTATTTATTTATTTATTATTTATTTATTTATTTATTTATTTATTTATTTATTTATTTATTCATTCAAATCTCCTCACAGGCTCCTACATCGGAGTATTGTGTGAGGGGGGGGCATTGCATAAGCAGGGGTAGTAATAACAGGAGCATGAGAACTTCATTATACAATGCTTATTAACTGTCAATACAGAACACTGAAAAGGAAAAAAAAAAGAACAGAAAAAAACATCCTTATACAATAGTTAAATAACGCATTTAAGATGGCCATTACCTCGGCCCTAAAATTGGTTGCATTTCGAGTGATGATGTGCTCTGGAAGACCATTCCAGTGAATAATTTCCTGTAGTAAGGCTGATGAATTAAATGCAACGGTTCTACCTGAAATGTGTTGGAAGCTTACTGAGTTATATAAACAACGTGTAGTTCAAAAAGGTTTTACCAGGGGCAGCGTTGAGTGATTGGCGCTATAAACGATCTTATGAAATAGGCAAAGTTAAGGCAATTAGTCTGTATGGTTGCAAGGTAGAAAAAGAGTGATGACTTAATGTCTGTTACGCTGGAGTGACAGTTATAGTTTCTCGAATAGGGCATGGGCAGTGCATTTAATGAGAAGGCAAGACAACATCATCAGCAAGGGTAACAGTCTACATTCCAGAAGAAGGCAGGAGTGGCTGGGGTGGCAATGTAAAGTGAGGTGAGTCGAGGAGGTGAAGTTTGTGGCAGTAGCGTGGCTGCAGTCAGCACAGGACAGTGTTAATTGAAGAACTACTGGAGAGGCCTTTTCCCTGCAGTGGGCATATGCAGGCTGCTGCTGATGACGAATTTGTCTTATCAATATCCCTGTAGGTTCGACCGTTGGCATTACTGAGTGGAGAACCAAGTTTCGGCGTGAGATGAATCAGCTCGACAATGCAGCCCAAGCCAGAGGAGTTGACGCGCTGCTCAATTTCGAAACGGTAAGTGTGCAACGGTAAGGCATTGAGTCTGTCCATTAGATTCAACTTGTAACT
The DNA here is from genome assembly GCA_013339685.2 of Hyalomma asiaticum. NCBI lineage: Eukaryota > Metazoa > Arthropoda > Arachnida > Ixodida > Ixodidae > Hyalomma > Hyalomma asiaticum. Next base: position 52,954,778 of record CM023482.1, read on the forward strand.
TGATTTTATGATGGCTGGATCATGACCTGCTGTAGCTTTTGTGTCGCACGTTTGTTGTTACTTTCGTTGCGCTATCAGCACCCCTGAGCATATCGCTTGATGGAAAATTATGTGCGACCGAATGGCTATTAGCTTAGAAAGGTATGGCATAAAAATTCCAGCGAGAAACGATGCGAGCACAAAGGAGGAACGCACAGGACTGAGGCTGGACTTACAACTGAAGTTTATCGGAAAATTTTTGTTCTTGTGAAACTCCACCGCACATGCGCAAGCACCAGATGTTGTAAGACAACAGATGCAAAAGACGAAAAGTGATACAAAACACACGGAGAACAATATGCCACTGCCTAGATTTAAATGATTTGACACGTGCTCTGCTTAGCATCCTTAGTGGTTTGTCGGAAATTTCATCTCTTTATCTTTATCATGTTAAGAATTTCTACTGGCTCCCCAGTGAAACCACTACAACCTTGTACACTTCGAATGGCAAGCTTTCTGTTGCGATCAAATACCAGAAATTGATAAAGGGTGCTAGACAGTCCCACTAATCTGTGCAAGGAAAATGCTATACAATAGAGGTGTGCGAATATTCGAAATTTCGAATACGAATTGAATATTTTCCATATTCGAAACTTATTCAATTCGAAAAATGCATGCTCGAATATTCCCAAACATTCGAAATTGGCCAAAGATTCGGCGAAAATGGCGATTATACGAGAGCGGTGACAAAAGCACAAGCACACCAATACCAAACGACAACTGATGACAATAACAGATCTTCACCCTTCTGATCGGCATCACGTGTAAAACAGTGCTGCTGTAAGCGTAGCACATGATTCAAGCGTGCCGTTGTTTCACGCCAGTGTGGGAACGTGAAGTACACTATGGCGACGCAAAGTGCGCTTCACTTGATCAAACGGAAGCAGCGTGCTGTCGCCGTGTTGATCTGACCCAACACTCGCTGCAGTCCCGTAGTCCTGTATAGTCAGAAGAGCAGGTATGAAGAACGCTCTGACGGCAAGGAAGCGCGCATAGCACAAGTGCCTCTGTGGTGGTGACCGCGCCAGCAGTCAGCACACTGCACGCAACTATGGGCCAGGAGGACTGGCTCCATGCGGCATCAACTACGTTTTGACAATGAAACCGCAAGCGGCACCAGTTTTCGTGCTATAGAAGGCTGCTGTACACGACACGCGCATCAGATGGGCTGATCGCCAAAGGAGTCGGAATTTCTTTGATGCTATCAAAAAATGAAGAAAAGGCCTTGTCGTGAGTGTTTTGCTGTTGCCACATTGGCACAACGAGATCATCGCCGTTGCAAACTGTTTTCTCCTGAGTAATAAACGCACCCCCCAACTTTAAACCCCTGCAGACCCTGCAAACGGCCACGCTGTGGCTTTCCCACGTCACTCGATGCGCTGTGTTCGGGTGCCTTTTGGCGTGGCGATTGAAAACTCCCGCGTCCCGATAAAACTGCCGCACGTAGCCGCATGCAAGCAGTGGTAACACCGTTTGCTCACACTGCTGCATTCCTCCGCGCTATCGCAGTTCCTTTGCACCGCTCGCTGCGGCATGTTGCACAGGCTGGCGCTGCTAAGCCTAAGCATGGTCGGGGCATGGTATCCAAGTTTGGCACAATGCAATCTCGGACGTCGTGCTTTAATGCGCACTGCCTGAGAGGCTGATCATAGATATGAGGGAGATATGAGTGATGGCGGGTCGTTTTGCATGCTGTTATTGCAAACATCTATTTTCCCGTTATGGTCATGCGTGAACACGCCCAAACGCTGATGCGGCTGGGCGTCTCAAAGATTGCATCCGCGAGCATCATTGGCCTACGCATCATGTGCGTCGTTATGGGAGGGACCCACGGAGACATAGAAACTATGGAAACTATATGTGCTGAAGACCGCCACGTGGTACTGACGCTATATAGCTTTTTTTATTTTTACTCTTCTTTAAATAAAATTTCATCGCGCGTGGCTCTAAGTATTACTGTGAGTCGCAACGCTGTCTTTATTGCACGTTAAAACGTCTTGCTTAGCTTGAAAAAAGTTTTCGAAAAATTTACCCCACGTGATAAACGCACCCTCCAACTTTGCTTCTTTTTTTTAGGAAAAAAAAAGGGGGGGGGGTTTTGTTTCGCTAGCAAATACGGAAATTTGCTTTCATAAGCCTTGTCAATGTGCTGCAGCATAGTTCATTAATTTCTTTTGAAATTAATAAATATTACTGTTTCGGTTACCTCCTGTTTTGCAACTCTCTATTACTACACACATATTCGATTCAATATTTGAGGCCTGTTTTCTTTCCCTTATTCGTATTTGATTCGTATTTGACAATTTCAGTATTCGTACTCCCCTACTATGCAAGCTTGCCACAGCAGATCCCTCCAGCTTTAGTGCAGTGCCCATCTATGTTACGCGGAAATGCAAAGATCAATGCACCTAGGCGGCTACTTTACTGCCAGCTGCAAAAAGAAAGCAAAGCACAGATTACTCTTGCGAGTTGTTGCACAGCACAACTTCAGCAGTTCATTCCTAGAAGCCTGCCATGCCAGTTACCTTGCGCTCATGCTCCACTGCATTCCCTTGTCTAAGCTGCCTGCTTTCTTGGTGTTCACATTTAATTTCACGTATAATGTCACGTATAATTTCACGTATAATTTCATTTAATTTCACGTATAGACCATTGTTGCGATGTCCTGGTGCTGAATGTGCTACTTTGATTTTCCTTGATTTCAGGTTAAATACTACAATGCTGAGGAATATGAAGTGTCTGGCTACAAAGAATGCATCGAAAAGTATCAGGTATGTTTATGTGTGCACCTGGCCTTTCTTTCTTCTGGCATAATAATTGCTCCTCTGAGAAACCAGCCGGGGAAATATGAAATGTCCTACAGGTTCGGGCAAATGATGATTGTGAGTGAATCAAATACTAATAGAATACTAGTGCCTGGTTGAATTTTACCAGGTGACAAAAATTGATCCAGTGCTCCTCCCCACAGTTGTGTCTCTCTCATAGCCCTCTAGTTGTTGTCCACTTTACATCCGAGTTAATTTTGTCTTGATGTACCAGTTATATTCTTTTCATTCCCTGATGTGTTTGTAGCAATGCAACCCACACTGTGAATTCCGTTTCCTTGAGTGCCAGTTATGCTTAACAATGCAGGTTGCTGAGTGGCGCAGCAACGCGTCTCTGAATCTGCTCAACTGTTGCCAAACAATGGTCATTGCGCTGGGTGTAGCCGCAGGGGCACTGCTCTGCGCACACATGGTTGCCAGCCACGAGTCCGGCTTGAAGGTGGGCGACTACGTTCTCTTCCTCACCTACATCATGCAGCTGTACACGCCGCTCAACTTCTTAGGCACTTACTACAGGTGTGTATCAGTTTGTGTGCCTGTGCTCCTATGTGGCCTCTGAATCAAAGTGGAAATGCGGGGCTAATTGCTGTGCTATGTCGAAATATTTGTGCCAGTTTGAATGTTGTTATAACAAAGCCGTTATCAGACACGATTATAGCAGCTTGTATCAAAAAATTCAGTAATGTAATCACATGGTCACAACTGTGTATCACTGGGAAGGCTAATTTTTCACATGCTTTCGTCATAACTATTCATTCATAATATTCATATTCATTCATTTATTTTTTGGATTTACCATATTTGCCCGCGTAATGAATACACTTTTCTTCCCGAAAAACAGAAGCAAAGTTCGGGGATGGGCTTATTATGTGGGGCAAATTTTGCAAAAAATCTTTTCGGGTCGAACAAAAAGATTTCAACTTGCAAAAAAGACAGTGTTGCGACCTGCAGTAATGCTTAAAGCCATGTGTCCAATGAAATTTTATTTAAAACAGTAAAATTAAAAGAGCTATGTGGTGTCAGTACCATGGCACTCTGCACCCGCTGCGACAGCCTTTATGGTGGCTGCGTTTTGTTCCATTGCGATGGCTTTTCACTTCCGTTTAACGCATGGTTCACCTACAGCGCCGCGAAACCATAAAAATGACAATGCTGTTGAACGGTCAACAGTAAAAAAAAAAACGAATGAGCGGCACTCTGCAGTCTTCGTTGTGCATAGTTTCTATAGTTTCTTTTTCGCTGTGGGTCCCGCCTGTAACAACACGATGCATATTCCAATGATCCTTGCTGCGCCGGCTTGCGGCCAGCCAACATAGCTAGGTTGCCGATGCACTCTCAGAGGAGCTCATTCGCATCACCGTTCAGTGACATTTGCAGGCAGCTGTAGCGAAGGGATAGATGCTTCCTGTAACTGCACACAAAATAGATGATACTCACATTTCTCCCTAGTATCTGTGCCGAGCCTCTCAGTCGTGTGGGTTAAGCACGTCTAAGATTGCCACGATGCAACCTCGGAGATCCCACCCCGACCATGCTTAGGCTTAGCTGTGCTAGCCTGCACAGAACGCATGGCAGGGCGCCGCAGCGAGCAGGAGGGAACTGTGATAGCACGGAGGAATGCAGCATTGCAAGTAAATTATCTTACTGTTGCTTCCACGTGGCCACACCCGGCAACGTGTGGCAGTTTGGTCGGGACGTGGCTGAGCGGCTCGCGAACACTGCGGATCGAGTGAAGTAGGAAAGCCACAGCGCAACCGTTTACGAGACTGCAGGGGTTCAAAGTTGGGGGCGTATTATTACGCTGGAGAAAAAAAAATCCAGAATTCGACTACTAAAGTTGGGGATGTGTTTATTATGTGAGTGCACCTGTTACACAAGTAAGTACAGTATTAACTTAAACATACCATCAGCCCTTTAGAGCCACTATAGGAGTGAGTATAACAGCATATTAAATGGTGTGCAATGATACATAACAGTAAACACCCAGCAGAGAATTGACTAGTGGTAAAATAAAAATGTTAAGAATAACATTTAATAACACTTGGTCATCAGCTTGCCTGACTAGTACAGTATTGCTGGCAACAGAAAGACAGTCATGCGCTACTGAGAAAAGGATCGCTGAAGGTGAGAGCAAGACTTCTTTGACTGTAATATAGTGAAGAAAAAGCCGACCAAAAACATGGGCATTGTCTTTTGCTTTTGTGTTTTGATTTGTTGCTTTTCTTGTTCAACTTTGTGCAAGTGTTATAGGGCCTCTCTTCACATCTCACAGATTTTTGTCAAAATACAACCAGGGTCCCTCAGTACTTCTTTGTGGTCTTGAAACTCCCGCCGAAGTTTCATATAGGGACAGAAACGGCCACCAGTGGCGCCACCACGAGCAGAAGGGCATCGGACAGCCGCGCTGGGAAGGGAAGTTGCGCGTTCGCGTGGGTGTTTGCCTTGAAAAACAGTTTGCCATATTTTTGCACTTCACTGTGTCGGCTAACTGGTTATTGCAGTGATTACCCTCAACCAAATAATACTGAATGGTCGTTCTTTAGTGGGTCAAATCATTGATTGCTCCCAAGGGTTTGACGGAGGTGGTCCGTCAAGTGACGCAGTTTTGTCAGCGTTTGTGCCTATACCAGCTTTTCTTAATACTTGTGCGGCTGCTTTTCGGGCTTGAATGACACAGAAAACCGTGAATAGGCCTAACTGGATGACAAATTAACATAGCTTGGGCTAGAAATTACGGTGCACTCGACCGTGCGCTGGCCGCCCGCAGCATTCATCTCCTGCTTTTATGGTTTACTCTGGGGCATCACGATGCTGCCAATGGGAATTTCTCACATTGATTGAACAACGAAGCCCGTATATGAGACTATCCTGACATTACAGCTGTCACCTCCTGTTGCTATATATTAGCGATATGCGCGGTGTCCATTTGAAGGGTTCTGGTTTTCCGCAACCAAATCTGATAATACTAACGAGTTAGAACCTGTATTACTGTATTTTTTTTATTCCATTCCCTTATGCCGTCGCAGTAACTATCACCTGAAAGCATCATCTGATTCCTTCGACAAAATATCAGCGCAAATTGAAATAAACTCGGAGCTCCTGTATCACTAGGTTATTCGAGCTACAATATTCCTTGCACGCCTCTCTAGTTTCGCTTATACACTTCCTTTTTAAATCCAACTATAGCTTTATATGTGTGAAATTTTTCTGCCTTTCAAATCGCCAATAATTGCTTATTATGATGCAAGCGGTAGAGGGGTGCTCCTAAAATTTTGGATCATTAATATGTACTATAATGCGAAGCACATGCATCAATAATCAGCATATTCGCGTCAATGAAAAATGCGACCGCCACATCGCAATCGAACCGGCATCTTTTCGGTCAGTTCCAAGTATTTAACAGATGGCGAATTTGCGTAGGCGTTTACGTAACAGTGCATAGCATTCCGAATTGTGCTAGCTATGTTGCAATGTCTTGTAGGTAGGTATGAGCGGAATTAATGGTGTTGTATCCAATTTGAGGCGGTAATTACTTGCAATTTGCGGTACAAATGGTCATGAGCACTAACATATTTTGCAATTACTACTGCGTTTTTTAGGATGACAGGTGCAGTGGGACAGACAGAGAGAGGGGAAGGAAAAGGAATTTAGAATAACAGTTTGTTTCACTGCTTTCCTGGACAGGATGGATGAGTAGCAGCATGAAAAAGTGCGTTCCATTCGCGCGTTAGAAAAGTGCGAACAGCACTTAATAAACAAGTGCACAATTTCAGCTGTAGTGCTGACAAAATGGGTTGCGCAGCTGACAATGGCGGAGGAAGTGAGGTCGTCCATCATGATGTTTCTACAATGTTGCGTACAGTCATTGTCATGTTATTTTTTTTTGTTCGGTGCACTCTCCTATGTGTTCTTCAACAATTACCAGGAGGCACAGAAGTTGGTCAGGGTGGTACTTCCAAATTACGCGTTCACTCTTTGCAGCTTCGATGCCAAACAAACGGGTACCTCTGTTTGGCACAATGCGTAAACCAAGCCACTGCAATTAGCAGTTTTTAGTGCATCTGTAAATAGTGACAAAGGGAAAATTTTATACTGGTAGTGGTGCCACATTCTGCCTGCGCATTGAGCAAGCAGCGGCATGTGCGAGACTTACCATGACTTTCATCTTCGGCTGAGAGAGAGAGAAAGCTCTTTATTGAAAGGCAGAGAATTTAGCTGGCGTTGAAATATCGCTGCATTGTCAACGTCCGCAGCTGCGAATGTCGTAATTTTGGTTGACGGCTGTTCTGAAGAATGTTCTCACGGCCTTTTTTTGCAGGTGAGCACCGTGTTTGGGCACGCGAACGCTGCTGTGGCTTCGTTAAGTAGGAAGGCAAATCTTCGAAAATTCTTGGTACGGCGTCTTCCACCAGTTTGTGGCGACCGCGAGGCATTGACACAACGCTCCCATTCACTGTGCACACGTCCGCACGAATAATGTCTTACGCGTAGAAATGTTTTTCACACACGTACGCGAACGTACTTGGAATCGAACAAAAACACAGCGTCTCTTATCGCGGGATCGCTCGCTATTCTAGCCACTGTACTCGCGTTGTTCTGTGTCGGCTCGTAAACAGAACAAGGATACTTTTTCGTCGAGGCCCTTGTATCTCGACCGACAGCCTGGCACGCAGCAAGTGTTAGGCATCGCTGTCACCACGTGGAGAAATACGTGAAGGTGACAGCGAAGAAAAAAAAAAAGAAGCAACAACTGCAAGCACCACCCCGCCTGGCCTGCACTCCGCTAATGGCGATCACCCATCCGACAGCCCCCGCCGGCCTCCTCGTCACCCTCCTTACTACGCCAGCGCCGCACACGGTGGTTGCGGGCGGTATATGAAACTCTCCCATAGAGTGACGCGGGAGTTTCATGACCAGAAACAGTATTGAGGGACCCTGATACAACTAATTGCCCCATTAGTGCCTGTATTGTACACTTTAAATTACACTCCGAGCAAAAGGATGCTCGAGCTCACTGGATTCATACAATATCATTCTTATAGCATTCAAATTGCATTGCAAAGAACGCTGTATCAGTTTAAATGCCAGTGTAACAATCTTTCATCTAGATCCCATGAAAAAAATATATACAAATAATCCTATCAGGGCTAGGTAGCTTTCCTGGATGCATACCTTTAGGGGTCTGTGACTATTCGAAATTGTGAATAATTTTCAATTATGTTTTATTTGATTCAATTGGCACTTTTTCTGTTCGAACTATATTTGAGGTCGGAATTAAAGGGGAAAATATGGTATTTCTTGTGACAATTGGCCCATTCCTGCATTGGGTATGCTTCGCTGCATAACACACTTGCGCTGCAGCGAGGCCAACATGTGTACTGCTGCGAAGCTAACATCTGTATGCCGCGGCTAAGTTAACACGTATACTGCAACGAAGCTAACACTCGTGTACTGCAACGAAGCTAACACTGTCGTGTACTGTGTTGATGTTAACACTTGTGTAATGGAGCAAAGAAGAATCAGAAGAAGAAATTGGCTTGGGCAGGGCATCTGATGAAAAGGCAAGATAACTTTTGGTCATTAAGGGTAACATTCAATCCCTAGAGGAGTTGAGCATGGCAGGGGGTGGCAGGACTTAGGTGTTCAGATGAGATAAAGTTTGTGTTGATAGAGGGGTTGCAGTTAGCACAGGACTGAGACAACTGGAGATCTCTAGGAGGTGCCTTTGCCCCGGAGTGGGCATAGACAGCCTGACGATGATGACTACGGCTAGGTGAACACTCATGTGCTGCGGCGAAGCTAACACCTCTGGCCGTAGACATGCTTGTGATAACTCTGGCAAAGCTACCACGTGCGTTGTGGCATAGCTAACACTGTGGGAGTAGACAGGTTGATGATGATGACTGCGGCGAAGCTGACGCTAGTGTACTGCGGCTAACTTAGCTCATGCATTTGCACAGTTCTCTGTTGTGCTGTTCACTAGGAATTGACTGCTTTTTTTTTCCCACTGACGACACTGCAGGAGTGCACTAGTCAAAGAGTTTCATTGTCCATGTTTAACAGTACATTTCTCTTTAACTTAACATGTGTCATTTAAAAAATATTCGAACATTCGAGAAATGTTGCATTCCATTTGCACTCCGACGTTAATATTCACATTTGCTTCACACTCAAAATTTTGCTATTTGCACATCTGTAATAGGGGCGTGCAAATATAGGAATTTTCTAATATTTTTTGAATAGCATTTGTTATTTGATACCATTCGCATAAATTTTACTATTCGAACTATTTGAAGCTTGCAATTAATGGGCAAAATATGCAACTCTTGCACTGTGGCGAAGCCAACACTTGCATACTTCAGCGACGCCAATGTTCATGTGCTGCTGGAAAGCTAACACTTGCCAGTTGCGCAAAGCAACTCTCATGTTCTGTGGCGAAGCTAACATTTGCGTACTGCAGTGAAGCTGCCATTTGTCTACTGCTGCCAAGCCAACACTCTTGTACTGTGGCAAATTTAACACTTGTGTGGTGCATACATATGAAGTTCTTTGTTGGACTGTTCTTTACGACTTCACTGTTCTTTATACAGGACATTGTGGGAGTATACTATTTGCGCAGTAAATCTGTTTCTTTTAGCCCATGTTTAGCGGTCCATTACTCTGTAATATAACATGGTATTATTTAAAAATTAGTCAAACAGTTATTTGAAGAGTGTTAGATTTCATTGGCACTCAGGCAGTAATATTCCAATTCACTTAGCACACAAAATATTGCTATTTGCACAACCCTAGATAGTTTCCTGGCAGTCCCTTTCCTTTTGTGACCAAGTTTTAGTGGCTGTAAAGTCACTTGTGGAGACACCTTATTGCAGACAAATTCAGGGCCACTATAATAGTATTAAAAATATTGCTAGACAACAAATGCTTCTGAAACAAGATGGCAGGACATGTGCTCTGTCATTGTTTCATGTGAATTCGTTGTCTAGCCTTGCCTTTAACCCATTCGCTTCCAAAGCCAGCGAACTGCCGGCCACCTCTGCCAATGCCAAACTTCGATAAGCCAGCGATTCATTGGCCTCCGGATAAAGCATTGTTTATAAAAGCCCCCGGAAGAAGGCACTTTTTTAACACTTTTGTTGGGTGGTTTCCTCTTATTTACACCAGATGGACACAGTTGCCCATATTTTCGAACTCGATTATTTGAAAAAAAATTTTTTAAAGAAAGTTGCCAGCTCTGCTTTCGCTGTCGAGTCGTCCGCTGCACCTGAAACATGGTTTCACGAAAGAAAAACTGCCTCACATTTGAGGAAATTCTCTAACTCATCTCTTAAGGATGGCGACAGTGACTGTACTGATGATGCAGAAACAAACTCGGACCAAGAAAGTAGCGGTGATGAGACTGAGTATGATAAGAGCAGTGATTGTGAAGCATTGTTTTATATCTGCTTCAAGACTTTCCACATTTGCTAGGCACTCTGAGAGCAGTGCTTCTGGGAGACATTCCCAAATAAAATAAAGCAAAGAGTGTTAAAATCAGAACAGAACGCCGTGAGTTACGGAGGTTTCTTTACAACATTGAAACGTGCACGGTACGACTCACAGGAACAGATGCCAAAGCCGTGGAAGCGAATGGGTTAACATTACTATGAACCCAAACCAACTTGCCCGCCTACCCATTATCAGGACTCTCACTTTGATGAGCTTTGTGTACATGGAGTTGCTTCAGAAAGCCTACAAGCATTTCATTGAGGCATGGATATTTTCCCATTTCGGTCTTTGCAAACCTTTTCTGGCTGATGTGCGATTGAACATTCCTTCCTTTTGTTCACACTACCCACAGTTACTAGCTTGGGCCATACAAGAAGTGCATGACATAGCTAGTTAGCTTTCTGTGGGGCATACATTAGGATAGTTGTAAACGTTTCTGGCCTGATCTGCTTAATGATAGAAATCCAGCAACTGTGTCACTTTTCAGTGTAATCTACCTTCCCTTCAACGTATTTTTCACACCTCCGAACTAACATTTCTATGCCGTTTAAAAAGCAATCTGGACCTTGGCATTCATAGTGTCTGCTGACGGCATTCTCCACTATGGAGCACATCCTTAATGATGTCTCTTCATAGATGGGACATTTTTGCCACTTCTTCTTGGTGCATTAAGGAAGGGAAATTTCCGCTTAACATCATCCAAACATTGCTTGGTGAAACCTGGAAAAAAAAAAAGGCTTTTCTTGGTGAGAAATTCAACCACTGCTCGAATATTCACCATCATCGCTTCTTAGCGTGCGTGTCCCGTGTTTGTCATGGGAGTGCATGCTACTGACCAACATGTGCACCGAGTTGAAACCCACCCTCTGACCTCCTAAAAGATGCCACTGTGTGTATGACACAGCCACTTTTATAATAGCGGTGAGATTTATATGTTAGGCCAGAAACTTATTGAGTTATGCTCATACAGTTAAGATGACGTGCATAATTCAAGAATTTAAATTTAATGCCCCAGAAGTGATAATTTGTGCACCCTTAATGCCTTTTTACGTACTAGCTTTGACCTCTATGTACTGGCAGGCCTTTACTGTGTCGCTTCACTATTAGGAATTCTTTTCACTTTTGTCGTAACTAAAAAGTCATTATATGATAGATGCCAATCTAAAGCATCTAACTTTTTGTTTTCTCTGTCTACTTCCAGAATGATTCAGCGTTCTTTCATCGACATGGAGAATATGTTTGAGCTTCTTGATACTAAGCCAGAAGTGAGTGTCCATTTCCTCTCTCTGTGTCAATTTAATAATCAACCAAATCTACTTGCATGCATTGCGTTACAAATGCAGTGTTGGAGTCTTGCTAAGCACATAACTTTGCAGACAGAGGTGAAACACATGATGGTTTGCTTTGAAACTGCAAAAAGAGGAGTACAGTTTACCCTGCCTATGACAAACCTTAGATTCAATGACTTCATCAATTTTACAAGTATGTAACTCTCCTGCCTCGACTCCATAGAATAACATGTATTTTTAACCCTCGTATAACAAAGTGGCAGCGGGAGGCACCTTTGATATCACGAATTCCACCCTGGAAACCACCTAGTAATTTTGCCCCAAATATTGAATATTAGTTGAGCAGCCGCCGGATCTACTTCTTCGGCTACTCTGTTGATGATGGAGCGTGAAGTGGTGTTATTTCGAATAGCATGCACTCGATCCGGCGAGATGATTTTTGCCGCCTCAGCTGTGCTCTTTGCTCTTCCTTCCAAACCTTACATCGTGTTCCCAGCAGTTTGCGTGCCGGCAGCACAGCCACCCACTACTGTAGCTTGCCGTGTGTGTTTTTGTAGCCACCATGCTGTTCACGTTCGCTTTTTTCTTTTCTTCTCACACGGTGCACATGCGTGCGAGTTGACTCTCGTGTTCACGCATTCAATCACTTAGATGTATCATGCAAGGATGAGTGCCTCAACTGAGAAACGGCGCACACGCCTTGCTGGAGCTTGGCTTTCATTGCACATGAAAAGCAAAGCCACGGACTAGGTGCGCTTTTGCATCGTTTTTTCTTTTTTCTCTTTTGCGGTGACTGCTCCATCCGATATCACGCTGATGACAACCGTGGTGGTTGACGCGAGTTTTACCCTCTGCATTTTTGCGATGAAATCAACGTTTCGAAGCGCAGTTTCTTTTTCAAATTTTCATGCCGGAACTGGATCAAGTGAAAAACGTCTTCGTAATGAAAATGTTTGAGAATTTGTCAGTTTGTTATATCAAGGTTTAACTGTGGTTGTTTCCTGAAGACTGAGGAAAAGGAACACTTTGCCATTGCAACATTTATGGCTCTAGGACACCATCTCAATGATGGACCTCTGAGATTATCTAGGTAGTACTAATGTATAAATACTGCAGGCCTTGTCAAATCCCTTTGGCCTCGCCACTGTACTAGTTTTGTTACTTATTCATGAGAGGCTGACAGAACACTGGACTTTTTGTAATGTTTAAATAGATAGATGTGTCTACATGGAGGTAGGAGTGCAGGTTATTCGAAGTTAAACGGGCCCCGCGAACAGGGGCAGAGGTAGGTGGCCAGACAAAACTTGAGACGTCATCTCAAGTTTTGTCTGGACGATGTTGCGATGTTCTCACTGAACTTCGCACATTAGTAATTGATCGGTTCGCAAGAAGTATAAGAGCAACCACGGATAGCACTTGTTCCAGGTTAGGTGGCGATCGGCCTAGGCACTGTACCATTGATTCGCTTTCTGACGCTGTGTGCACTACTGAATTCCAAGGCAATAAATCGGTTTCCAAGAAATGCGTCTCTCTGAGAGGCTGGATAGACATGAACAGTAGCTTACCTCACTCTCCAGCTAGCTTGGAAGGTTGCTGATTTTTCGAAATTCAACTGAAGTAGCTCACTGTACAGGGTCCGCATGCGCAGCGCTACTGTATGTCGTTTCGTCCCTGAAGTTCTCCAGACCAGTTTAGTAAATTGTGAGGTCATCCACACCTTTTCGCCTGCAGCAAAACATGACGATTGGGTGCCACATTCGGGAAATTTCAGCGCAGTGCCGAGCAAAAGTGCTGCCGTGACCCTGGATGTCTTAGCCTATCTTTGTTTACTTGAGCAGTGTTGCCAGGTGAAGCAGCATTTTCTCGAGTTGCCAGTAGTCCTTAGATGCAACAACACTGTCGCTGATGCATCGATTACTGATGATGATCATGCGATCTGTCGTTTAGCAGAAAAAGCGCAGGCTGTGGTGGCGCATAGTTTGAATTATCCGTGGCTAATCCCATTTATGTGCAAATTAGTGAGCCGTCGTATGCTATAGAGCATGTCCGGACCATGCCACTTAGTTCATTTTCAAAATTCTCGAAATAATGAGGTTTGAAATAATGAGGTTCGAAAACAACAAAGTAAGAGTTATCTGTTCGAATGCGGTTCGAACAGATAACCCTTACTTTGTTGTTTCTTCTTGTGTTCACTTCATGAGTTTGTTATTACAACAGAAATGATATTCACGTGCTTGAATTTCCACTAGATAGATCGCAAGTCTTCGTAGATTCAGAAAGGTTACCATAGTTGCATATAAATAACATGAAGGGATTACTTCTGGTCTCTACAACAAAAGGACAAAATATTTGTTACGATTACAGTAAAACCTCGTTATAACGATGTTGATGGGGGAGTGGTAATTACTTCGTTATAACCAATATCAGTTTCATCTATAGGAATTTCAAGGGGAATGGCGATTGCTTCGTTATATCCGGTTTCATTATAACGAGGTTCTACTGTATAACATGAAGTAATGCAAGTGGAAACAACTATCAAAAAGTGGTTGATGGCAGACCACGAATCACGGGGAAAGAATTCGCATTATATTCGTGCAGGTACGGTACTTTTTATTATGTCTGTCAGTGCTCTATAAATGCTCTCTTTTTTCTAAGCTTCATCTGATCTTCTCTCCAGGTCATAGATGCTGTGAACGCACCGAGTTTGAAGCTGAAAGAGGGCGAGATTCGGTTCAGCAATGTCTTCTTCTCGTACAACCCTGAGTAAGTCATACGTTCTCCTCATTCAGAATTCATTGACTCTTTCTGAGCCCTATTAGCTTACTAGGTATGAGAAACTGGCTAGTCAAGTTGATCGTGACAGGTCTCATTAGATTTATCATATTTAGTGGCAAAATATGGCCAGAGAAAATACGGCCACACATACGGCTGATTCAGCTGGCAATTACGTATTGCTCACAGTTGCATACTGCTCAGCTTTAGTACCCCCTCCCCATATCTGATGTACATTTTGTTCTATGTAGGCAGCTAATATAATTCAAGTTTACCAGGGAAGTGCTAATATAGTGGCACAACCCATTTTTTAACGAGGACAGTGCCATGTGCCTGTGATACTGGCAAGTAGAGTGATTGAAGCAGCTCAGTGTACCTTTACAGAATGGAAATTCCATCACTGTCACTTTCACAGAAAGGTCTATCCTGTACGTAGAATTGTCCTTTGAGTTTTCAGATCACTTAAGGACTGCAAAATTTCCTGAAAATTTGTGCAGTCTGAAGGAACAGTTGCACAATTTTTAATTGGTTCAAGGTGGTCAATCCACCGCCACCAAAATAGCTCTGAAGCCTGTAAGTTGGGTTGTGTAGACATAAAATTTTTACCTTCGAAGTGAATTCGAGTGACGGAAATCAAGTGCAAATTGAATAGTATACTTTTATAACTTTTCTGATGCGAATACAGTTGAGTCCTTTTATAACAAACCTGAGGGTAACATGGCATTTGTTCATTGTGTACCGAAGTTTGTAGTAAGTGAAACACAGCTTAAAAAAAATTACAAGTGAAAACAAAAAGTTTACTTTTTGCAAGAAAAGTCAGTAATGCAAATCTTTTTCTGTAGTGCCGATATGATGAGGGCGGTCTCCAGTTTACATAAAGCGGCAGCATATCCTTTGTCGAGGCCCTTTGGCATAGATAAGCTGCCTGAGGCTATCTATGTAGCCAACTGCTTCAGGCACGCTTGCGGGCACTGGTTCCAAGGTTTTATCAATGTTGTCATCATCCGATTCCTCCAAATCACTCTTGCCACACACTTTGTTCGCAATGCCCTCATCCATGCACAGTTCTGCAGTGTCGGCATCATCACTGGCGCATATAAAGTCATCCCAGCAGGTGCCATGTGCACCGATGTCGGAGTCGACGTGTTGCCGCAAATCGCCGCCGTATTTACTCGCCTAATGAACACACTTGCATAATAAACGTACCTCCAACTTCAGTAGTAGAATTCCGGATTTCTTTCTTTTTCTTTTTCTTCCTCCCGCGTAATAAACCCACCCCCAACTTCGAACTCCTGCAGTCCCGTGAACAGCCACACCTTGGCTCTCCCACTTCACTCGATCCGTGATATGCGCGAGTCGTTCAGCATGGCGATTCATAGCTCCCGCATCCCGATAAAACTGCCGCACGTTGCCGGGCATAGCCAGGCATAGCCACATGCAAGCAGCGGTAACATCATTTACTCTCAATGCTGCATTCCTCCATTCTCAGACGCTCAGACGCCTTCTGTCTCTCAAGTTGCTGTCGGCATTTATCATCTTGTCCTTGTTTTGTAGGATTGCTGATGTACAGCAAAGACCACTTATAATGTAAGTCGCCGAAATCTCGAATACCCACACTATAAGCGGTACTGCACTGGAACCAAAACAACAGTTTTCGAAGACTACACGTGTGTGAAAAACCGTCGACCAGGTATCGGCGTGTGTTAAACATTCGAAGCGCACAACTGAGCTGCTTGCACATGCTTTTAAAAAAAAGAAGAATCTGGATATTTCAAAGATTTGAGTCCGTGGCCGTGCTGTGCAAAAGAAAAGAAGGCGCTATAACGACGTCGCCATTTATGCGGACTTCCCATGGAACCTGACTATGCAGAAACGGGAACCGATTACTGTACGCACTATCCTTTGTTTTCTCTGACACGTTCAGATGTCAAAAACATAGGGACCGCAAACCACCATTCGAGTGGTGCACCTGCCATCCATGCCCCCGCTTCCGTTGTTGAAATGATTCATCCCGTTTTAAGTGCGGCCACCACGAACCACAGTCGCCCACGGCGCACTATCCGCAACCAGCACCGAAAAGGTGGCGCTCGTTAGGCCTAGTTTGTGGGGTCGTGGGTGGCGCGCCGCATGGGAAGCATACCCATAACACAGGGATTGGGTGCACAAGAAATCACGCTTGTGGGTTGATTCAAGGGCAGTGTGCCTCAAATGATTAAAAAAAGAAAAAAGGAACTGGAGACAAACAGCGGTAACACGGACATAATGCGATTGCGGGTGCGCGCTCCATGCGGAGTGCATGTTCGGAGCTGACAAACGGCCGTAGCAGCATTCTTTGTCTCCTTATCAATCCCATCCTCACAGAGTGTGCCCGCGACGCGCTGCTGCCGCGGCCTTTCTTTTCTTTTTTTCCCTCTTTCATTCCGCGCTTTTTCCTCCTTCATGGCGATTCGTTGCGTTCTCGCGCGCACGTCCATTGTGAAACCTACCTCAATTGTCTGCAGATTTCCCAGCAGCCGCATTATAACCGGTCTTTCATCTCACAGAGCAGCACAATAAGCGGTATGCACGTACATTAAGTTCTATGGGAAGGTGAACGGGGGTCAGAAAAAACCGCATTATAGCCGGTCCGTTACATGTGGTCTCAGCTGTAGAGGTTACGTTACAAGTGGTCTCAGCTGTAGTTAATGTAGACACGATGTGCTTCTTAAAGGGCCCCTAAACCACCCCCCGACATTTTTTTGAACATTTCAAGTTAACACGCGCATCAAGTTGAAAATGGCGTCACCATGAACGATGTCAAATGCGGCAGTGCTACGCGCCGCGGCCGCGCCACAAACTCGAAAAACATTCCCGTGCGCCTCACCGGCCATTTCCGGCATGCCAAAATTAGCCGCGACGACATTGTGGTTTTTGTTGACGTCAGAAGAGTCCGAGCTACGCTGATTGGTCGAAGGAGAACGTCGACTTCCGGTTAGTCTGCTAGCAAATGCACGCGCTCCCTGCCTGTTTGTTTTCCTCGTCGTGTGGTGTTTGCATGTGAATTCGCAAATGCACTACGCTACGCAAGTGCAAGTGAGGTACAGCCGACTAGAAGCTGCAGCAACTGTCAGAACACGACGGATAGCGCTAACAGAGAGTGTTGGCACAGCACCAACAGAACACTTGCGTGAACGCGGGAGCCCGGCGGAGGCGCGTCAACCGGATGTGCGTCATCGGCGTTGTATGTCACGTGACATTCGGAGGAGCACTCGGTGAGGAGGTGGCACCGGGAAGCGGCCGGTGGGCGCAGGAGAGAGCGAAACAAGCAAGCGCCGCGTTTTGATAATCAAACGCGTGTAACTCGGCTATTTCGGCACCGTTTTGAAAAAGTCTTGCGGCTACGTGTTTGTTGCGGACACCGGCATAAAAGCAGCACCACAACTAAATTTCGACCTCTTGGTGGTTTAGGGGCCCTTTAACCTACTCGAATGTTTTAGTGCCTTGAGATAGCTTGTTCGTAATGGCTCGCTTGGTAGCTGTGTCCAGCACTTTTTACTTCATGCTGTCTGCAAGGGTGGCAGGATTCCCATCCTTAATCTTGACTACACACACACTAACAGCGAGCAAGAAGTGCAAGTGCGACAGACAAGCAAGGAAGTGTGGAACTGCTCTGCGTTCATTTCTGGCCAGAAAGAAAAACTTGTGAATTCGAGCCAGTGTTGCTTAGCGGTGTAGGAGACAGGCAAGTGTCGAAAACGCACGATGACGTTCCAAGCCAAACAGAGTGAGGATCGTTCCCCATTGCCCGCGAATCCTCGCTGCCAGGTAGCGCTACTGCGGAAACGCTGGCACCAACCCCAGCGTTGCGGTGAGCTGACGATGACATCGTGGCTTGTGCCCCGCGGGAAAACCACATTGGAGTACCTCTGAGGAAACGTGAGTGCCACGTGACAAAAAACATAATCAGGAATGTAACATCCCCACAGCCCCCACGTGGTGCAAACTTTTTGCCATTAAGCACATCGATGACGTATTGGCCATTCATCGTGATTGTAGCTAGCAAGTTTAATGCCAGCATGCATACCATGCAGTGCAGAATCGCTTTTCATCGTCGACAGGTTCTGGATTGTTTGATTAGTGACACCACGCGCATTGCTGTTGTACTGTGTCAAAACGAAACCACTGCTGTGGACAAAAGCGTGGTCGCTAGGGGTGCTATAATTCCTACCTTCATTTAAATAATGTCCATGCAGCTTCTAAAACACATGCGACCTGCACAGAGTCAGAATGAAACTACCAAGTGCTGAATCTGTGGCGTACATAGCGGCGTACAAGACCACGGTCATTGGCAGCTTTATTAGTTAATGTTTAAGCATTTCTGAAGGCACGCGTGCACTGTCAGCACACAGTTAAAATAAATTAAGCTTAACCTACTAAATGCTGCATCCACAGTAGACTAACTGTGTCACAAGTGTGGCTGCTAGAGAGGCAATTATGGATAGCTTCCACACACCCCTGAAGGCAAGCGCACCAAGTCAAAAGTGCTGCTTGCCACAACCGGCGCAGAAGAAATGTAGCTCCCTGTTGTGCAATGATGAATGGTGAGTACGCAGTTCTCAAGGATTCTGGCAAGATGAAAGTCCTGTCTGCCACATCTGCAGCTGAACAAACTCTAGCCCCTTTCGGCAGCTATCGATGCGATGACAGATAGCCACTGCTCAGTGCACGTGCAGTCTTTTCCGAAAGCACATGACCAACGCTGTGTCATGGGTGTTGGTAAATGCAAATTTCATGAAGCGTGCTGTTTATATCGTTCCCACGTGGTTCAAGCTGATGACGATGGCGATTCAGACTGATGCCTCATTTCGGTCAGACGCTGAGGCTGTTTTCACTTTTTCGCATGCCACGGCGGTGACAATTTTGGCTCGGTGCATGTCGATGATCATCCAAATCAACCGGGGTGTGACCGAATGTAGCCAAATGACCAAGAATTTCGTTCCATTGAGTAGTGGATATTTTTGCCAAGACCAGCAAACGTGTCCGAGTTATCTGATTTTACGAATTAAGGAAAGTAAAATTAAGGAGGTTTCACTGTAGTCCCGCGTGAAACAGGCGGCAGTTAACAGTATTGCAAAGCGTAATGCAGTAAGCTCACAACGGCGCTATGCTAAAAAGATTACCGAGCAGATGGTTGAATATGGCTTTTGGCATGATACATGTTCATTGTTGGTCGTCATCATGCTTCCACACATTTCCTGTGCTTATCCATATAGGCATCAAGTCAGAACCACTGGTTTACTGGTCTCTTGGCCTTAGCTTTGTGCGAATATTTCAATCTTCAAATGGTTTTCCAATAATGTTTGCTATTCAATTCAATTTGCACCTAACTCTACTATTCCAACTGTTCAGTCTTTGTAATTAGGAGAAAAAATATGCTATGTCCTGTGAAGGTGGCCCATTCCTGCTTGTAGTATGCAGTGTTGTACGGAACGTCGTTCCAAGGAACGACATTCCTGGTACGAGTTCCTTTTGGGAGGAACGAAGGAACGCCATCATTCCTTTTAGGGTTGGTGGAACTGTAACAGTAACACGTTACATTAATGAAGGAACGGCAAAGGGAACGGCATTCCTCCTATGCACGTTCCACTCCACGACGACTGCACGTACGCAGCACCTATGCAGGGCCTATAGGCAGGGCTACAATAAGCCGTCCCTGGAGTGCCCGTTTTCCTGCTGCCAGTATCGCTCTCATTATATTAAATCATGCGCGAAAACACCATTCCATTGTGGTTTCGATGATTCGACGACGGTGACGCTTCCCCTTCTTCACTGCGGCTGCACGACGTCAGGGTATCCCGCTCCTCCTTTGTGGTGGCCGCTTGCTATGGCCGCTGGACAAGTAGTTTCTGGCTCTCAACCAGCCCTGTACGAATGTACGGCAACGCGGGAGGAACTGCATGCGACAGCGAAGTTTCTTTTGTCCTTATGATCCGGCCGCTAGGGCTCCCTCCAAAATAAATCCCTGTCAGCGCGTGCTTTACTATCGCCTCCGAGAACGCGGTTGAGGCCATGGTTGTCTACACTTGTAAGACACTGTGCGTCAATCTCTTCAAGGTATTTTAGCTTAACTGAACTGGTCATGCCTTAATTTAGCATCAATAGCCCTATGCCCTCGGCAAAAAGCAGAAACGAAAGGCTTTTCCTACATGTGCTAACGCGAACGTGTGCTGAACATGCTTACGTGCTTGCATGTTTGTAATGCTGCCTGCACCTGGTTAATTATGTTCCATGATGCCCAGCGTGTTTTTAATAAAAACTATAGTTTCATTGCTACGCGGCCAAAGCGCTGGCTTCACAGGAATAACCAAACACTTTAACGCACCACACATGGTCCACTTTACTGGACAACCCCATTTGCTATATTACATTGTTCTGTCAACCATGCTTGTGTGATGTGGGTCATTTTTGGTTGGCGTCCCGTCGAATTATGCATGTGAGGCTATTTGTTTTCTTATTTATTTCCTGCTCCACAATAGCATTTTGCCCTTTCGTGAATGTCGGTGTGCCTACGAATTGAACAGGTACTTGCTAATACCATGAAAAAGAGAAGAAAACCGTGCCGTGTTATTTAATTCGGCGGTAAACACACAAAATAGCAATATTAAAATTCCTCACGCCGTCATACGTTCTGCGCAGCCATAATTAACAACAAAAGTACAGTACATCACAAATACTTTAAAGGGTCCCTGAAACATTTTTTTGACATTACGTCACTGCTTAGGCAACACAATTACGAAATCATTCACACCGTAAATAAAGCGAAGCACCATGCGCTAAGGCAGCTATGGGCTTATTTCTGTCACCTTCTTCCTTACCACTGCTGTTCCCCCTCAACTCGATCTGCTGCGGAGGGCGCGCTAGCGACGACAGCGCCTCCCGCGTCAGCCGCTCTGCCAAGCCCTCCGTAGTGACATAGCGCCCCAATATCCTCACTGAGGTCGCCCGCCTCGGCAGTGCTAGCCTCTGTAACAGGGGTGGGCAAAGATACTTTGAAATTGTATCGCGATACGATACAAGATACTCGGGCAAGAAGTATTTCGGATACAGATACAAGATACCACCTGAATAATTGTATCCGATACGATACTTGCCATTTGTATCTTAAGATACTTCGATACATTTATAAATTTCATATTATGGACATATATAATGCAGCAGAAAACGCCTATGAACAGGAGTGTTTGCTTTAGAATTTCAGAACTGCGACCAACCAAGTTTAACTTGAGTGAAACATGTGTTAGTATCTCAACAACTGTTGTTTTCTGGCTACAATTATATTGTTTTCATTCCCAAACAACTGATTGGGGCTCTTTTGGCTGCTAAACATGACAGCTATGTATAAGCTACGCTGTCGGCGGTTTTTTGTGGTTTTTGTAATTCATGGAAGTCGATGCTCTACTTGCCAACCAGGTAGTGGTTTCCCACCTAATAACAAAAATGGCGATGCAAAACCTCGGCACGATGCCGCAATTACGACTTTGAGTTTAACCTGGTCCGTACGCGTATACCGTTTACGCAGTACCGGACCACGGGACAAGTGTACAGGAGTAACAACGCTCGTAGCGACATATTTTGTGACGGATCTTCTATACAGAAAGGACATAAAACCGCAATGACTTCCTAAATTCTAGTTATGTGCTCGCGTAAAATTCACGAATGTGCAATTTTTGTAATGATTTCTCTCTACGAGAGAATTCCAGACATCGCAGCGGTACAAAGTGTCGCAGGATACCTCCGCTACTCATACTCTTGACATTGATTGCGCGAATTACCTTGTGATTTGTGACAGCGAAAAAAACAATGTGACTCACAAAGGATGGATATATATATAATAGAACGAATCGTGCTGTAACATTATTAGTTACGATGTTTCTCAGCAAAAGGTGTCGTCAGCCTACCAAGTAAGATCACACACTGGAAATTTCACTGCTTGTGGAAAATGTCATGAAAGAGCTCGTGGGGACGGTCACAATAATAATTGTTGAGGTTTACATCTCCAAACAACGATATAATTATGAGGGATGCCGTGCTGGAGGGCTCTGAAAGTTTAGACCATCTGGTGTTCTTTAAGATGCTCCTAAATCTAAGTACAGTACTGCACGGGACTCAAGTATAACGCCGCTATCGGATTTCGGCCTTTACGGCCAGGATTCGATCCCGCGACCTTCAGGCCAGCAGTCGAGCGGATTAACCACTAGGCCGCCGTGGCGGGTGGGGACGCTCATGAGAAAGGAGTACTTTCTCATGAGCGTCCAAGGAGTACATGAGAAAGGAGTACAGTTTGTTCGTTTACACCGCGGATCAGCGTTATAAGGTTAGTGGCGGCAGTACCTGCTTGAGCAGCGGACTTCTGCCAGTATTTCTAGTGTCGCGCGGTGATGTTCCGACATCAGTATCTTGTATCTTAAGATACTCGATACATTCTTCAATGTATCGAAAATACAGATACTGATACACGTCTTTCAAGATGTATCGCGATACAAATACAAGATACTCAAAGAGTATCTAAGATAGTATCTAAGATACATGTATCTTCGATACTGCCCAGCACTGCTCTGTAATAGAGCGCCGGCGACTCGTGTGTACGCCGCCAGATGCCGCGACGATACCGTTGGCTGAAACGAAGGAGTACGTTGTAGAAGCACGTTGTTCGCAGCTAGGTTTTGAAAATTACGGGCACGTCACTGGTTCGTGGCCAATCAGCGACCTCTCATTCGATCGGTCGATAGCGGGGGCGTTTGAAAACGCTGTTTGGCTAGCCGCTGAGTTCTTTTGCGATGCAAGTGTTGAAAACCTTATTGTAAATTCCACACTTTACGCACAGCGCTGAAATCGTCAAAACCGTTTCAGGGTCCCTTTAAAGTGATGAGAACTAAATAAGGGCAATACATTCGGAACTGCCAAATAGTTTATTAAAATGATACAAAGGCTACCAAATTTGAGCAAAATCATTTAGGGTCGCGAATACTGACCACATCGGGGAATATTGTTCCAGTATTTGCGCGCAATGTCACGGGTCAGGCACAGATCATTATATACTATCCTAAATCAGAAGGTCCATTACTAGCTTTTAGTGTCAGATGCATCGCTGTTATATGCATTGGTGCATGTGAGTAACTACCTATTTGCACATCAGAGGTGCAGTATCCTGGCTACGCATCTGAAGACTGAAGTGGAAAGTGCCATATGTGTCACACTTGTAATAGACTAGCGCCAAAGTTTCAGTGGAGTTGTCCGTGGTATGTTCGGTGCTGCTTTAAAATATTTGCCTAAAAGCGCTTCTTTAGATATTCCTTTGTCTACAGATATGATGCTGCCGGTGACGTTCAAATTCATGAACTATACATAGGTCTATGCAAGCCAGATGTTGACTTTATTTTGCCTCAGGATTAATTTTGTCTTAGAAATTAAACTTAACGTTAACATAACGACACGTTCTAATTTTCGAAATGTAACTGGAACGCGTTCCTTTTTTGTGAAAGGAACCTGTAACGGGAACTCGTTACAAAATTGTGAAGGAATGAGGAACGAGTTTCCGTTCCTGTTTTGGAGGAACGTGTACAACACTGGTAGTATGCTTCACCGCAAAACACCGGTGCACTGTGGCAAAGCTCACTCTAGCACACTGTGACAAAGCGAACATTTGTGCAGTGGAGTGAAGCTAACACTTGTGTACCCCGGCGAATCTAATGCTTGTGCTCTGCAGTGAAGTTCACTCACGCATCTGCTCATGTTCTCTGTTGAGCTCTTGTTTCTTTTAAAAAGAGCACTGGTTGTACAGAAAATTTGTTCTTTGTGCCCTTGCTTAGCATTACTTTTAGAGCTGTGCAAATGGCAAAATTTTTGAGTGCGAAGCGAGTTCAAATATTTATGTTCTGGTCAAATCGAATCAAATATTTTACAAATAATTTTCAAATATTTTCTCAATAATACGATGTCAGATTATGGAGAAATGTGCTCCTAAACATGGGCAAAAGAATTTATTGCATGACTAGTGTACCCCCACAGTGTCATTCCAAAGTACTGAAGAACAGCCCAACAGGAGAACTGTGCAACAGAAAGCTGAGGTAACTTCACCACATTACACGAGTGTTAGCTTCCCCGCTGTACACGAGTGCAACTTCGCCACAGTACGTGAGTGTTATGCGGCGAAGTGCACTACATGTGGGAATGGGCCACTTGTCGCAGGACTTAGCATATTTTATCCCTTAATTACCAACTTCGAATAGCTGGAATAGTAAAGGTGCATATGGTAAAAGTGCAGACTAAAAGTGCAAATTTCAGTGCAAATGGAATCGAATAGCATTTTGAAAATTATTTGAAATTTTGAATATTCGCACACCCTTGATTACATTTCCCAGTAATTCAACATGGCGGTCTTTAAAAATATATTCAAACATTATTAAAAAGACTATTTGATTCTACTCGCACTCAAAATTTCGCTATTTGCTTGGCACATATTTGCTTCTCACAATGGTCAAAGATCATTTGTGGCACTTTGTTGCAACAGCTGTTCCACGAGTTAAGGGATGCAGTTAGTGTAGATTCCATAAAATGTCCTCATGGAATGCACCAAGTCGTAGTAATATAACTTAAATACTAAGTGCTGACTATCTTCCTGGCGGCAAGCTGGCCAGCAATACTTCACAGCGGACATTTCAAGTGAAACAGCTTCCAACTTCAGACATCGCTTGGTATTCTTTTGCTGCTGGCGAAGCACCAGCAGGATCAGCACAGCAAGACACTATGGACGCCGACAGAATGAACAGCCTTGTACTGACAGAGATGTGCACAGTGTCCAAAGGTGTTAACCGTGCAGCTCTGTGAAAGCTTACTGGCTTCTGTTGGAATCTGTTCTTTGACCACGTCTGTGACGTATTACCCATTCTGATTAAATTGGGCCAATTCAGTGTTCATATACAAGTCCGTTGCAACAGTAACAGTATCTGGCTTCTACACACTTCTTTCACGACAGGCTGAAATTTTCTTCACTGTGAAGGTCTGAGGTCACACTGTGCAGCTTTTACGTTTGCTCTCACGATGAGTCTGTATAGTTTTCTATCTGTGCTCAGTCATCCTTTCTTTCATTCTTCTCTTAGTGCAGTCGAATTTGCTGGTGGCTAAAAAAAAAAGAACAGGAATGCAGAACGCATGGTGGTTTGCTACAAGCAGTTGGAGTCATGCGACTGTTGACACCCTTGAACTCTAAGTGTAACAGTCATGTGTGTGGCACATGTCGGTGATGTCTACATGGGCACCACCTTATTGCTCGGCATATACGGTAGACTGTCGGTAACTCAAACTCTTCGTTAATTCAAACAAATTTCAAATTTTTGCTTGGCCTGTTATGTTTAGTGTATTTAAAAGGTGCTTAATTTGAACTGCATCGTTCGATTAATCCTGTTAGTTCAAAATTCCTGGTTATCTCTATCCTTATGCTTTGGTTTCTTCTAGCCGGATGTTCGTGATCACATATTGTTTTTTAATGCCCAGACATAAAGCCAGTCGCCTGCCAGCACTTGTCGAAGCTATTGAAATTGTTAGCATAATAAAAGGAAAAAGAAAGCACTGAGGTGGCAACAATGCCTGTGATAACTGGCCATCTCTATTCCTCATGTGTTGCACCGAGCCATACTTCTGCTTGCCTCTGACAGCTCAAACAAAATTCTAGAGTACCTTCAAGTTTGAATGAACGAGAGTCTGCATGTAGCTTTGCATAAGCTGCCAAGGTAGAGTAAGGTTTGTTTGAAAGGGTGCTGACACAGAAATTTTCGTCTGATGCTTTTTTGCTGCAATATTTAGCTGGGGACCTGTTAATCGTAAAACAGCGCATCGGTTGCGCCAGTACGCAATAGATAATTATTTACAGCCTGTTTATTGCTGACTACTTTCAGTTTCGGTTTGGGAGAGCTCCAAAAACGACAAGTCGCCGGGTGCAACTGGCGCCACCTAGCATTTGCAATGGGGTAAACAAATCAACGACATCAGCACACAGAACTGTGATGCCCTTCCGCACGACCTGGCACGTGTGCTCGTTTTGTGTCACCAGTTGCACATCTTGTGTGTTGTTGTCATAGCTATCATCCTCATCGGGTGGCAATGATTTTCTTGAGCCCTGGTATAGAAGCCGGGAGTCTACTAATGCAGGTGGGGTAAACAGGCAATGGTGGCTATGATGTCATCATTGCTAGCTGCTCTGCTCAAAGCTCGGCTGCCGTGGTGACATCGCAGAAGTTGGAAATCCCCTCCGGGTCAGATTTGCTGTTGTCGACGTCGCGTAGCCCAGCATGTAGCACTTGATTGCGCAAACGAACTTCAATATTCATTTAAATTGCCTTCCGAGCTGCGTTCGCTGTTGAGAATTGGTAGATGACATAGGTATGTTCGTGAAAATTGACCCCTCAGACTATCGCAGTAGTGAAATTTTGGTGTCAGTGCCCCTTTAAGGGAAAGGTTGTCGTCAGCTCATTTGCGATGCAATGCTCCAAACGAGCAGATAATTCTATTACTTCTAACAGGATATGCTCGCCTGGAATGCAGTGTTCAGCTGGGCTTGTCACCATGAAAATGGGACGGCAAAAAAGGAGACTGCATGATACAGCTCGTGTCACTTGCTGTTGTTCCTCATAGCCCTGTACCTTCACTCATTAATGTCATGTTCACTTCATGAAGAAGTGGGCCTGCTGTGAGACAGAGTATACTGAGGTGAATTTATTCCTTTGTTAGGCCTCTAATGTGCTTTGACTTACCTTTGATTCAATGTTGTCATCCTCTTTGATGAGACACCTTTGCTGGTGAACTAATACTATCTGTAGAGCATTTAAAGTTACTTGGAGAGTGTTATTTTTGAGCTACTGAAACCCCCAAATCGATACTCTTCAACTCTCAATTTCTTTTTTGTTTTGTTTTACAGGCGGCCAATACTTAAGAATGTCAGCTTTGTGGTTCCAGCAGGTCGTACCGTGGCTCTTGTAAGCACGTTGTTTTATTTTCTTTTGTGAATGACTAGCACCAATTGCATGCCACGCATGAAAATTGTGGCAGTTGCCCAGTGCCTCCAATCAGTGCTTCCAATCAACTTGATATGATTAGGGGTACAGCTGACATTGGATTCACTTACCTTTTTTACAACACTTTCAAACCCCAACCACTGAGTTCTTCCCAGGTATTTTTGAGCAGTGGTGAGAGCAACAAACGGGAGGACGTGTTGGAGACACAAAAAAATTCCTTTAAAATTCTCTATTCAAATAAGCCATACCACATAAAAGGAAACTCCTAAACAAAGTAAACAGTGATGAGCATTTTTGGTTGTGCATTTCTAACAGCTATGATGTGTGTCCGTCACCTGCAGTGCACAAGCATCGTCGGCTTTTCCCATATAAAAAATAGAAACAAGGGTGCTTATGGTTTGAGTACCCGCACAAGTGTTTTCAGTTATTGCGGCCGCAAGGCCACCTGTCTTGACCCACTGGCATTTCATGCACACTATTACCATTTTTCGTGTACCATGCGTACATTTAGAACTTCAGTGGGGCACAGGTTGGCAGCCAATCGAAAGCAGCGGGCAGTAAACCAATGTGGTGGGCAACGCTAGAAATGCTGCCCACCGTAGGGGATGCCTCATGAGTAGTCCCCTACTGATGGTTACAGATTCCTCCCCTGTTGAAGAGCCCTTGGGAAATTATAAATATTTTAACAAAATGTAACCTCTGCCTCTGATGCCTAATGCCCTCAAAGGCAGAAGGCATTGATTTGATCTAGTGTACCAAATGTAGCATCAGTAAACACTACGAAATGTAGTTCACATCAGAAATGCTGTATGCAAAATACTTGCTGATGGAATTGGCTGTGCACGCTGGGACAACTTGTTGACAGTGTGCATAATCATAACGGAACACCTCTCTCAATGTAACACGTTACTTGGTGGTCGAACATGAACTGGAGGGCCAGAGATGCACTGAGCACGGCTTCTCAGCTAATGCTGTTCCGTAGAAAGCCAGGAGTTTGAAGGAGCCCTGCAACACTTTTTTTTAACATAGCCGGAAAATGCTGCCAATCAGTCGCGAAAGCTCCTGTGGACATGTCAGCCAAATATTTTACTGCGTGCACCAGGGAATTTACAGCTTGGTTTCAAAATACTGCAGGAAAACACCTTCTCTCCTTTCAACAAAACGCGTCTGTGGTGGGGCACAAACTACGTACAAGACGAAAGAACGGCCACCGGCCAATTCACGGATGCAGTATCTGCCGACGCTGTGGGCGGTGCTACATCCCTGCAGCGACTCAGCATGCGTGTTGTCATAGCGAAGACAAATACGCTTCAAGAAGAGAAAATGCTGAAGGTCATAAAGTGGCTTCTTGCCCTTTCTTCAACCCTCTCTGTGTAGCTTCCAGCGCACTTGTTGGGATGAAAGGAGAGTGAATGCACTCAGTCTGTGGAACACCCCGCGCACGGGATTCTATAACTCCGCTTTTATACATAAGACGATTTGTGAATTGATGGACTCCTTTGGTGACGTCATTCAAGAATTACTCAGAAAAGAATACAGTAATGCTATTGAGTAGGTCGGTAGTTGAAAACACATGCTGCAGGAGTCAACACACATTGGCTGGAGGACGCATGTGGCTGGTGACGGGAAGGCACAGGCAGGGTGGCTGGCATGGTCCACTTGATGGGTGGGGATCTGTGCTGCAAAGCCACGGGAGTTGCTTGGCTGCAAAAGCCACATGGTTGATGAGCTCTGGCCTCGGAGATGGCCAGCGTAGACTAGACTGTTTGCACGAGGTGACACACAGTCGGCACCTGACCTCTTGACAGCGACCGCGGTGGCATGGCAAGTGGCTTGCTTTAATGAAAGGTGGACATTGCTAGATGGAGTGGCTACGTGGCTTTAAAACAACCTGGTCAGCATACTCCATGTAGCTGGTGCAGGCAGACTTGCTGTGACGGATGACTGTGCTGCTGCGAAGTTGAGCTACAGCCACCGTCTGATGTATATCATCACATGGCTGTAGCTGCGCACAGTTAGTTGAGGTTAGGCAAACACAAACCGGCTGGAGCTCTTCATCAGGATGGGGGCCAAGAAGCAACGCATCACATGTCAAAGCAGTAGGAAACATGGTTCTCGTAATTTACTAGGTAGTCCTGCTGTAAGGAAATACCACGGAAGTAGAACCCAGCCTGTGCACGAAAAAGCTGGATAATAGGGTGACCAGTGAGTTGCAGTAGTTTCAGCAAGGGGCGCACCATGATTTGTGCCAGTGAGAGTGCTGTCACGAGAGGTAGGCCAGAGTTCTGTTGACTTTTAGGTGTCTTAGGAGCTGGAATGAACTATTAAATATAGGTATACTACCACCTCGGATATATTATTTCAAGGGCGATACATAGAAGAAAAGGAGTCTTCAATTTTCACGTCTTTCCATGATCTTCTGGTTGTTCAGTAGACTCTTGTTAATTCAAACTTGAGGGGGACCCCAGAACGTTGTTTGAATTATGAGAAGCTTGAATTATCATATGCAGGCAGAAATATGGCCTAGTGCAAAATACCAGTGAAAGCAGAGATGGCCAATTATCACGTGCATTGTTGCCACATCATTGTTTTCTTTTTCTTTTTTCAGCTAGTGGTTTTGAATGCTTTGGGACAAGTTTTCACAAGTGATTGGCTTCATTTCTAGCTGTTTAAAAGTATATGAGCATCAGCATTCAGCTAGGCGAAATCAAAGCAGCCGATATTCCTGGTGAGGATAAGCAGAAACCGTGACTTAATAGAATTTACCGAGTGTTGCTGTTTGAATTGATCGCCTTTTAGGTGCATTGAAAAGATAGCAAAATTTGAAACTTCTTTGAATTGACTAAAAGCTCGAGTGATAAGTGTTTGAAGAGTCTACTGTATCACATGGAGGGAACGAGCACAAAAGGACACCAAGAAATACAGGGTGCCCTGTGTGTCTTGCCTTCTCTCGTGTTTGTTCCCTCTATGCAATACCAGCATTTTGATGGATGCAAAGCAATGAGGCCCATGCACTATGTCAGTGCACATTGAAGAACCTCTGGTGGTCAAAATTTCCGGAGACCTCCATTGGTGGCGTCTCTCATAATCGTACCGTGGTTTTGGGACACACAGTCCCAGAAATGAATCAATCCATGGCTACTAGATGCTAACACAGTGCTAAGTCCTAGTTGAAGCCTCCTCAGACCACTTTTCAAAATTTGTAGTAACGACTGAAGGTCCCTTGTTGAAGTGGCTGAAATAGCATTCATGGAAATTTCAGAGCTCGAAGGATTGTGTGTAATTGCCACTTTGTGCTCTAATATTGCTCATTCACACAATGAATGTAACCGTGTCGGTGGCGCAATGGTAGAGCGTCCGCTTCCGATGCTGTAGGTACCAGGTTCAAATCCCAGTGCCGGCTGACACCCACCGGTTTAAGAACGGGGAGAGGAGTACACACCTGGCGCTCGGTTTACATGTACTTATCTCGAAAGGTGGCCCCATAAGGACGTGGTAGGTCCCCTGGGCACACCTTACCCACCACAGCCTTGGTGATATAGTTGAGCGTCCGCCTTGCTGTGGTAGGCAGGGAGACATCCGCCACTGCCGCCTGGTGCTCGGCAGTTGGATGGTACTGTACGCTCGGGAGGTCACCCACCCTTGTGGGAAATGGGCGGCATGGTACCTCCCAACCTTAAATTAAGGTCACTCCTCCGTTTCTTTTCTTTTTTCGTATTTCACAGGTGGGCCCGTCGGGAGCGGGTAAAAGCACAATCGTGAGGCTGCTATTCCGGCTGTATGACATCCAGAGTGGTAGCATCACCATCGATGACCAGGACATCAGCAGGGTGAGTACAGATGGTGCAAATGTTGTTCCCAATGCAAAAGATGTAGGTGCTCGAACATGTGATGACTGACATAGAAAGGGCCTGTCAGCTGGTCTGGCTATTTCAAGTTGACTAGCACGATTCATACATTAACCCTTTCACTGCCAGGTTTCTTCTTTTTCACTTTTTGTGGCTGTCTTGCACTTGCAATGCAGTAGGATGGTTCGGGCCAGATGAAGTTCTTTACTGAGGATTACCTTGTGAAATAAAATGCTTTGCTCATTACAAGAAAATTAATGAACAAATAATACACAAAATAATTAGGGATTAATTGGGATGCCAAATAAGCATTTCCAGTGTGGTGTTCTCGCTCCTCAATTTTTTTGTCTGTGATATGGCGCACACACACATGCGGCACTGACTCGCCACGGCTGTGCTTCCGAAACGCTGGCAAAGAAATGCGAACCAATGACATGGAAACATGCATCCTATCTTTTTTCTGAAACTCTAGTGTAGGCGTCTTTGTTTATATGTCCGCTCCACAGATGGCAGGACATGCCTGCTTTAGTTTTCCTTGCAAGGGTTGTCTCGCATGCGGCAAGGATGGATTTAAAGAGAGAAAATGAGTATATACTCGGGGTTTGCAGGGCTTCTGTGAGTGTGGTTTCCCAAGTTATCTAGGAATTGCCTGTGAAGGAAGGGTTAACATGAAAAATAAGCACTGTGAGGTGAAGTAAGGATTATCGAAGGGAGAGTTAGCATCAGCCCATTTCTAGCATTTAACTGCGAGGAAATCCATCATCAAGAATGAAAGTCTCTTAAAGGGACCGACAACCAATTTTTGTGATACCTGCTTTTATCAGTGCAACTGAAAACTTATCCAGTCAGAGTGCCTAATCACCCAGTAGTAACGCCGAAAATGCCGCGAAACATATAAAATCCGAATTTTTCATCTGCGGCGACTATGGAGTCTTTACAGGCCACAGGGTTGCAAACAGTGGGAGGTGAGGCCGATAGCGATTATAAGGCCGCAATGGGAAAAGGAAACTAGTGAAGCCCTAAATATAAAGAAATAAATGTTGCTATGACTTGTGATCTCACTCGCGAATTCATGCTGTACACTCCAATACCGGTTTCGCAGACACGAGAGAAAAACGGCGCGCACATGCGTCGCAGCCTTCAGCGACCGTTCCACGGTTGCGCCGCGAAGGCAGCGCCGCTTCTCATGCAGTGTCAACTTATTTGTTTCGTACCTCGTGGGCAGCACAGAAGAAGAGAGCGGGAATGCTTAATAATATGCGTGCTCTAACTTTGAGCACTAATTATGGTGCGTATAAAAGCATCTGACTATGCACAGCAAATCGAAGACTCCATATAGCAGTACGAAGTCTCTACGGCTACGCTGCACAACATACCCGTTTTTTTGTGATTTTCAAACTCAATTTAAAAATACAAATTCTACTCAAACCCCATTAAGTATGCTTGAATCTGTCCCCATAATTCATGGTTTTTTCATTTCCGCCAGAATCTAATCGCAGGTACTGGTCAGTTGTTGGTCCCTTTAAAATAGAAGCTTTCATTTCTGATGAAGTGCTGTATGGGCTTCCTCATAGCTTTGTGCTACAAACAGGCGGATGCTAATCTTTAGCTTTTGTGAAGCATGCTCAGTGTTACACTTGCTTGGACCTTGTATATCGCTAGGTGCTGCGAAAAGGGCTGAAATTTCAAACTAAATGCTGTTTGCACTTCTGCTTTTGGGCACTGAATTTCAAGATGGAGAGGCCCAATAGAGTGGGTGAGCCGGCGCACTTACATGTGTGCGCTGTGATGTCGCTTACGGTGACACGTTCCACTTTGAGAAGCACGCCATCCGCACTACCCTGAGGCATGGTAACAGGCTGCAGTGTGCACTTTCAAAGGCATGGGACTAAATTGGTAACCGCTACTCGTCATCTGCAGTGAATTTATTCCTGGAACATTCGAAAGACAACTCCGGCGATTTTTTGAGAATGGTCAAAGTAATGACTGAAGTGACTACAGCGCGCAACACACAAGGACAAGAGAAGAGGACACACACAGCGCTGACTTTCAACAAACTTTATTTGCGGAAACGCGCCCCATGTATAAGTAGTGATGCTACATGCATGCAAAGGTTGATAGCAAAACGCGGGGCGCATTTCCACAACATGGGGCGCGTTTCCGCAAATAAAGTTTGTTGAAAGTCAGCTCTGTGTGTGTCCTCTTCTCTTGTCCTTGTGTGTTGCGCGCTGTAGTCACTTCAGTGATGTCTTACCCACAAGCCCAAATCTACACACATTATGGTCAAGGTAATGATGATTCTATGTTCCTGAGGTTCCCCTGTCATGCTCCTGATAATATAAATGCTCAGCAAATGCGCAAATAATCTTAAATGAGCAAAAAAGCGCTGAAACTGAAATCCAACCGTCAATCCGGCTTGCACGGTGTGGCAGCACAGGTGCCCTTCCCGCGGTGGTAATGTCACGAAAGCTGGTTGGCGCACAGAAATCTGGTAGGCCATGGAGTTGTACCAGTGAGCTGCCATCACTTTGCCTGTGATGACGTCAAAGCACAGTGTTGCCAATAATTGTGGAAGCCAGGTAGACAGCTTGAGGCAGTCAGTAAAATTTGATTTGTAAGCAATCTGCACATGTCTAGAGCCTGTAACTTCACGTAAATGATGGAAGTGGGCCAAGAAATGTACCCAGCGGATTCCATTGAGATCCATTGACTCCGAAAAATCACCGGAGTTGGCCTTTAAGCGCCTGTGCCAAGGCCACAGTGCACCACTACTATACTGTACATAGTATGCTGTATGCTGTTTAGGGTCAGGTCACTCACCTGATCCGGTCGACCATGTAGCAGCAGAGAAGAGACCGACACCTGCGTTGCCCTGGTCAAACACTTCTTTTTTTCATTGCTATTGCTGTGTGCTCACGAGCCATGCTCCCGTGCGCATCGCCGTCTTCCTCTCTGGCTGTGCATGCCTTTACGCGCTGTCTCTTTTCCGTGGGAGATTCAGCAGGCCATGAAGTAGCAGCAGCGCCCATCGGAGGTAGGATGGAACTTCAGTACAGATCAGGTTTCATCTCGCATTGCAATGGCAACCTGTATTTTGCAGGAAACTCGAATTCAGTGCGTGACTCTGCGCATGTGACTCACTCAAGCAAGTTTCCGACATGCATGAAACAGGCTCGTTTTTTTTTTTTTCCTTCTCCGCTGCTGACCTCGTTTCTCTGTGCAGCTCAATGATTTAAGATTTGCCACAAAGCGCCGGCTGCTACGACAACCAGAGAGAAAATTTTTTCTGTCTTGAAGTATCGTCACATCACCAGTTGGTGTCCACTGCTGTCACTTGACCGGTTTGAAAACGCCAGTGCTACATTATTTGATCAATCCTGTTTTGTAACTAAGCCATGAAGTGCCCTCACCTGTAGAGTATATATATTTTACACCATGGCCAAGGCAAAGGGATTGCTCTTCGGGCTCTGATCACTTCCTTGTTGTTCCTAGTGTTTAGACAAGGGGTTCATTATGTTTGGCCTCCGACTCCTGCATGTTGTCTTGATGTTGAAAGGATCATGCTTGAGAAAACTGTAGGCATCCAGTAACTTCTTCTGTGTTACTTTTGAATAAGTACACTGACTCTGGCATAAACAAAGGCATCACCTTTCCATGCACAGGTGAAGCAGAAGTCCTTGCGCCAGGTGATCGGTGTTGTTCCGCAGGACACCGTACTCTTCAACAATGACATCAGGTGAGCAAGCTTTATATATATCTTATATGAGTTGAGGAACTAGGAAAGGGAGTGTTTTTACAATTATAATATTCATTACAGTCAAACCCTGCGATAACGAAATCTCACAACAAATTCTCTCAGCAACGAAACATTTCACAATCCCCAGCAAAAGCTGATAAGATTCAATGCATTTTGTCTCTCTCGTTAATGAAACGCTGCTAAACTACTATTTCACATTAATGAATTTGCTGTGCCATCGAACCTCATGCTAACATTCAAGAAGTCTGCTCAAGTGCACGTTCTGGCCAGTTAAATTTGCGAGATACTGCCACAAAACACATGCATAGGTGCTGGCACCTAGGAAACGTCAGGGCCACCATCTTAGTTTGTTGACTGCTCTTGTTCCATTCATTGTTAATCATTGCATCGCCATTGTTTAATGTGTGTAAACACATGGTGAACAACGATTATCTTTGGGTCCACATTATGTGCACATAATGCACAGTACCATTGTGTATGGCTCGGTAGCATGCATTGAAGCGTGGCCGGACGGGCATCTCCTGTGGCGGTGCATCATGAAGTGCACACATTTACTGCTTTTATGCCATTCAAGCCGCTGTGCAGCGAACGGCAGCACGGTGTTAGGATGATGCTACATCACACGCATTTGCCACCAAGCAGATTGCTGCGATAGGGTTGCTGGTGACAAGTTTGATTGGTACGTTCATCGGTTGGCATCATGCATGCCTCCATGCAGCTTAATATCCAGCACCGCTGTATTCACGCCAAAAGTGGACTCTTTGGTTGACCAGTTTCTGCCCTTGTTGCATAATATATGTGGCACCAACCACGCTGCAGGCTCTGGAGCGTTTTTACCATATTTACTTGAATCTATTGCTGCATTTTTGTTCCAAAACCAAAAAACAAGCCCGAAAGCTGCCTGTACGTTAGAATCAACCACAAAACTGAAACCATGTTTACGGTGTTGTGAACCCCCCCCCCCCCCCATCAGATCAGTTAGCTGCAGTGTCATTGCCATCGCAAAATGGGGACGTAGGACACTTGCGCTGAGTCTGCGGTGGCTCATTTGACCTTAGACTGCGGCCTGTGTGCGTTGCATTTCGTCTCGATTTAAGTTCATATGGC
Organism: Hyalomma asiaticum; assembly: GCA_013339685.2. Lineage (NCBI taxonomy): Eukaryota > Metazoa > Arthropoda > Arachnida > Ixodida > Ixodidae > Hyalomma > Hyalomma asiaticum. The sequence continues at coordinate 52,990,952 of CM023482.1, forward strand.
ACCGCACCTTTATTGTCAAACTCTTGTCAAAAAAAAGTTATTTTGCACACTAAAGATCGCAGCGTCGCGCCTTCTTTGTGTGCCTGAAGCCTGCAGCAGTAAATATAATGCAAAAAGCAATTCGGAAAGTTTCTGCAGGCTGCAAACAGAAAAGTAACAAGACCTCGAAGACATGGTAGAAGCTCATCTGGTGCATTTTTATTGCGAACTCTTGAAAATGGGGCACGTGTTAGACTTGGATAAATACAGTAGGTAACCCTCGTGGGACAAAAGCAACCGTCACAGCAGGCATACTACAAGACGAGCAATACGTGCGCAAAGACTAAATCTTGGACTCGTCTCATCTACAGTTTGCTAAACTTGGTGTTGGCAACAAAGCTCTGGATAGCTTACGACAAGGCTCACCGATGCATGGGAACAAAATATTTACAGTAATATTTGTTTTTCAGTTGTTTCCCCATTGTACTGTCTTATTTCTGAACAATGAAATTCTCACAAAAGCGAGTTTTTTTTGTTTTCCCCACAGATTTCGTTATTGCGGTGGTGTTCAACTGTACGTAGTTTCTAAATGTAGTGTGCATAAGCTGCAACAGTGGATGACTGTCAACCTTTCTTCATGAACTGTTTTGTGGGTTTGGAGACTTTTTTTTTTTTCTTCATATGTGTGTAAGCTGTTGGAGCATACACATGAGATCTGAAATAGCACCGTGCACGTAGATGACCATTTCACCACGAAGTGTAGAAAGCGATTAATTTTGTTTCTTTCATTTATTCTGCATTCTCCTGCTTATCCTTCATATGGATGGTGCATCCAATCCATTCGTGGAGTACGAACTTGTAACACAGACAAGTGCAGTGAAATTAAATGTATGTACTGATCGTTTCTCCACTGAGAACTTTTTGTCTGTGACAAGCACGTGCACCCTCTTCGTCCAGGTACAACATCAGGTACGGGAGGGTTGACGCCACCGACGAGGAGGTCGAAGACGCCGCCCGTGCAGCCGAGCTCCATGAGCAGATCCTGGGTTTCCCTAACGGCTATGACACAGTCGTTGGTGAGAGGGGCCTGAAGCTGTCAGGTGGAGAGAAGCAACGTGTGGCCATTGCCAGGTCCATCCTCAAGGGACCAGCCATCATGCTGCTGGACGAGGTAAGTGCACCGGATCATGCCGGCCACGTTTCACCTACCGTTTCTTTCAACCGAAGGTGTGTGAATGTTCAAACTTTTCAACGTTTTTCAAATACCTTTTGCTGTTCGATTTGATTTGCACCAAAATTTTACTCTTCGAACTACCCGAAGCTTGTATACATTAAGAGACAAAATGTGGCATGTCCCTTGACAACTGGCCCATCCTCGCATTTTGTACACTTCACTGCAGGATACTTGTGTACTGCAGCAAAGTTAACATTTGTTAAGGGCTGTGAATATTCTAAAATTTCGAATATGGAACCGAATAGTGTATGTTCAAAAGACGAAACATATTTCTAATAGTTGGCCAATTCTCAGCACCTATGAGAAAACAACAAAGGAAGGAAACGTTGGAATTGCAAGGGGTTATTTCTTTCATAATGGACCTTTGTTGTGATGGTAGTCTGCGCATGTGCGGTGCCAGTGACGAAATGTGTGCCATTTTTTTGGTGGTCAGCACCTAGTGTATGACACCTAGTGTATTGTGACGTCATGCCTCTGCAATCCTCTACTGCTGTGTGGTGCAAGATTTGCGAAGGCATGACCCACAAGTTTTGATTTCGGCGATCCCCACTGGTGGCACTTTTCCTGACACGAAAAAGGTCCGTTGAACTACCATGATGCATGTAGCCCAGCCTTTTAATGGACTGCGGAGGCTATACTGAACCCCAGGTCTAGACCATTTTGCCTAAAATTGCAGTGTTGTGGAAGCGAAAGCGTCATCAATCTACTGTCACCATCATCATGTTATCAGTAGTTTTGTTCACCGAACTCTTGGCGCAGAGGGAGAAATAAAGCTAAGACAGGACATCACATGTCAATCTTGAAGCCTAGTAATGAAAAATTTACAGGAAAGGATCATGGCAAGTAGGCCTCAGTTACGTGATAGTCAAGGGGTAGATAGGTTGCGGCCAAGTGCCACCTGTCGATACTCATTATCTCAGAGGCTCTAGTCACCGCCGCATGCAAGCCTACCTCATTTTCCAGAACTGTATTTTTTTTTCGGTTAAATCTAATCATAATTTTCCTTTGTCAATGTGTATGAATATTTGTTTCGAATAAAATGTCATGGAATTTTCTGGCTGTTATGAAAATTTTCACATTACTGTTCGAATATTTTGAAAAACGTAATGAATAGCACTCTATTCACTTCAGTACTCGAATAAAATAGTGCATACCTATTCGTATTTGTATTTGATTTGGTTTCATCACCATTTGATTTGTATTAGATTCACTTCTAAGATTCACTATTTACACACCTCTACACTTGTGCATTGCGGCAAAGTGTACACTTGTGTGCAGTGGCGAAGTTAACTCATGCCTCTTCATAGTTCTGTTGTTCTGTTCTTTAGGACTCAACTGTTCTCTTTTTTTTTTTTCCTGAGAATGATATTGTGGTAGTAAGTGTGACATATTTGTTTGTTTTTGTTTTCCAATTTTAATGGTACAGTTCACTGCAATTTATCATGGAATTATTAAAAAATATTGGATCCCTAATTGAAAATACTCAATTCCATTGGCACTCGGACTTTAAAAAGCCCCTGAACCACCCCTGACATCTTTTTGAACATTTCAAGTGAACACGCACATCAAGTTGAGAATGCCGTCACGATGAACGATGCCAAATGCGGCAGCGCTACGCGCCGCGGCCGCGCCAGACACTCGAAAAACATTCCCGTGCGCCTCGCCGACCATTTCCGGCATGCCAAAGTTAGCCGCGACGACGTTGTGGTTTTTGGTGACGTCAGAAGAGTCCGAGCTCCGCTGATTGGTCGAAGGAGAACTTCGACTTCTGGTTAGTCCTCGTCGTGTGTCGTTCGTGTGGTGTTCACGTATGAATTCGTAAATGCGCTACGCTACGCAAGTGAAAGTGAGGTACAGCCGACTAGAAACTGCAGCAACTGTCAGAACACGACGGATAGCGCTAGCAGAGAGCGTTGGTACAGCACCAACAAAACACTTGCACGAACGCGGGAGCCTCGCGGAGGTGCGTCAACCGGAAGCGCGTCGTAGGCGATGCATGTCACGTGACATTCGGAGGAGCACTCGGCGAGGAGGTGGCACCGGCGAGCGGTCGGCGGGCGCAGGAGAGAACGAAACAAGCAAGCGCCGCGTTTTAATAATCAAACATGTGTAACTCTGCTATTTCGGCACCGTTTCGAAAAATTCTTGCGGCTACGTGTTCGTTGCGGACACCGGCACAAAAGCAACACCACAACAAAATTTTGACCTCTGGGTGATTTAGGGGCCCTTTAAAATTTGAATTCACTTTGCATCCGAAATTTCGCTATTCGCACAGCTGTACTTTTAGTCCTTGTGCTTCCTGGATCCCTGTGCATGACTTGTCCATTTTGTGTGGAAAACAAAAAAAAAAACCATTTCCAAATGTTTTTCTGACTTGCACGCAGCAGTGGTGAGTTGTGGTCATTATGAGTCGCAACACTCGGCCCATGGCAGAAGTGGCACCAACACTGCAGTCAAACCTCGTTGTAAACAAGTTCAATATGATGCAGACATAGCTCTTCTATGCCTGAAAATTTGTTACGAAGATACATTCATTATAAATGGCAGTGCTGCTTTTAATTTATCTTGTTATAACCAATAACTTGCTATATCCAGGTTCTTTATATTGAAGTTCGACTGTACACAACAACACTGACATAAGAAAACTTTGGAACTGAACGCTGTTTCAATTCCTAGTGCTTTGTAAGCACATTTGATGTTTTGCCTGTGTGCTGTGCTGTGAACTCAAGCTTCTTTGACTACAAGTACCTCATTGCAGTATTGTAGTATACAAATACTTTGCAGTATTGAGTGTCGTAGTACAGTCTATGCTCGTTATAGTGGACCTGCGTACAGCAGACTTTCGGATATAATGGACCATATTTTAACCCAGGTTTGGTCCATGTATTTTATCAATGCAGCCAACTTCGCTTCGAACGGACCCCGCTACAACGGACTGTCGGCTACAGCGGACAAAATTAATGGCAGTTTTATGCCAAAGTTGCACATACAACGGACTTTTGCAGTTTCGACGCGGACTGACAACATACTTTGCCACGCCGGCGTTTTAAGCAAAAATTTTAAACTGCGGCTGGCAACATTGGTGCCCATCTGGCCAAGCCAAGCCCTTAGCCAAGCCAGCCTGAGAGCATAACGCCATTTTGTCGTTGTGTTCCGTGGAGAATGGTTGTGCCGCACCGAGAGCAAGTGCTGAGATAATGGCCTCCAGAAAACGGAAGCAAATTTCGCTCGGCGATAAAATGAAAATTGTGAGTGCAGTTGCACGCGGAGAAAAGCAGGCGGATGTTGCAAAAGCGATGGGACTATGGAAGCAGACCATGAGTTCCATCATGCACAACAAAGGTATCGCCGGCAAAGAAGCGTCGGGGGAACCCGTTTCAGGCTCCATGAAGCGACCTGAGGGGGGCCGCCAGTCACTGATAACGATGTTCTTTTCGAGTTAGGTGTGAATAAAAAGCTTTTGTTCATTTTTTTCTACCTTGGATGTTCGTCGTTCTCTCCGCAATCGCGTCGTTAAGCATTGCGACCAATGCTATGGAAGTGAGGCATTCCAAGCTCACAGCCCAAATATGAGTGAGTTCCACTGAGAAGTTGTAATGAATAAGCTTTTACGCGTGAGGTGCGTAGTATGAATGCACGTGCTAGTTCAGCTTAGCAACGGTCTTGGATTAGCTGAGGCAGAAATGCGTCCGTGCAAAAAACGAACTTGTGATGCCGATCGTTAGAACGTGCCCCAGCTGGAACCAGTTCTTTTTGTAACATGACCGGCAGCTCGTAACATGAGCGGCTTTGTGACGGCAAGCTGTTAGATTAGTAGATTTTGGACTGAGCCTCACTAATGTTTACATGGGTTCGGCAGCCACCCACCAGGCCTTCCAGCACTTAGTACTGTTAAGTTGAACATGTGCTACAGTTATAAATTACCACTGTCGGTCGTAGCCGTGCCACGGAGTCTATATTCGGCAGCAGGTATTTAAAAAGGACTAAATCACGCAGCTGAGCGATGTCAGCGATGATAAACACACGGGCCTTACACCCCCCCCCCCCCCCTTCCGTTTGATGTATGGATATTACGGACTTCGGATAAAACAGACATTTTTTCCTGGATTATGAGGGTCCATTGTAACGAGAGTCGACTGTATTGAGTCAGACAAACATTACGTGACTGGACCGTGCTACCTGTGAACGATAAGTAGTGGTAAGCAGAGTTCAAGATAAGAAGTCAAAAGTCAGGTAACCAGAAAGAACATTACATAATGTGATAAGTACTTGTACCACAGGACGAATACTAAACTACTGTATTATACCCATCCTGCTTTTCAGTTTACATTGATGGAACCTGCAGGGGAGGCAGTGGCTGTACACAGGATCAGGCCGCATTGAGCTGAAACAGCCTTGCACTAGTGGACATTTATTATGCACCATGCTGATACACTTGAGAGCACACTTGTTACGTCTAACAAAAAGACAAGAACTCCTTTCCGTTGACATTGTTTCAAATGGCAAGCTAAGCTCCAGTAAAGTTTGATCAGTAGCAAAACTTAATGGAAAACAAAGAGACAGAAAGTACCTCATTTTAGACTTGTCATATCTCCAGGACAGGTTCGACATTCAAACCTTATTACAGTTAAACCTCAGCATAATGAAGTCGGCAAAATCGGCAATTTGCCTTGTTATATTGAAACCTCGTTAAATCGAAATTCAGGCTTTTATGCGAAGTATAGCTGCCGAAGTTTCTTTTTTTTTCTTTTTTCTTCTTTTTGCCCCCAGTAATGTGACAGGAACATTCAAGTACTAGAGCAGTACCAAAATATCTAACTTTAGTAACATTTATGCTCAACCAGAGATCTCGCAGCAAAGACATCAAATAGGCTTTCGAAGCCTTCATCACAGCAGCAGCCTATTACATATAAAGATTAAATAAACACTGGTGTAACACACTGAGATAATAAGTGACGGGCACAGCTACCACGCCCATTCTGCCATGAGGGCTTGCTATAAAAAATTTGGGTTTTTTAGATAGAGAGGACGACGTGGATGTTTCTCTCCCGTTACGAGTCTTTAAAAATGAGTTGTGCGATATCCATAAATAAGCAGTGATGCCTTTCCTTTTTTCTCACCAATTGTAATGGCTAGCTATACTTTGGTACAGATTTTAAAAAAAAATGGTGTCTGCTCGTGAAAGGACCCCCTCCAGCTGTGGTGCTGCTCTGTCAATGTGATGTCGCGGAAGACCGCCTCCACACCGTGCTCTGATTTCTCTCTTGAGCGCAGTGCAGAGGCAGTATGTCATGACAGCACATTGACAGAGTGGCACCATAGGCTGGAGGGGGGGTTCTTTGACGGGCAGTCACCACTTTTTTCTTGACCTGTACAGAGTATAGTTTCAAGGTCAGCGACACCTGTACGATCGCGAACTCTTGCAAGATAAGCGAAAGCCTGCTACCTTTACTAGCGATTCTACAGCTACACAAGCATTTGTAGCTCAACATTCCGCAATAAGAAAATGCCGAATTGGCTGCAGACGCATGACACAGGTGACACGAAATACGGAACCCCGCCACCATGTTGTTTGCAAAGTGCACAAGGCGCTTAAATGGTGTGCTGGGCCGGTGAGGCCATTCGCATGCACGCTTTCCCTCTCTCCCCGCTATTTTGGCCAGAAGGCACGTATTCAGGCTCCTCCTTGCCCCAACAAGCTGCTCTGCGTCGGCGGGTGCGGCGTGCAATTTGAAAAACACGTTCGAGAAGGCCGCATGCAACTCGCCCATTTTACCGCTTGCAACCGCAGAAGCTTCAAATGATCGGCGCAGCCTTCCCCGGCGGTAGCAGTAAAGCTTTATTACATGGAAATCGCGGATAAACATGCTTTGTTATTTCGAGGTAAAAGATACAGTAGAACCTCGCTGATAAGTTTATGAAAAATAACGCGACAATGAACACAGTATTCGGGAAAACATATGATCCAAACACACAAAAATTGCGCAGTTTCACCGCAAAAAGCAGGGCATTGATAGTGATGTCAAAATGCCTTACTTTCTCACGAAATTAAGGCATTGAAACACCAAGAAGCAGCAATAAACATCACCGTGTTGTAACGCACCTGCACGCATCGCAGAGTGACAGCGAGCGCTCGTCATGACCCTGGCAGCGTCGGGAGCGGAAGGCACGTGTAATGTCCCTTGCTTCTGTATTTAAACTGCTCCGCATCTTCGGGCAGATCATGCAGCACGTAAAACCGGATGCACATTCAAATCGTCATTTTCTTGGCTTTCCCAAACCGCACTGCATGGGCATGAGTACACAGCACGCAAATGGTGCTGAGCATGGACGCGCGTGCCACTTCACGCTGAGTTGCGCGCATACGTTCATGGGGTGTCAAAATATTTTCTGCACGGAAAGGCATGCACACCAAGGGAATGGCCTCGTGTCAACAGGTCACGTGACCAGGCACATCACGTATGTCGCATTGGCCAAGCCAAGGTCACTGGCTGAACGCATCGCGTGCATGTTGACTGTCAAAGGCAACAGGTTTGTCTCAAGGCACTCAAGGCATTCAGCTTTTTTTTTTTTTAACCTGCGCTCTCTTGACGCCACCACTGCTGCGTTTCAGCTGACTAAGGAACGTCCGATTTACTGATGAACTGTTTTTGTGCCCAAGTGGCTCCTGGCTGTTCAAGCGGTGTGTGATAACAACACGCGCCCAACAGGACTTGCGCTTCAGCTCAGTGACAAAGTCGGTCCAAAGCGCATGTAGTGTACTTTTGCCAGAGCATGGTTCTGCTGGTCACATGACTGCGCTGTGTGGGGTTACACATTATGCAAGTGCATTGGTGACTTATTCAGTTTGACCCGATGTGATCACCCACGTGGCATAATCACCGTCACTATAACCTTGCGATAACCACATCCTCTCTTTCGCTCAAAAATGCAAAAGATGCGCTTTGCCTGGCTCCGCAATCCGCATGTGTGTCATCTTTTGAAAGGGCTTATTTTTTCTCATAATGACTGTTGGGTATCTGTTGGGTATCGTTGCGCATTCAACGGACGAACACAGGAAAGAACAGGCAGAGTAAATGGAAAGAGCGACTGTAGACTCAAATTTAGGTAGCTTATGATCAGAAATTATGGGATCAGCAATGTTTTCGAAGCAATGATGTGAGAATTCCTCTGGCAGCGTTTGTGCACTAATTAGATATCATGACAGACATTTTATTTGCACCTTCCTCGGCACAATCATTGAAGACAAGGTGAGCGAAAACAGGAAATTGAAACTTTCAGTTTTCAAATGCTATCGAGATGGTAGCTCTTATGATTGAAATGGCACAATGGCATGGAAAGGTGTGGTGTTAGTGGTGAAAGATGTAGTGCTAGTGGCATACTAGTGAATGTGCGACGTGATGCAGAAAGCGCGGTGATTCGTTAAAATAAGAAGACAGCATGGCGGCATTTTTTTATGACACAGTCAGGCAAGCACTGCAGGAAAGTGGCCGCAATGGACGGCTACTGCTCTCAATCACATGCAGTTCGCAAATTGTCAGCTGCACATGGACTCTAGCGGCCGGAAAACATATTATATAATCGTTGTTTGGTGATAAACCGTTTGGCATAACTCTGTTCTATTATTTTGTGCGTCCACGATCACAAACGTTGGAACCAGGAAATTGCATTAAGCGGGAACGTATCAACGAGGTTATGCTGTACATGGTGTTGTTATAGATGTCACATTTTAAGGATAAAATACTTTGTTATATCAACTTCAGTTCCCATCGAAGGCAGGTTTGTCTTTTCATCCACTTTAATTCCTTTCTACTTACTCCAAAATTACAATACCACAATTAGGAACTTTATTAACTTCCCCTATGCTTTCCTAGGCTTCAATGTTTGTTGGTTCATTAAGTTGCTGCTAACAAATAAACGAGCCCTTGACCCCTTCCCTTTCATTGTTTGTTATATCAAGGATTTCATTAAATTGAAGTTCGTTATACCAATACTTAACTGTATAGTCCAAGTGCATGAAAATTTTTTAGTGTAAAGAAGAAGACAGCATCACAGCTCATGGTAATCTTATGTACAGCCATGCGTGCAGTGAAGTTTTATAAAAGCACTAAAATATAATAACTCCACAGCACTGGTACCATGCGACTCAGCATCTGGGACGACACCTTTATGGTGGCTGTGGTTTGTTCCAATGCAATTGTGTTTTGCATTCATTTAGTGCATGGCTCATACACATTGCAGCAAAACTGGAAAAACGACAACGCTGTTGAACAGTCATCAACGAAAATATGTCATTTGTGAATGTGTGAATGGGTACGGCTAGCCCATCTCACTACAGGGAACATTGCTGCTCCAATTTGGCTTGGCTGGCTTGCAGCACTCTAGGTTGCTACATCACCAGAGGGCTCTTGGAGTCCACACTGAGCCGGATTAGCATTCATTGGCATTTGCGAGTTTCTTTAATGGGAGAATTGGATGGACTAGTCATTTCTTACCGTTGCACACAAGCAACATTGCATCATCAGATGTCTCCTTCATATTTGTGCTGCCATCTGTCTCACGGCACAGCTTGCATGACCTCTGAGATTGCCCTGATGCTATGTCGGGTGGCCATGATTTTTCACCTAGCTTCTGCAATCTCAGAGGCCATGCCCCTACCACATTTAGGTGCACCAGCCTGAACAGCATGACACAGTGAGAAATTCCGGCATCTCTCATGCATTGCGGGAGTCTCATGTCATGCGAAGCAGTCGGCGATTGAATTGCCTATGCCAAGTTGTTTGGCATTCAGCCACTTGTTACAAGTAGGGTCAACGTCTTTGTGCAAGTTGCGTGATTGGTTTACCATGTGCATAGGCAGCACGATAGCGAAAGTAGCTCATGTTGCGACGAAACATTGGCACTCATGCGAGTGCACAGACGTGAGAGCATAGGCAGGCAGGCACCCAGGATGGTGGGTAGAGAAGCCGTCATGATGGGCAGGGCTGGGCAGGGTAATTTTACTTTACTAAGGTGACATTTCAAATCCATGTATGTCTTTTTACAATTCCCCTTGGATTTCAAGGGAAATTTTATACACTTCTTCGTGTACTGTTATGTTATAACAAGGTTTTGCATGTAACTTCAGAGTTGAAGTTTGTCATGAGAATGTGCACTTGCCAAGTTCAGCTATGGCTCACCTCATGCATTATGCCATTACTTTGCAGCTACACTTGTCATGCTGTCGAGCGCAAGACCATGTTATGGTATTTTCAGCCAAGCTTTATCAGCAGAGAATGGGGCCGAGGGGGAGCCAGCTCCCACCACTCTGAGTGTGCTAAAGTTGTTGAAGCTTCTAATTATGATTCTCTTATGGCACTCACATAGCCTATTTGGAGTACAGTTGAACCCCATTATAAGAGACGCTGATATAAGAGGCAGTTGGGTATAAGAGACATCATTCACCCACATGGTTGGTCGCCCGTTGGACCTCTCTTGTAAGAGACTGGCACCTTAGGCCAATTGGGTATAAGGGACAAAATATTCTTAAATTTTGGTCAGCAGTCTTACTTGTCTTACTTCTCAGAGATATTTTAGCCTTAACTACGGTGCTTTGTCATTGTTGAAACAAAGCGAAACAATAACCAAGTAATGTGAGAAAGTTGCGGAGGAAACATGGATTATGTTCTCTCCAACACAGTCAACCAAGCAAATCACCCAATGTCAAGGCTAGTGGTATCCAATAGACCCCTTGTTGCAGCCTACCTTTGTGGTCACTTTAGTTGTAGAGTGCCCACATGATAACAAGGGTGGATCATAAGATGAAAACATGCCACCCTGCTTATAAGAGACCCATCATATAAGGTACAGCTTCCTGGTGCATGTCCCTTATAATGGGGTTCCGCCATATTACTAGTAAGCGAAACAGATCAATTATAATTGCCTCTATCATTTTCCAACAGGCCACGTCAGCACTGGACACACGGACTGAGCGCAACATTCAGGCATCACTAGATCTGGTCTGCAGAAATAGGACAACACTTATTGTGGCCCACAGGTACGTCTGCCTATGCACTGACTGCATTTCAGTTACAGGAAAGCCTTACCTTAAAATTAAAAGTGAATTGTTTATTTTTTTATTTTTTTGTCAATGTTGATGAAATTATACCTGCTTCTTAAGTTTATGTGTTGATTAGATATATTATTTTACGAGCATAATTAAAATCATTGGTTCCATGTCTCTACTGTGAAAGAAAATACAAGTAAAAGATTTTGATGCATTGATGAGAAGCCAAAAAAGGTGCACAGTGAAGCAGTGGAAGCAGTCTCTTAAAAAATGGTCAACATGTGTGTCATTGTTCAGCATCTAACAATGAGCTCATTGCACTCAAAAAGTGATGTTAGATGTAGAACATGTTGACCATCTTTTAAAAGACTGCTTCCACTGTTTCACTGTGCAACCTGCTTAGACTTCATCGTCAAATGGAGATGCAGATTAGGGCAGGGTGTACAATTGCTTTTGTCCCGATTTCTTTGGGGTGTTCAGTGCTGCTAACTACTGAACCCATTACTTATGGCTAGTGAACACAGTTTATATAAGTTTTACAGTCATAGGGAGCATGAATGGTGGGTCCAACTCGTGCCGAAAATTGTGTTTGCTGTAACAGCATGTTCTGTGGAATGCGTCGAGTTGGCATAGGGGCCAGAAATTATGTCAGTCATCCCCAGGAAGCTATAGGTGCAAAATAGTTATTAACAGGTTGGCAATGAGAAGCAAAAGGAGTGCCTCTTTTTTTTTTTTTTGCATAGATAGAAAGGAATGGTTTCTGGCATCCTTGCACAGTTTTATAAATTATAATAAATGATGATCAATGATGCAACAAAAGCAAAAGATTGCTTCTGCTGCAAAAATCGGTAATGCTGTATTAAGACATCCTAGTTTGTGTTGTGGCAGGGTAATTAGTGCCAGAACGGAATCGCTCTGGTACCTCTCTGTAACTTACCATGTCTCCCACGTATGTGGTCATGGCGCCATCTCCCATGAGAATCAAAAACCACTGGCTCCCACCTGGTTGCCAGGACACTGAAATTAAAGGAGTCCATTGTTGATAATCAGTACACAAGGTCACCTTAAAGCAAAGCAGGACATTTTCTCCTTATTAAGCGTATTTTTTAACAGTGGAGCTGTTTAGGGGTCCACTGTGTCCACTGTCACGGATGTCCTCTGTCATGCTGAAGGGAAAAACGTACTTAGCTTGCCCTCGACCTACTACCCAAATACGCTTGACCCCAGCCCTCTGCTGTGTGATAGTTATAGTGATATATAATGATAGTGCTGCATGATAGTGATAGCGGACTTGACACTCCTGCCCCAGCTCTCCTGTTTACTCAGATTTCACAGGCATTGGACTGGCTTGGGTTTCTTTGGCTTTTTTTTTTTAATACATTGGGTCTACAGAAAGCTAACTAAATGTTCATACATTCTTCAGTACATCCAAGAACTCATCTTAACAGAGTTTGCCTTAACAGGAGTTTACTGTGGTGCCAGGATGAAAAATTACTGTCTGGTCCCATAGAAATTACAGAGCACGAGCCATGGCAGAGTAAAACAAGTTTAGAATCATCCAAGACTGAAATGACAGAAGTCTACTGCATTGGAGCTTGTTAAATGTGCCATGAAATATTTTCTGAAGATTTTGTACGAAGTGTGTATTCAGAATCCTGACCCTCCAATCAATAATATGCATTGTTTCATTGCATCGTGTTGGTTGATTTCAAGTGATAACAATAATGAGGCCAGAGGAAAACAGTCCGTGCTGGAGCCTTGCTTCCGAACAATAGCACCACACAGTTTCCAAGTATTTTCTTACTTTCTAGCTTTCGAGTAAGTGTATCATTTTATAGCAAATGCGAGTTCACTATACCTTTACACTTTCAGATAGCTTAAGCTGGCTACACCGAAAGTACCTATGCCAGCCTGCAGTGTCGCATAGTCGTTTCGGGAGTGCAAGAATGCTAGGATTTAAAACGGGCATTATTACATCTACACTGAGTATTGTACCGAAATATTTCAGAATTGGCATTGGGAGCGAGGACATACCGTGGCGCCGCCACGCGGGAGAACCGGTGTGACGCGCAAAGTTGGATTGCTCCGACAGCACTGCCTTGCTCAGCCCGGAGCTGGTTTGCGCGTCGCCATTTTATTGTTGTTGCCGTTTATTTCAGCTAGACGATATCTGTAAAATACTGTTGTGGCTACGTTATTGATTCTTCAACAAGGTAATTAACTCTTCCGGAAAAAGAATAGGTTCATTACAAAGCTTTAGACACCGCGTCGACTGCTGTTGTCGTCTGCTATGGTCACCGGCGAGGATACCGCGCGTGCGGAGTCCGCTGGTTTTTTTAGGTGAGATAGCATTTTGATGAATGAAAATGAATGAAAGGTAAGCATCAGATGGTTTTAGCGCGTGGTTGCGGTAAATACACATAGCTTTTGGCCGCAAGAAAGGCCTGCGACGTGTTTCTCGTGCAATTCATTCATTGTATGTTTGCATCAACAAAGGGACCGCCGTTGACAAGAAGAAATCGAATTAGCAAATTCGTATTCATGCTGAACACGCATACCCCTATGCAGCGCGATGCGAGTGGTTCCTTCATTTTTGCGGAAAGCAGCAGGCATAGAGCTGCATTCAATTGCGACGTCGACCTTTCTCACATGATTTAAGGTGTACACACGACATACGCACATGCGCGCCTCATTAAACCTTGTTATTTTTGAACAGGGGGTTCACCTTAGGACGCTGTGGCTTGATCACAATTTAAGTTCTCGCCAGTATGACCCCAAGGACACTAGCCTGGAGCACAGTTGTCCGTTGCTTCTCTTTCTGTTGCTTATTTTTCCCGCGTATTCAAGACGGTCGTCACACGGCGATTTTCGATCGCGTCGAGCCAGTTCATGGCTGCATTTTTCGACGAATGACTCCCGTCCGTATTTTGCACGAAGGGGCCAATAGCGATCGAAAATACAGCGTAAGACCGGACGTATTAGTTTACTCATTTGAATGCACTAGCAGAGACTCCGGAACGAGGGGGGGGGGGGGGGGCGGTCGCCCCCCTACCATTTTTCTAGAGGGGTCGGCCCCCCCCCCTCCCACTTTCCAACCGTTTCCGCGGAAATAAAAATTTTTGACAAGAATTTTCAATCTGGTGGTAGTTAAAAAAACCCCAGGTGGTCGAAATTTCTGGATTCCTCCAACACGGCGTCTCTCATAATCAAAGCTGGTTTTGGGACGTACGTTAAACCCCACAAATCAGTCAATCAATTAAGCTGGTGGTTCTGTGGTGCAGTGCTTTCCAAAACACTGGATCCCACAACCACGTGGGTTGCGCGGTGTGCCGCAGGTTTTCAGTACTTCCGAAAGTCCCAAGCATTTTGAAATGTATACCAATGTGAAATAAGCGATGATGCAAATATGTAAAATATTAAACGGCTAACTTGAATTAAAACAATAATTGATTTCATTAATATTATAGTAAATAATAATACATAATATGCATTTTAAATAAATTAGAATCGACAAATACTGAGAACAAAAATAATCAACACAACATGCAAAGACGACAATAAATGCCCCCCCCCCCCCGCACACACACACACTCCGAAAAACGTTCCGGAGTCCCTTTGCACTAGTACGCTGCAAGGTGTAACTTATTGTGTTCTAAATGATTCAGTGAAACTATCAGTGTCCAGCATCTACACCTTCATCGATAAGCCGTATGACACCCAGCAGCTGCTGATAGAAGGAGAATCTATGTTTGAAGCTGGCCACGTCGTCGCCTGCAGTGTAAAAGGGGGGAGAGAGAGAGACAGAATATTTTATTGATGAATCCGGAGATGTTAGCCTGGTTAATGGCCTGGGTGTAAAAGGGGAGAAGTGATACTGGCTGGGTTCATTTTGCAGACGACGTTTTTTAGAAAATACCAAGTTTCCAATAACTCCGAGCGCACTTTTCAGCTTTTGTGGTCGCTAGGTGTCCGCGAACGTGAAATAAACGCGAATCGACGATGTTTGTAGATAAAAACGCTGGCAAATGGCTGTTGAAGCGCGCGTGAAATGCGTGAACCGTCCGCTTCGGAGGAGGCTCGGCGCGAGGTGGGATCGTGGGGTCACGTGATCCAACTTTGCACGTCAGAACGACCGCAGCGCCAGCCCCTCCAGTGGTGGCCCTCGCGCCCAATATCGAATGCATGTTAAAGCCGTGGAAATTACAGCTGGGCAGCTCCATATTTTTTTCACGACCCTCTTAAATAACTTTGAGCTACAGTACATTACTGTAACTGACTTGACAGTGTTTCAACAAAGAATGTAGTTCTGATAATTATTTTGACATGAAGGCTTATTTTTATCAGTGCAAGAACTGTTTTCTTTGTGGGGATTTCTACTAATGCAGCTGAAGAACGCCTTTAGAAGAGCACAACATCATGGAAAAGAGGAGTTTCTTCCTCTGACAAAGATGATTCTCACTGTTGAAACATTGGCCACAGAGACTTTTATCCATGTCACACAGGGTTTTCAACTGTTAGTTTATTGGCTCAAAGGTCAAGTTCAAGCTGCTGCATAGGCAGTTTCAAAGGCTGTTTTGTAGGGGTGTGTGAATATTCGAAATTCCAAATAATTTTCAATAGCGTTTGCTATTCGATTCGCACTTGAATTTTACTATTCGAACTATTCGAAGTTGGTAATTAAAGGGACACTGACACCAAAATTTCGCTGCTAAGATAGCCTACGGTATCGATTTTCGTGGACATACAGATGTCATCTACCAAATCTCAATGGCGAACACAGCACCCAAGGTAATTTAAATGAATATTGAAGTTCGCATGCGCAGTCGAGCGCTAGACGCCGTACATCGCGACATTGACAGCAGCAAAGGTGACCTGAAGGGGACCCCCAACTTCCGCGACGTCACCACGGCAGCCGAGCTCTGACAGTGCAGCTAGCAATGATGACGTCATAGCCGCCATTGCTTATTCGCTGCGGCTGCGTTAGTAGACTGCCAGTGACGCCAGACCTCAAGAAAATAGTTGCCACCCAACAACGATGACAGCAACAGCGACAGCAACGCGCAGGACGTGCGACAGGCGAAAGAAAACAAGCACGCGGCGGTTGTCGTGCGGAAGTGCGTCACAGTTATGTGTGCTCACGTGGTCGAACTCGTTTACTCCATTGCGAGCGCTAGATGGCGCCAGTTTCACCGGGCGCCTTGTCGTTTGTTGAGCTCTCCCAAACCAAAACTGAAACTAGTGGGTAATAAACAGGCCGTAAATAATTATCTGACGCGCGCTGGAGCAAATGATGTGCCATGTTATGGCTAACAGGTCCCCAGCTACGTATTGCAGCGAAAAAACAGCAGACAAAAATTTTCGTGTCAGTGCCCCTTTAAGGGGAAAAATACTCTGTGTCACGTATCAAGTGGCCCATTCTCGCATGTAGTCCACTTCACCGCATAACACCTGTGTACTGCGGCAAGCTACCCCTCGTGTACTGCAAGCAAGTTAACACCTGGTACTGTGGCAAAGTTAACACCCGTGTACTGCAGTGAAGTTAACAGTCGCATACTGCGTCGAAGATAGCTCAGCTTTCTGTTGCACAATTCTCTGTTGTACTGTTGGACTGTTCCTCAGGACTTTGGAATGACACCGTGGCAGTACACTAGCCATGCAGTAAATCGTTTTGCCCATGTTTAGCAGAACATTTCTCCATAATTTGACATGGTATTAGTAAAGAAATAGTTGAAAATTATTCGAAAAATACTCGATTCGATTCACACTAAAACATAAATATTCGAATTTGCTTTGCACTCAGAATTTTGCTATTGGCACGGCTCTACTGCTCAGTAATAGTTTGAGTCAACTGAACATCCTAAAACTCCATCGAAACCTCGAAGACCATTGAGCAGTGAAAGCGGAAACAACGCAAATGTGCCCTCTGATTCATGGTGAGCTCATGGTTGTAATAGAAAGAAAGTAATAAATCCGACATGCTCTCTAAACAGTGCATGCGAGTGCTATCAGTTATTTAATGAGCTATTTTTATCACTCAACTTTAGTGCAAAATGCTAATATACATAGATGACATATATATAGATGACTACCCACTGGAAACAGGTCCTTGATCTGTAGCAGCGGTGGAACTACTTTGAGTTGATAAATTTGGGGTGTTTCAGAGGTCATCGATGGGATGGCCCTCCAATTGTTCCTACGTGGCACGCATACTTCTCTGTTCAAGTAGTGTTGCTAATGTCAAGCTACTATGTTCCTGCAATTTGCTTAGTTTTGACCATTATACCGCAACTGCCGATGTAGGCTGGCACACTAGGCCATGCCCCCTTTATGCCGTGCATTGTCATTGTGCTAATGAGAAGAGGGAGCACAAAAATGGAGAAAAATGATGGAAAAAAGGATTTGGCAGGATGAGCAAAGAGAACTTAGCCATTGCTGCATAACAATAAAGACAGCCATGTTGAACGTTATCGTGCCGTAATTATCAGTGATGTGCGAATATTTAAAATATTCGATTTGAACAGTCTTGTATTCACTTCGAGCGGAAAGGCAGTTTTATTAGTCGAAATATTCAAACACATGCAGGCACACATACAAAAAAACTTGGACAATCTTTTACCCATTTCTTAAGGTCGAAATAAGATGACAGCTTTGAATGATTGTCAGTGATGTCTTTAAACATTGGCAATCATAGTGGTACTCATAACTATGCAGCATCTGCACAGATGGATAATTAAAGGTAAAAAATATGCTGTGTGCTATGCAGCTTGTGGCTGTTTCCCATTGGGTCATTCCATGCCAAATCAGCCAGCGTTTTTCCGACATTCATTAATATGCCACCTAGCTCTCCTCGTTTAGTTTCGTTGTCAAAAATTTTCCTGCCATTTTATGCGACCTTGTATTTTCGTTCACTCTGAGAGGCCAGGAAACTTGATTTTATTTCCAAGGACTCTTATGCGATGCAGGGGCTAAATTGTTTTTATTGCAACCTGGAGAAGTGACCTCACTGTAGAATTCATGAATTCTTCAATTAGGAGAATATTTCTGGTGCTTTTGTAATGACCAAGATTTAATAAAATTGCAAAGTTCGACATTTTTTTTGGCAACGTTGACAAACTGCACGAACGAAAATATTTTCCGACCTCATAGACTGATAAACGTAGTACTAAGGAAAAATATTGGGGGTATACAGTTTCGACAGGTGGTCTGAAAAAAAAAGAAATCGCGAATTTCACTTTTTTGAGAAAAAGCCCTCCAGTCAGGCTAAAATAAGTCACCTTGGTGGTCAGGCTAAGAATGTACACGGCACCTTATCAGGTCGTTAAGCCCATCCGGTAACATTTCCAAAGTTGCAAAGGGGTGTTACTTTTTAAACACAACAAATAATTTTTTGAATTTATGTATATGCGCCAGTCACTCTACAGCACAAGCTGCATTGAGCAGTCAGCGGGGATCAGCAACTAAACCCACTTACTTGAGAACCACACAGCAGACTTGACATCATTTCTAATGCAGACGAAAAGAAGGGCACTATTATCATCATTTTATTACGGACAGACAGACGTACTCAGCAGGCAATGTGGCTATATACAGAGCGTTATGCCATGCGAACGCAAATTGGCACTAGTGCATTTAGTGATCGGCTGTTTGCAATGTCTCGAGGAAGTATGACGGGGACAAGGTTGTTGATGCCCCTAGGAACATGTCGAGCAGCTATCATTCCTTTATGGCAGCGTTAGAAAACTATAGGTGGAGTACCATCAAGCAAGTACAATACCCAGTTTTTCTGCACCTTAGTTGCTGTACAATGAATGTGCTTTTGCACCTCTGGTTGATGAAAAAAGATGTTTTTTTTTTCACAAATGCCGATAGTAGTAGTCACAGTTGAAAAATATTTGATTCAATTTGCACTTCCTTTTCATTATTCAAGTTTACTGCACAGTTGAAAATATGATATTTCCACAACCCTGACAGTTATGCCAGATGTTTCAAGCATTTAGACAAATTGTGCAAAGCATTCCAGCCTCGCATATGCTGTAGAATTGATGAATGATGACTGAAGAATTGTATTGTACTCATTAGATCTGACTGTGTGACAGAGGAATGTCAATGTCTTGATATATTCTCCTTGCTTCGTTATTTTCTTTTTCTCCTTCTCATGACAGGCTAAAAATTCTATCATTATGACAGCTTCCTTTGCTGACTTGCCGAACAATTTGTCTTGCAGGCTGTCAACTGTGGTTCATGCTGACCAGATTCTTGTGATCCAGGACGGGGAGATAGTAGAAAGTGGCCAGTGAGTATTACAAAAGTTTTCACACAATTTAGCACACAAAGCACACACACTCTTTGTGTGTGTTGTATTGCCCTTGTGACTCGAGTCTTCTGCTGATGGCAGGGTCAGCCATCACGCCAGCATGATGGCTGACCATCTTTTATTTATTTGTGATACCCTCAGGGTACATTTGTACATTGTAGAAGGGAGGCACAAAAATACAGTTGAACAGCAATACATACAGGGAAATAAATACAGGATTATTTAAACACATTGCAGTGAAGATAACAATACTTTACACACCAAGAGTACACTTTATTAACAAACAGTAGAAATCAAAACACAAGTGCAACCATCATGATGGTTCTGCATGCTGCCCTTTGTTGGCATTCTCCAGATTGGGCTGTTTGCTGATCACAATGGCATGGGCATGAGCCTTGTCATGGGCAGCTATAAGATGGTGCTGACACACTGTAGCTGACCGTGCTCAGTGTGAGTGCACTCATTTTGTGCAAGACAATTAAAGGCCTCATATATCATTCTTCTAACTGTGATGGTACAGTCTGCAAGATCTGAAACCATGTTAAGGGCCTCATCTGTCATTCTTCTAACTGTGACGGTACAGTCTGCAAGATCTGAAACCAGGTTAAAGGCCTCATCTGTCATTCTTCTAACTTTGATGGTACAGTCTGCAAGATCTGAAACCAGGTTAAAGGCCTCATCTGTCATTCTTCTAACTGTGATGGCACAGTCCGCAAGATCTGAAAACCATGTTAAAGGCCTCATCTGTCATTCTTCTAACTGTGATGGTACAGTCTGCAAGATCTGAAACCAGGTTAAAGGCCTCATCTATCATTCTTCTAACTGTGATGGTACAGTCTGCAAGATCTGAAACCAGGTTAAAGGCCTCATCTGTCATTCTTCTAACTGTGACGGTACAGTCTGCAACATCTGAAACCAGGTTAAAGGCCTCATCTGCATTCTTCTAACTGTGACGGTACAGTCTGCAAGATCTGAAACCAAGTTAAAGGCAGCAGCTATCATTCCTTTATGGCAGCGTTAGAAAACTATAGGTGGAGTACCATCAAGCAAGTACAATACCCAGTTTTTCTGCACCTTAGTTACTGTACAATGAATGTGCTTTTGCACCTCTGGTTGATGAAAAAAGATGTTTTTTTTTTGTAAATGCCTATAGTAGTAGTCATACTTGAAAAATATTTGATTCAATTTGCACTTCCTTTTCATTATTCAAGTTTACTTCACAGTTGAAAATATGATACTTCCGCAACCCTGACAGTTATGCCAGATGTTTCAAGCATTTAGACAAATTGTGCAAAGCATTCCAGCCTCGCATATGCTGTAGAATTGACGAATGATGACTGAAGAATTGTACTGTACTCATTAGATCTGACTGTGTGACAGAGGAATGTCAATGTCTTGATATATTCTCTTTGCTTCGTTATTTTTTTTTTCTCCTTCTCATGACAGGCTGAAAATTCTATCATTATGACAGCTTCCTTTGCTGACTTGTCGAACAATTTGTCTTGCAGGCTGTCAACTGTGGTTCATGCTGACCAGATTCTTGTGATCCAGGACGGGGAGATAGTAGAAAGTGGCCAGTGAGTATTACAAAGGTTTTCACACAATTTAGCACACAAAACACACACACTCTTTGTGTGTGTTGTATTGCCCTTGTGACTCGAGTCTTCTGCTGATGGCAGGGTCAGCCATCACGCCAGCATGATGGCTGACCATCTATTTATTTGTGATACCCTCAGGGTACATTTGTACATTGTAGAAGGGAGGCACAGAAAGACGGTTGAACAGCAATAAATACAGGGAAATAAATACAGGATTATTTAAACACATTGCAGTGAAGATAACAATACTTTACACACCAAGAGTACACTTTATTAACAAACAGTAGAAATCAAAACACAAGTGCAACCATCATGATGGTTCTGCATGCTGCCCTTTGTTGGCATTCTCCAGATTGGGCTGTTTGCTGAGCACAATGGCATGGGCATGAGCCTTGTCATGGGCAGCTATGAGATGGTGCTGACACACTGTAGCTGACCGTGCTCAGTGTGAGTGCACTCATTTTGTGCAAGACAATTAATGGCCTCATCTATCATTCTTCTAACTGTGATCGTACAGTCTGCAAGATCTGAAGCCATGTTAAAGGCCTCATCTGTCATTCTTCTAACTGTGATGTTACAGTCTGCAAGATCTGAAACCAGTTAAAGGCCTCATCTGCATTCTTCTAACTGTGATCGTACAGTCTGCAAGATCTGAACCAGGTTAAAGGCATCGTCTATCATTCTTCTAACTGTGGCGGTACAGTCTGCAAGATATGAAACCAGGTTAAAGGCCTCATTTGTCATTCTTCTAACTTTGATGGTACAGTCTGCAAGATCTGAAACCAGGTTAAAGGCCTCATCTGTCATTCTTCTAACTGTGACGGTACAGTCTGCAAGATCTGAAACCAGGTTAAAGGCCTCATCTGTCATTCTTCTAACTGTGATGGTACAGTCTGCAAGATCTGAAACCAGGTTAAAGGCCTCATCTGTCATTCTTCTAACTGTGATGGTACAGTCTGCAAGATCTGAAACCAGGTTAAAGGCCTCATCTGTCATTCTTCTAACTGTGATCGTACAGTCTGCAAGATCTGAAACCATGTTAAAGGCCTCATCTGTCATTCTTCTAACTGTGACGGTACAGTCTGCAAGATCTGAAACCAGGTTAAAGGCCTCATCTGCATTCTTCTAACTGTGACGGTACAGTCTGCAAGATCTGAAACCAGGTTAAAGGCCTCATCTGTCATTCTTCTAACTGTGACGGTACAGTCTGCAAGATCTGAAACCAGGTTAAAGGCCTCATCTGTCATTCTTCTAACTGTGACGGTACAGTCTGCAAGATCTGAAACCAGGTTAAAGGCCTCATCTATCATTCTTCTAACTGTGATGGTACAGTCTGCAAGATCTGAAACCAGTTAAAGGCCTCATTGTCATTCTTCTGACTGTGATGTTACAGTCTGCAAGATCTGAACCAGGTTAAAGGCATCGTCTATCATTCTTCTAACTGTGATGGTACAGTCTGCAAGATATGAAACCAGGTTAAAGCCTCATCTGTCATTCTTCTAACTGTGGCGGTACAGTCTGCAAGATCTGAAGCCATGTTAAAGGCCTCATCTGCATTCTAACTGTGATGGTACAGTCTGCAAGATCTGAACCAGGTTAAAGGCATCGTCTATCATTCTTCTAACTGTGATGGTACAGTCTGCAAGATCTGAAACCATGTTAAAGGCCTCATCTGTCATTCTTCTAACTGTGATGGTACAGTCCGCAAGTTCTGAAACCAGGTTAAAGGCCTCATCTGTCATTCTAACTGTGATGGTACAGTCTGCAAGATCTGAAACCAGGTTAAAGGCCTCATCTGTCATTCTTCTAGACTGTGAGGTACAGTCCTGCAAGATCTGAAAACCATTTAAAGGCCTCATCTGTCATTCTTCTAACTGTGATCGTACAGTCTGCAAGATCTGAAACCATGTTAAAGGCCTCATCTGGTCATTCTTCTAACTGTGATGGTACAGTCGCAAGATCTGAACCAGGTTAAAGGCCTCATCTGTACATTCTTCTAACTGTGATTGGACAGTCTGCAAGATCTGAAAACCAGGTTAAAGGCCTCATCTGGTCCATTCTTCTAACTGTGATGGTACAGTCCTCAAGATCTGAAAACCAGGTTAAAGGCCTCATCTGTCATTCTTCTAACTGTGATCGTACAGTCTGCAAGATCTGAAACCAGGTTAAAAAGGCCTCATCTGTGCATTCTTCTAACTGGTGGATGGTACAGTCTGCAGATCTGAAACCAGGTTAAAGGCCGCAGCTGCATTCGTTCTAACTGTGATGGTAAGTCTGCAAGATCTGAAACACCAGGTTAAAGGCCTCATCTGTCATTCTTCCTAACTGTGATGGTACAGTCTGCAAGATCTGAAACCAGGTAAAGGCCTCATTTGTCATTCTTCTGACTGTGATGTTACAGTCTGCAAGATCCGAAACCAGGTTAAAGTCCTCATCTGTCATTCTTCTAACTTTGATGGTACAGTCTGCAAGATCTGAAACCAGGTTAAGGCCTCATTTGTCATTCTTCTAACTGTGATGTACAGTCTGCAAGATCTGAAACCAGGTTAATGGCCTCATCTATCATTCTTCTAACTGTGATCGTACAGTCTGCAAGATCTGAAGCCATGTTAAAGGCCTCATCTGTCTTCTTCTAACTGTGATGTTACAGTCTGCAAGATCTGAACCAGGTTAAAGGCTCATCTGTCATTCTTCTAACTGTGATCGTACAGTCTGCAAGATCTGAGACCAGGTTAAAGGCCTCATTGTCATTCTTCTAACTGTGGCGGTACAGTCTGCAAGATATGAAACAAGGTTAAAGGCCTCATCTGCATTCTAACTGTGATGGCACAGTCCGCAAGATCTGAAACAGGTTAAAGGCCTCATTGTCATTCTTCTGACTGTGATGTTACAGTCTGCAAGATCTGAAGCCATGTTAAAGGCCTCATCTGTCTTCTTCTAACTGTGATGGCACAGTCCGCAAGATCTGAAACCAGGTTAATGGCCTCATCTATCATTCTTCTAACTGTGACGTACAGTCTGCAAGATCTGAAACAGGTTAAAGGCCTCATTGTCATTCTTCTAACTGTGACGGCACAGTCCGCAAGATCTGAAACAGGTTAAAGGCCTCATCTGCATTCTAACTGTGATGGTACAGTCGCAAGATCTGAAACAGGTTAAAGGCCTCATTGTCATTCTTCTAACTGTGACAGTACAGTCCGCAAGATCTGAAACAGGTTAAAGGCCTCGTCTGTCATACTTCTAACTGTGATGGCACAGTCCGCAAGATCTGAAACCAGGTAAAGGCCTCATCTGTCATTCTAACTGTGATGGTACAGTCGCAAGATCTGAAACCACGTTAAAGGCCTCATCTGCATTCTTCTAACTGTGATGGTACAGTCTGCAAGATCTGAAACCAGTTAAAGGCCTCATTGTCATTCTTCTGACTGTGATGTTACAGTCTGCAAGATCTGAACCAGGTTAAAGGCATCGTCTATCATTCTTCTAACTGTGATGGTACAGTCTGCAAGATATGAAACCAGGTTAAAGGCCTCATCTGCATTCTTCTAACTGTGACGTACAGTCTGCAAGATCTGAACCAGGTTAAAGGCTCATCTGTCATTCTTCTAACTTTGATGGTACAGTCTGCAAGATCCGAAACCAGGTTAAAGGCATCGTCTATCATTCTTCTAACTGTGATGGTACAGTCTGCAAGATCTGAAACCATGTTAAAGGCCTCATCTGTCATTCTTCTAACTGTGACGGTACAGTCTGCAAGATCTGAAACCAGGTTAAAGGCCTCATCTGTCATTCTTCTAACTGTGATGTTACAGTCTGCAAGATCTGAAACCAGGTTAAAGGCCTCATCTGTCATTCTTCTAACTGTGATGTTACAGTCTGCAAGATCTGAAACCAGGTTAAAGGCCTAATCTGTCATTCTTCTAACTGTGATGTTACAGTCTGCAAGATCTGAAACCAGGTTAAAGGCCTCATCTGTCATTCTTCTAACTGTGATGGTACAGTCTGCAAGATCTGAAACCAGGTTAAAGGCCTCATCTGTCATTCTTCTAACTTTGATGGTACAGTCTGCAAGATCTGAAACCAGGTTAAAGGCCTCATCTGTCATTCTTCTAACTGTGACGGTATAGTCTGCAAGATCTGAAACCAGGTTAAAGGCCTCATCTGTCATTCTTCTAACTGTGATGGTACAGTCTGCAAGATATGAAACCAGGTTAAAGGCCTCATCTGTCACTCTTCTAACTGTGACGGTACAGTCTGCAAGATCTGAAACCACTGTTACACACTCGGCATCTCCCACCACAGATATTTTTGGTGGTGGCTACTTTAGTCATGTCTGTAGAACAAAATAACTAAGTAGGGGAAACTTCCCTCCCCTGTGGTCAGGTAGGGCCATAATTAGACTAGGCTATGTGATGCACAAGTCTGCACTTAGGAACAGAAAGCAGTTATAAGTCTGTCGACTTCTGCCGGCCTCCAAAGTTACATGGCTGTCTAACACTATCTCAGAGGCTGTGGCCTCGCACTCGTGCGCCAGTCTTGTCAGCTTCATAGTACTGAAGCTTGTCACAAGCAGTATAATTTTACAAATGTCGCATCCAAATTTGCCAACAGCATCCTTCCAGCGTCTCATAACATAGACGGCGATTCCACTCCTGCGCCAAAGTGCACCGAATGCAATTTACTGTGCCATCCTCTTAAAATTGACAGGAATTTCACTTAACTGTGCCAAGCGGATTCTGATGCAAATACACTTCTGAACGTGCCCAATACAGGCAATGTACAAGTGTATGCATTAATTTTTTAACAATGAACTCTTCACAATGTCACATAACAGCCTTCTAAGAAAGCACAAATTTCTACAGCGATTTCATTGTCATTGCAGCAGTTCGGGGAAGGGTTATCATTTTGCAAAACGAAATAAAGAGCCAAAAAATTTTGCGAAGACATACCTTTTTTGCAGCTGCAGTGCCTAACCTATGCAAAATCGGTATTTCGTAAACAAAGCAATAGAAGTACAGTAAAACGTCGTTATAACGAAGTTGAAGAGGGAGCCATAATTACCTCGTTATAACCATTAGTTTGTTATAGCCAATATTCATTTCATATATGGGAATTTCAAGCGGAATTGCAATTACTTTGTTAAATTCAATAGCTCATTATATCCAGCTTTGTTATAACGAGGTTCTACATAATAAAGCTTTTTTTTTCTGCTACAGATGTCACACGAAGAACTTGAGATGCGCAAGAACATGTTCTGTTCATGGATTGTGATCGCTGGAAAACTTAATTTCACGTTTCCACTCCCACCATCCTGGCCCCCTTAGATCCACGATGATTGCAAGTAAAAAAAAAATTGAAGGCTTGTCTGACGGCAGCTCAGCTCGTTTGTTTTGCAGGGTGAGGGTTTACCCATAAAAATGGAGCGTAAGTTCTTAGGTGTAATATTGGTCACAAAATGAACATTTGCACCACATCTAATGTATTTGAAGAAAAAGTGCATGAAAACTATAAATTTATTGTAAGTGTTGTCATGTACTGCATGGGGTAGTGACATAAAGTGTCTTTTTAAGTTGTACAAGAGCCTTCTACAATTACGCCTAGATCATGGGTTCATAGTTTATCAGTCTGCGACATCGAGTGCATTGAAGATGCTGGGCCCTGTACAGAAAGGCCGTTCCTGTTCTTTGTGCATTTCCTGAAAGTAAACGCAAACAAGGAACACTCAACCTGCCTAATTGCATATACATGGTTTGTCCAGTTAGCAAATGTTTCAAAACCGTCATGTAGTGAAAGAGCACTGCTCACTGCGAGTAAGAGGTCTTGCAGAGGAGGTTTTTTTTTTTTTTTTTGTTTGTCTTTTTTGGAAGATCTGAAACCAGGTTAAAGGCCTCATCTGTCGTTCTTCTAACTGTGATGGTACAGTCTGCAAGATCTGAAACCAGGTTAAAAGCCTCATCTGTCATTCTTCTGTGACGGTACAGTCTGCAAGATCTGAAACCACTGTTACACACTCGGCATCTCCCACCACAGATATTTTTGGTGGTGGCTACTTTAGTCATGTCTGTAGAACAAAATAACTAAGTAGGGGAAACTTCCCTCCCCTGTGGTCAGGTAGGGCCGTAATTAGACTAGGCTATGTGCTGCACAAGTCTGCACTTAGGAACAGAAAGCAATTATAAGTCTGTCGACTTCTGCCGGCCTCCAAAGTTACATGGCTGTCTAACACTATCTCAGAGGCTGTGGCCTCGCACTCGTACACCAGTCTCGTCAGCTTCATAGTACTGAAGCTTGTCACAAGCAGTATAATTTTACAAATGTCGCATCCAAATTTGCCCAACAGCATCCTTCCCAGCGTCTCATAACATAGACGGCGATTCCACTCCTGCGCCAAAGTGCACCGAATGCAATTTACTGTGCCATCCTTTTAAAATTGACAGGAATTTCACTTAACTGTGCCAAGCGGATTCTGATGCAAATACACTTCTGAATGTGCCCAATACAGGCAGTGTACAAGTGTATGCATTAATTTTTTAACAATGAACTCTTCACAATGTCACATAACAGCCTTCCAAGAAAGCACAAATTTCTACAGCGATTTCATTGTCATTGCAGCAGTTCGGGGAAGGGTTATCATTTTGCAAAACGAAATAAAGAGCCAAAAAATTTTGCGAGACATACCTTTTTTGCAGCTGCAGTGCCTAACCTATGCAAAATCAGTACTTCGTAAACAAAGCAATAGAAGTACAGTAAAACGTCGTTATAACGAAGTTGAAGAGGGAGCCATAATTACCTCGTTATAACCATTAGTTTGTTATAGCCAATATTCATTTCATATATGGGAATTTCAAGCGGAATTGCAATTACTTTGTTAAATTCAATAGCTCATTATATCCAGCTTTGTTATATCGAGGTTCTACATAATAAAGCTTTTTTTTTTCTGCTACAGATGTCACACAAAGAACTCGAGATGCGCAAGAACATGTTCTGTTCATGGATTGTGATCGCTGGAAAACTTAATTTCATGTTTCCACTCCCACCATCCTGGCCCCCTTAGATCCACGATGATTGCAAGTAAAAAAAAAAAGAAATTGAAGGCTTGTCTGACGGCAGCTCAGCTCGTTTGTTTTGCAGGGTGAGGGTTTACCCATAAAAATGGAGCGTAAGTTCTTAGGTGTAATATTGGTCACGAAATGAACATTTGCACCACATCTAATGTATTTGAAGAACAAGTGCATGAAAACTATAAATTTATTGTAAGTGTTGTCATGTACTGCATGGGTTAGTGACATAAAGTGTCTTTTTAAGTTGTACAAGAGCCTTCTACAATTACGCCTAGATCATGGGTTCATAGTTTATCAGTCTGCGACATCGAGTGCATTGAAGATGCTGGGCCCTGTACAGAAAGGCCGTTCCTGTTCTTTGTGCATTTCCTGAAAGTAAACGCAAACAAGGAACACTCAACCTGCCTAATTGCATATACATGGTTTGTCCAGTTAGCAAATGTTTCAAAACCATCATGTAGTGAAAGAGCCCTGCTCACTGCGAGTAAGAGGTCTTGCAGAGGAAATGGGCATGCAGCTCTATGAACTGAAGGTAAACATTTGGCAGACATCTGTCTGGTTGGGAATGAACTCGTAAATAAATTATCAAACACCGACCAAGAGATCTAACGTTTCAGAGCCAGTCTGGCTCGTTCCTTAGTGATAACTGGGGCCAGTTAGCAGCTGCACACAAAGAGATTCACCATGGAGTGCAGACTGTCCTTGTGCACTGTGGGGAGACTGCCCAGAGAACAATTCAGGTTTTGTGCAGTTCTCTCAATGTGCCATGATTCGAGCTACAGCCGTTCCCTCCATCGAGGCTCGCTTCCTAGGATTGTCGTCCCATCAGTCAATTCAATAGTCAAATTCCGCACAGTGATGGTGCTTCATTCCTTCTCTTGCTCTGGGCATCATTCTTGCATTGCCTAATTCATTCTGCTAGGCTTTTTGTCTCACCAGTGTACAAGGAGGGTCACTCAGTGCATGGAATTTTCTACATGACACCCGGTGTCTTGTCCTTTTGCCATCCAGTCTCTAGGGTGGGAAAGAAAGCAGCCTAGCATGCAAGAAGGTGCATGCGTGAAAGGTCAGGGCACTGTGTATGCATCCGGGCTGCAGGTCATGTTGCGCTGGGTGTCGAAGCACTATGGGATCCAGGGAAACGAGTTGGCTAACGAGCTTGTCACATCGGTGCATGCAAGCACTGTGAATCTATCTGTGCCTGTCCCTGTAGTGGACCTGAAGCTCTTCTTAAAGGAGGAGGTTAGGGCATACTGGTAGTGTTTGTGGGATAAGCAAGCAATACTATACAGTAAAACCTCATTACAATACTGAGAAAAATATCCCAGTTGTCTGAAACAATGTAAAAGCAAAGAAATACACCAAGAAACATGATATGTGGGTGTCTATTTTGTGACACCGCCATTTTGCGATGGCTGTGACACTGCATCTGACCCCTCTGATGGGAGGCTTTTATGAACACTGCAAACATGGTTTGGATTTCACACTCAATTCTAACACACAGGCAATTTCAGGGTTCATTTTATTGAACAAAAAGTAAAAGGTGCGTGTTAGAATCATGTAATTATGGTATTTAATACGATATATCTGTTATGCTTCTGTGCAGCACTTTTATTTTAGGCTTCTTTACAGCCATGTCACATCCTATCATAGTGTTTTAGGCCCACCTACAGCAAAGTCTCATGTGCACCTCTGCATCCTTTATTTCGTTGTCACGCATCTCGGCAGATCCTTTGGCCACACCTGGGCCTTGTGCCAAAAAATCTATATGTCATCATCACCATGTTGTGTGGCTTTAGGGTACTAGATGCCCAGTGGTAATTTTTTTTCTCCTCTTTTCAGTCACGATGAGCTTCTCGAGTACGGTGGTATATATGCCTCCATGTGGGAGCAGCAACAAAAAGGCACCGGCAACACAGGCCCTTCCGAAGCGTCGGACGAGGGCTTTCCTGAGTCATAGTCACCTCTCCTTCAACTCAGTCACGGCTTGCCAGCCGACGTCCTAGACCACCAACGAAATCACTTTTGTTCGTCCACTTCATTTGCCAACCCCTAGGGTTGGAAGCTATCTTGACTTTGCTTTGGCATTGAGCTCATGTTGCTGGCTGCAAGCCTTAATCTAATCACAGAGATTTTGCATTCTGCACTGAAGGTTTTAGTGCCAGATGTCTGTACTATCTACTCCAGAAGGGCACGTCCCGTTTTTGTTTCCTTGCTCTTATTCCAGCAGCTCCTTATTTTTGCACCTTTCATATTTAGTTCTGATGTTCAAATGGAATCGTTTTGTACATTTGGGCAGACAATGCTGCTCGTGTTATTACCAAAATGTAATTTTAGTTGATCTGGAGATTACGGTATGGGTGCATCCGAACGGTGAAGGACCGTTTCTGTGCCCCCTCACGTAACTGTGCTGCACTCATTCGTATTGTCCTTGCATGCAAAACTGCAGGTGGTGCTTCATCCCTCTTTTTCCTTTATTGACATTGTAGAACAAAGTTTTTATTTGTGGCATGTGTAGCGATAACTGCACTTCGACCTGTTGCCTTGTGAGTGTCTGGCGCAGCTCCACGTTGTGTGTCTTTCTTAACTTAATGTTAGTTGAAATAAGCAAACAGTCAATTGCTTTGTTTTATTGCTTTAGTATTATTGTTTGTTTGTGTTAGCCTCTTTTAGGTGAACCTGAGTGTGGAGTGAATGTGTGTACTTTGTGGATGAAGTGACTAATTTCAGTTTTGCAGCATAGGTTCATTAAAACTTTACTTACCGTACTTCTCAATTTGCTTTGTGCTTCTTCTTCAATGCCGATGTTTCCACAAAGGAACACATCTTGGCAGAGTAGGCAGGGCTGTGCCGTGCCATTTACTGTAAACTCGTTTGTTTTCCTTTCCTTTTTTTTTTTGAATTTTTAGTTAGAGATATGTATTTTAGCTGCCTGCACATAGCAAGAGAGCGTAAAAAGAGTAAAAGGACCTTCTCTGCTTTGTCCCCATGCCTTTCCATTCGATGTCACTTTGTTTCTGCAGTTTTCTTGTACCAGTGTTCTGTATCCTTGAAAAACACATTTCGAGCAAGTTGGTTTATCACGGGGTAAGGACAGCGCGTTCACATAACAACAAGTGTGTGTCGTCCTGCCTTTCTTTGTCGTTGTGTGAGCACGCTGTCCTTACCCCTTCAGTATCTACTGTCTGGCTTGGTTCGAAGCCGCATGGAATGTGTGTGCAAGTTGAAAAGCAATTGTACCAAGCTTTTGTATGGCAGGTTAGCCCAGACATTCGCATGAGATTGTAGTGTTAAGTGTTTATTGGAGTTACCTAGGCGCAGTGCTGCAGCAGCAGTCTTTTTCGAATGGACTCCAAGCACAAGCGGAATTTCTCAGTAAAGTGTTGAAGAGCAATCCCCTCTAGAAAGGGCGGGAGGCGGGGGTTAGGGACGGCCCACTGCAATGTTCCAACTCTTCTGTACAGCAGTGAGCTCTGCACTGAGCCTTGGGCAGTTGTGTTAAACGAGGACATGGTAGATTTTAATGTTGAGCAGATTTGCAGCGAGGTTAATGTTTGCTGCTGCAATAACAGTTGACATTGTGACGGTCATACTAGTGTGTAGACCACCTGGTGATAGCCATCTGGTGATAGCTGTAGTAAACGTGATCAGTGCCTTGCGGGCGTGTTTAAGTGCTTTCTTGAGTACTGTGGTTAAGTGCACTGGCAAGTGTAGGAACGTGACATTTCGTCTACCCACCCCGCTGCATTCCAGTTTCCCTAGCTGTACTTTTCTTAAACACTTAAAAACTGGTTCAGTTGTCTAGCTCGGTTTACCATGATATTCTGAATGCTTGATTGTTGAAAGGCATTTGAAAGTACTCCAGGTGTTTTTCAGTGGGCCTTAAAGCAATAGTATGTATGCCAATGTAGGATGGAAATTAATATGTGTCTGTTTTAGAATAGAAACATGGTAGTACATTCAAAGTTACATGAATTTTTTCTATTACGTTACGACATTTACAACAAGTGACAGTGGCTATGTGCTTGTCTGTGCTGATTATCAATAAACCGAGCTGCATTCCTATGCTTGCTTAAAAATTTTTGTGGCACCATTGGCCAAGAGGATGTGATGCATTGTGCAATGGACTTTGGCTACACATGGTCCTATAGTCAAATGAGTTGGCATGAAATATGCAACAATACCTTAAAATGGCTTGTGAAGGGGATTTGCTTACTGAGAGAATAAACTTTTTTTTTTGTGACTTTTGCTAATAAGGCTAGCTGAAGACGCTTGAACTGCGATAAGCTGAGCTGCGATAACCACTTGATCTGCTCTTTCAGCAGGTGAAACTCGCATTGCTGGTCAAGTAGTGTTCTTACCCTTCTCAACGTTGTTCTGGCTGAGTACACAGCTACCTTTTCTCCTTCATGACAGGCAGGCAGGAAACGAATGCGCTGGTTTGACCACTGTACACAGGACGTTAGAAATTGGTTTGTTTCTTGATATTCTAGGTTTGATAGTTGTTCTTCTATTGGACATTGTGGAGAATCGAGTGAGCTCTCTCGCTTGCCTTTCTAGACCTGAGACGATGAAAGTCGGGCTACAATTGTAGTTTAGATGCTGGCGTTCAGTCTGCTGGCATCATTCCTGCCTCCTTGCGTTGTCAAACCTTCCAAAACAGTCCCCTAAATGAGCAGTCCTTTGCTAATTACAGGAATGCAGGAACTTTCCATAATAGTAGTCGCAAGCATTGAAAGCCCACTTGCTGCATTTTGCGTGGGGTTGATTGTCACCTTTAAAAAGAAGTCTGGCTTTGGCTTTACATTGGGGATCACGGTTCATATGTCATCTCACAAGAATTAGCTTTTACTAAATTCTGCACTTCAGTCTGCAGGTTGCTCAACCAGAAAACGAATGATCCTCGCTGAAAGTCAGTCTCAATGTCCAAAGGAGGAGGCAGGTGAGTACCTTTATAAGTGGCCGCAAGCCAGCAAGAAAGCTAAAGCACTAGGAATAGGACAGGAGGCCAAGTACAGTAAAGCCAGAACTGCCTTAGCAATTTCCACATATATCTGGCCTTTTAGTAGACAGCATCCTTATTTTACATAAGGTAGGTAGGTGATTCACAATTTTAATCGTGTCTCGAGACTGGCCACGTGTGTCATGCTATGCTGAACTGTTGTGTAAGCGCATGTACACGGCTGCATTGTCAGTTTCCAACTTGCAAATGAATTTTTTTGGTGTCGTGTGGAAATCTTGTTCCTACTTTAGTGTAATGGCTGATTGGCATTTTTGTTGGAGGCAAGTCTACCTTGGATATATATGACATTGTGCTGGGTAGTTTTTTTTTTTTTGAGGACCATGGCTACAGTTCCATCACTTGCAGTTTCTTGGCAGTGC
This sequence comes from Hyalomma asiaticum, assembly GCA_013339685.2. Classification (NCBI taxonomy): domain Eukaryota; kingdom Metazoa; phylum Arthropoda; class Arachnida; order Ixodida; family Ixodidae; genus Hyalomma; species Hyalomma asiaticum. The sequence goes on from CM023482.1 coordinate 53,024,565, forward strand.
AGTTGTATTTCTTTCAGTTTGCTTTGTGTTTTCTTAGAAATGGGAATCTGCCCCCACGTCATCATGCTCATGGTCGTGTTATGCGGGTACAGACTGTGTTAGCTGTTTCCTTATGTGCACTGTGTATTTCTTTGTTTCCTTCTGATTGTAAAACTAGGATGTTTTTTTACATATACACAAGGGTGAAGCTTCTTTGTTCACTGGAGTATAAGATTTCCTTCTTTCTCAAGCAGGTGATTATCACAGGTAGCGTTTTGAGTGATATGTTACAACTGGAGGAGGGTTTTAAATAGTACCACCATTATATCAAACGAAATGTTTTGCCTTTGTAAAGCATTGTGTGGACTTTCTGAAGCTGCGATATGCAGTCGTCTAGGTTGACAAATCAGTTTGCCGCTTAGTTAATTGTAGTGGTGAGAGAAGGATCGTCATTCTTATTTTTATTTTAATTTTTCATGATGTAGAGGTGGGCATAGGTAGATCTCTTATTGATGATTATATAAGTTTGTGTTTAATTTGAACAACTCTCACCACCTGTGGTATACCAAATGAGCTTTAATCAGCATTCCTGTTGTAGCGTGCCTAACTACCCTCCATTTGCTCGCTTGGTGGAATGGGATTGCTAAGCCTCAGTGCCTGAGAAAGAGTATCATAAAATTATTTTATACATTATTCAATTCGATGTTTTTATCTTTGTTAATTTTCTTCCTACTCTTGAATGCCCACTGTTGTGGCTGTTGATGCAGCAAGCTATATGTACTAGGTGACTCATGTAGCTACTGCATGCGAAAGTCCAAGCGGTTTTGCTTGGTGTGTTACAGAGCACCAAGACCGTGGCATGTAAATCATACCGCTCATGACATGAATGTTATAATTTTCATGTTATGACCTGCGTTTATGTTCGTCGGGCAGTGATGTTGGGCCATACTACTTTTCGCATACATCCCATTAGCGAAACGGCCAGGAGAGCACCAGACCGTTGCATGTAAATCATGCCGATCATGACATGATATCAGATTATTTCATGTTATAGAAGTGCCCTTTTATGTCGCTACCGTCATGCCTGTGCCTACAATTTTCGCATATATCCCTTACGCAAAACGGCCAGGAGAGCACTGCTCATGGTCGTGTTATGCGGGTACAGACTGTGTTAGCTGTTTCCTTATGTGCACTGTGTATTTCTTTGTTTCCTTCTGATTGTAAAACTAGGATGTTTTTTTACATATACACAAGGGTGAAGCTTCTTTGTTCACTGGAGTATAAGATTTCCTTCTTTCTCAAGCAGGTGATTATCACAGGTAGCGTTTTGAGTGATATGTTACAACTGGAGGAGGGTTTTAAATAGTACCACCATTATATCAAACGAAATGTTTTGCCTTTGTAAAGCATTGTGTGGACTTTCTGAAGCTGCGATATGCAGTCGTCTAGGTTGACAAATCAGTTTGCCGCTTAGTTAATTGTAGTGGTGAGAGAAGGATCGTCATTCTTATTTTTATTTTAATTTTTCATGATGTAGAGGTGGGCATAGGTAGATCTCTTATTGATGATTATATAAGTTTGTGTTTAATTTGAACAACTCTCACCACCTGTGGTATACCAAATGAGCTTTAATCAGCCTGCGCTCATGACATGAATATCCTGATTTTCATTTATGACCGCTTTTATGTTCGCTAGGCGTCATGCTGTGACATTACCAATTTTCGCATATATCCCATTAGCGAAACGGCCAGGAGAGCACCAAGACCGTAGCGTGTAAATCATACCGCTCATGACATGAATGTCATGATTTTCATGTTATGACCTGCCATTTATGTTCGTCAGGCAGTCATGTTGTGCCATACCAATTTTCGCATACATCCCATTAGCGAAACGGCCAGGAGAGCACCAAGACCGTGGCATGTAAATCATGACCGCTCATGACATGAATGTCATGATTTTCATGTTATGACCTGCCGTTTATGTTCGTCAGGCAGTCATGTTGGGCCATACCAATTTTCGCATACATCCCATTAGCGAAACGGCCAGGAGAGCACCAAGACCGTGGCATGTAAATCATGCCGCTCATGACATGAATGTCATGATTTTCATGTTATGACCTGCAGTTTATGTTCGTCAGGCAGTCATGTTGGGCCATACCAATTTTCGCATACATCCCATTAGCGAAACGGCCAGGAGAGCACCAAGACCGTGGCATGTAAATCATGACCGCTCATGACATGAATGTCATGATTTTCATGTTATGACCTGCCGTTTATGTTCGTCGGGCAGTCATGTTGGGCCATACCAATTTTCGCATACATCCCATTAGCGAAACGGCCAGGAGAGCACCAAAACCGTGGCATGTAAATCATTTCGCCCATGACATGAATGTCATGATTTTCATGTTATGACCTGCCGTTTATGTTCGTCGGGCAGTCATGTTGGGCCATACCAATTTTCGCATACATCCCATTAGCGAAACGGCCAGGAGAGCACCAAGACCGTGGCATGTAAATCATGCCGCTGATGACATGAATCTCATGATTTTCATGTGACCTGCCGTTTATGTTCGTCGGACAGTCATGTTGTGCCATACCAATTTTCGCATACATACCATTAGCGAAACGGCCAGGAGAGCACCAAGACCGTGGCATGTAAATGATGCCACTGATTACATGAATGTCATGATTCTCATGTTATGACCTGTCATTTACGTTCGTCAGGCAGTTATGTTGTGCCATACCAATTTTCACATACGTCCCATTAGCGAAACAGCCAGGAGAGCACCAAGACCGTGGCATGTAAATCATGTCGCTCATGTCATGATTTTCACGTTATAACCTGTCATTTGTGTTCGTCATGTTGTGGCATACCAATTTTCGTAAACATCCCACTAGCGAAACGGCCAGGAGAGCACAAAATCGTGGGCGGCTAGATAGATAGATAGATAGATAGATAGATAGATAGATAGATAGATAGATAGATAGATAGATAGATAGATACGCTCAAAGTCGCCGAAGTTCGCTAAGAAATGCTTCGCATTTAATATGGGAGGAATGCTACAAGCTTGGTTACATCATAGTCGTAGCTGACAGTTTGCCACGACCGGCAACGTAATGCTTGCACGCGCGACGCCAGCGCCAAATGTTCCCCTGTTGGACCAATTCAAGCGTCGAAGGTCGTCAGCATCATCGGCATGTATCTCCCGCAGGCCTGCATGCACGCCCTTTCAACACGGGCCCGGCGTGAGGGATATCGGCGTGGGTACAATCCAACATGGCGAAGCGCTTTGGCGTCACCACCCTCTGGTCGAACGGATGTGAAGGGGCGCGAAAATGAAATGATTGCGCGATCATACGTTTTGAAAAGGTTGCGTTAGCACTCATATGTAACTTCTTTATTGTTCGAGCCTTTTTTTTTTTTTCATTTGTCTACAGTGTAGCACCAGAGCTACACTTGCCGACGGCAGCGTGCATCTATCGCTTCCTGACTGGCCTCTTCGACGCTGGACGCTACGATTTCAGCAGAGATTGCAGCGAGCTCCTTCCGCAGGGTACTGAAAGAGCTTTCGTAGGTCATCTGTTGCTTCATGTTGGCTTGCTTCGGGCTCCTGTGCGAGAAAAAAATACAGCGCTTTCATTTCAGCCAGAAGCGCGCACATCACAAGAAACTAAATAGTCCTCCTTCCACACCTTTGAAATCACAGCAAGCAACGGAGCAGGGGCAAGGGCTTCAAGTTCGCTATCATGTATAGCGCTACCATTATCACTATAGTGATAATGGTAGATATATATAGGTCCGCCGCGGTGGTGTAGTGGTTACGGTACTCGGCTGCCACCCAAAATACACGGGTTCGATCCCGGCCGCGGCGGTCGCATTTTCGATGGAGGCGAAAATGCCAGAGGCCCGTGTACTGTGCGTTGTCAGTGCACGTTAAAGAACCCCAGGTGGTCTAAATTTCCGGAGCCCTCCACTACGCCCTTTCTCTCTATCTCTTTCACTCCCTTTCCCCCCACCCCCACGGACGCTTAGCCGTGCTCCCTACATGGGCTGCAGAAATTAGCGTCTTTTCCTAACCGAACCACAATCATCATCATCATATATATAGTATCGCGTAGCAGTGGGCTTAGGGCAAGGGCATATGGGTAGAGGTTCGAGGGCGTGAATGTATCTTGCGCTGGCAATGAATGGGTTTTCTTTCTCTCTCTCCCTTTATATATATATATATATATATATATATATATATATATATATATATGTATATGTCTTTTGCATAAGCGCTATCATGTAGCAGTGTGGGTAGTGGGACAAAGGGGAAGAGCGGGGGTCCACTTTTCCCTTGTGCGTCACAGCGGGGACTGCGGACGTGTACGGATGTCACATCTGTCATACAGCAAGCTAAAAACAAAAAAAAAGTGGGGGGGGGGGAGGTAATCTCTGTATGCTCACCATTTGATAAGGACTCTCTTTTCTCTGGCGTCCCCGTCCTTCGTGTAGGCGTAGTCAAACACGAGACAGCGACACTCGTTAGCGTAGTTCTGCCGCAGTTTCTCGAGGAGGTCTGCGTAGGTGGCCGAACGTTGTCCCGTAGTTTCCGCTTCGATGACCCACTTGTCGTTGACGTAGAACACGATGTAGCGGTGCTTCTTCTCGTTCATCTCCTCGTACACCGCCTTGGCCGCGGCGGACACAGTCACTCCAAAAGCCGACTGCGCCGAGAAGCAGAGGAAGATTGCACTCGGTCTGAAATTGAAAGCGCGACTTCTTCCCGTTATGGACGCTCAAGATATTGCTTCACTTCACACCACAGGCATAAGTCTGACGTTGGGAGCCCAGGAGCGTTGTATTTACAATACCATGTACATGTCCATTGAAGGACTCACTAAGCAGGGTGACAGAAGTTATATAACAGAAAAATACAGAAAAAACGAAATCCTCATCACCAGCATATATGTCCACTGCAGGACGAAGGCCTTCCCCAGTGCGCTCCATCCTTTCCTGTACTGGGCGAACTGATTCCATTTGACGCCGGCGAATTTCTGAATTTCGTCACCCTGTCTTACTCTTTGTCGTCCACGACTACGCTTCCCCTCTCTTGGTATCCATTCTGTCGTTCTAACTGTCCATCGGCTGTCTAGCCTTCTCATCACGTGACCTGTCCATGTCCGTTCTTTTTTAACACGAAAGTGTTTTATGCCAGGTTCCACCAATAAATCAGTGACGTACTTCCGAAACGGAAGTGGATCTCTGAAAAAAATGAACATACGTTCACAATGAAAAAGTTCCACCCAGTCGGACTCGAACCCACGCACATTCACCCGGGATTTGACGAGAGGAGCTGGAAGCTCTACCGATACACCACCGCATTTTTTTCTTTATTACCTTCTTCAACAAAGTACAGAAAGAGCAAGATACGCACACGCATACATTAGCTACGCACTGATGTGACCGTGTTTAAAGCTTTTTCATACCCTTCAGAACATCAAGGACAGTGACCCATTGTGGTAGTTCAGGCTGGGTTCTATAAATCTCTCTAATTTGCCCAACGCTGTCTATGAAGGTTTCCCGCGAGGATTTAACATGTACATTTGCATGACGCACATGCGTTCTCGTTTTCCACAAAGCATGGATGTCCAGGACCATGATCATATCATATGGATCTTCTACTGGCAAAAACCTTATGCCAAAAGCATCTAGTGGTAATTATTTCTTTATAGTGCGCTGAGCACATCTCAGTAAAATACTGCATCCCAGCAATCTACAAAAGCGTGTCGTATATCCTCTGGTATATTACAAAAAAGGCACTTAGAAACAACTTAATGAGCAAACAGACAATGAAGCCTAGGAAAGCATAGCGGAAGTTACTTGTGGTATTGTAATTGTGGAGAAAGTAGAAAGGAATTAAAGTGGACGAAAAGACAAACCTGCCTTCGGTGGGAACCGAACCCACGACCTTCGGATGTCGCGTCCGATGCTCTACCAACTGAGCTACGAAGGCGGTCGTCGCCCCGTCCACTTTATTGGGTACTTATGTACGTATTATCCTGGGAGTGCTAGGCCAAGGCCACGAGTGGCGCTGCCTATGAATATTTCAAGCTACATATGAATATGTAGCTTGAAAAAAAGATTTGGCAGGTGGACTTATTGGCATTTTCTTGACCCTTTTCAAAATATTCTGTCCTGGGTATCCACGATATGGCAAACGGTACAAAGGAGTCGGAAGGAACACTTCAATGAGATGCTTATAAAGTCGCTTTCTGGTAACGTCGCTCTCTCTAAAGAAAATCTCACTTTCAACATTCTCTATGAAAGTATGCCTCCCGCAAAAGTCTAGTGACGGTACCCCCCAAATCATTACATGAGGAAATTATGAAATCTAGAATTGATGTCCGTAGCTTAGTATGTATGGCTGTTAGTAAAACGGGATCCTCCACATTCCTAAGGAACATAAACCTAGAAACAACCTGACGTAAAAATAAGTGAACAAGGCCAACACCCCCACGTTTAACAAGAAAGAACAGGCTGGTTCGACTGATTTTCTCCCAAGTCGATGCCCAGACTAAAACTGGAAAAACACGATGTATCCTCTGGGTACTAGAACTAGACTCACATAAGACATTCATAACATATACCATACACGTGACAGCAGAAACACATTACACACACCAGCACGTGAGAACATAAGACAACTGCCTGCCTTGCCATGCATCTGCTTTTCCTTTTAGTTTTGATGTTTGTTCAACCCAATGTTCGTCAGCATTTCGATACCTATGAGGCACACCCAGATATTTTGTTGGTAAATACGACATACGCAAGCGCGAAAAGATATCTGGCGTACTTTTCCAATTACCGTGCCAAAAGCGACAACTTTTCTGCCAGTTTACCTTACAGCCTGTGTATAAGCAAAACTTTTCAATCACAGTTGTTGCCTCAATGATGCTGTCTGTGTCCGAGAGGAAAACAGCGATGTCATCCGCGTAAGCAAGTAACTTTGCCTCAGCCGAAAGCAAGCTGTATCCGCGGATATTTTCGTTTTGAATTACAGCCAAACAAAGAGGCTCAATGTAGGCCGCAAATAGCAAAGGTGACAATGGGCACCCTTGGAGTGCTGGAGATCGCACACAGTATCAGTCAACTCTACACTGACGATTATTCGAGTCGAACAATTTGCATATGCCATTTTTACACACTCAAATTTTACACTACCCAGGTTCAAGTGCTCAAGAACAGAAAACAGAACATCATGAGAAACGAGATCGAATGCTTTTGCCAGGTCTAACTGAATCATTGCTACATGATCACCAACTACATCACAAACTTCCGCGACACTTCGCGCAATATGTATGTTTGTTGCGACACTACGACCTTGTTTAGGAGTGTGCAACGATCTTGGTTAGGAGTACGCCCTTGGAGTTAGGAGTGCGCCCTACGACCTTGGTTAGGAGTGCGCTATATTATTGTTCTATACGAGGTGTTGTAGTGATACAAGCAGTACACTACCGAAGACCACACGCATATAAAAAAAAGACAAAGCCTCTCTTAGAATGAGCTCGTATAACTATATGTCAGTCGACCTCCACGCGCTACGACACAACATGCAATGCTTCCTCGATCATGCACTGAGGTTGCCATTTAAAGAACAAAAAAGCAGTCTCAAGTACACGGAATTAGTCCACACATAAAGAGACGCATCCCGAGAGAATTAATGTATACTGCCACATAATATACAAGGAGGTTTCACCAGTACAAAACGGTACCACAATTTCCAAGGATTTATCGCTCGACTGCTACAAATATGTACCGTTGTAGCGCATGTGTTCGCCGTGAACGGGGGAATTTCCCGATGACTAAAAAAGAGGCACGTGATAACAGCTGCGTTCGATTGTCGTTCACTGCAGCTCCGTCGTTCCATCCGCGAAATAAATGTCGAGGCTGTACTTACCATGTCCCTGTACGTTGTGGACGCCTATTCCTGCACCTGTTCCGCGCGCGCTGGGGCTTGTCGCGAAGCGGCCGACTGGAGCTCAGTTTATATACACACAGACGGCAATGCACCCGACTGGAATGCATAAGCACGCCTGATGCGACAGTTGTCGAAACGGCCGACGGCCTGTTTTCGCGGTTCCGAAATTATCTGGAACCAGATAAGCTGCGTTTGCACGTGCTCGCACGTGCGCTGCTGCGACTGTACTGTGTTGTAAAGCGAGAGACAATTTGCAATACCTCGCGCCGGCGGATGTTTGCGCATGTATGCTTGTTTTCTGGAATTCGAACGGCAGGTTATCGACTGATTGTGGCTCGGTTAAGGAAAGGACGCTAATTCATGCAGAGCACGGCTGAGCGTCCGCAGGGGTAGGGGAAAGGGAATGAAAGAGACAGAAAGGATAGAAAAGCCATAGTGGAGGGCTCCGGAAATATTGCTCACCTGGGGTGCTTTAACGTGCACTGACATCGCACAGTACACGGGCCTCTGGCATTTTCGCCTTCATTGAAAATGCTACCGCCGCGGCCGGGGTCGAACCGGCGTTTTTTGGGTGGCGGCCGAGCGCCGTGACTCAGCACACTTTAGAGATTCATGTTTTTCGTTTTTTTCATTGGTATGCAACACTGTGGATGCTAACAAGGGGTTCTGCAAGGGGTCATTATGTTTTTTTTCTTCTTTTTTCTTCTTGCTATACCTTTGCCCATGTCTGCATAGTGCTGTTTTCCAGTGAGGCCCTGCAACACATTTGCGAGTAATCCTCAAGTCACATCACTTAAGGAGCTTATTGCCTCACGAATCGCCTGCAAAAAAAAACGCATTTTTTTTTTCAGACCCATTGTTGCAGTAGAGTTGCAGCGTCATGTTTAAGGGAGTTCGACTGTCCGAGCACACTGGAAGCTACACAGAAGGGGGTGAAAAATGAGGCAAGAAACTACGCCAGCGCGTGTCACAACCTCTATGATTGTACTCGCGCACCTGCAGAGAAAACGCACACCGTGAGAGTGAAGGGACGCCCCTCCCCGACCATTTGCGGTAACTCCATTGGGGAATAAGCCAGTGGTAGTTCACGAATTATCTACATAGTCTGTGTTACAGTGTTCGCACTATATGTCCAGTGACCTGATTTCTTGAAAGGGGAGCGGGCGCTTTCCAGATGTATCTTGAGACCAAATTGCAAATTCCCCTGCTTTGTGCAGTGGGGAATAATATTTGGCTGGCATGTCCACAGGAGCGTCCACAAGCGATCGGCAGTGTTTTTTGTTCAACAGGTGTTGCAGGGCCTCTTTAAGTAAAGTTCACTTGCTCGTGTGTGAGACATTATTTTTTTTAGCAAGCAGGAAATTCTATGACTGTGTTAGACTGTTCTGTGTGAAAGATTATTTAGTGATTTAGTGCTTTTCATTACTACTGTTGCCAGCACTGCTTAGCAGAAAGTGTTAACAATGCCATGGACGTATTAGAGCTGCAGTCTCGGCTGTACATGGGGTGTCATCGTGAGTGGTACTTGATTTCTAGATGACATGTACCTTATTGTAAAATACATAGCTTGAGCATTGTATACTCATATCGGCCTCCTGGTGAGTATTGTGCTAGGTGACACAGTTTCTCCTCCAGAAAGAAGGAAGGACATGCAAATCATTGTATCGAACTGCAAAGCAAGCATGAAAAAATAAGGGGGGGGGGAAGGGGGGGGTCATTTTTGTAGATGTAGCCAGTGTGCACTTTCTTCTGTTACATTGTCTAGACTGTTTTGCTTCATTAATAAATGTTTATTTCTCTGCCTTCTTCTCTATGCAGTGTGCACGGAAGTGTCGACGTAGCTCTGACAGCCAAAATGCTTCACAAGTGTCAGTTTCCTTTTACAGCAATTTATCAGAAATTTTTGCTTGCAAGGCTCAAGCACTGTGAGCTGTCAGCTCGAAAAACTGAGGACAGTGAGCGAGAAGTGGCTCGAGCCACAGCGCGCATATTATCACTGCTAACTTTATTAGTGTTGGCACCTACACATTATAAGCCATCACCAAAACCATCTGATCCTATATGTGCGTACAGGAAAAGAGAAAAAAAGATCCATGCAAAGGCAAAGCAAATTTAACCAGGAAGATTTGGAGTGCCTATAGTCGGATACAACTCCTGTAGTGAAGCCCCCACGCCCTTATAACCTCCAGCCACTGTACCTCCGCGAAGCCTCAAATAGTTTCTTCTTTCAACTTTCCGCGTTTCCAAAATAAAGCGAAGGTGGTGACAATAATGGATAGGTCAATAAATATTTATGTCCTCATTCAGTTATTAGGATAAAATATGGAAAGGATAATTCTTTATTAAACAGAAATCAAGCGCTTGCATTGCAAAAACCCGGCGCGCCACAAGCACCGCTACCCGAGTTTTTCAACTAAGTTCGGTGAAGTTTCACGAACAAAACGGCTCGGAAGCGAAATGAACTGTACCGCGGCATTTTGCAGACGGAAACGCTGCGGCTGCACACATTTTAACGCGATAGCGTTATAGAGCTCGTTCCGCAGAAATACCGCCGTCGGTGTCGGCGTCTCCACGCATCTCTTGTGAGCGAAAAATCGTCCGTGAGCGAAAAATAACAGCTGCAAAAATGGACAACTATGTCCATCTAGCGGAAGACATATCAAGCAATGTCTCGATTACTATGGCCTCCGAGGCGGATGCGCTGCATCCACTTTTTTAGCATCTCATTCTCACGACACCATGAAAGAAGTGAAGTACTGTAGTCGCCATTAGAGATGGGTCGCTCAGGGGTGAGCCGGATCTTTTGAGCGGCTCTTTCGAAAGAGCGATCGAGTGATCCGCGGCTCAGTAAAAATGAGCGGCGGTTCTTTGGGAGAGCGGAACGCGGTTCTCTCTCGCTCAGCGAGCCGAGAGCGGAAGGCGGTTCGCTCTCGCTCAGTGAACCGTGCGTTCTCTCTCGCTCAGAGAGCCGAAGAGCCGACTGCGCAAGACGGTTCTCTCTCGCTCACTGAACCGAGGTGAGCCGGCTCAGTAAAAATGAGCGGTGGTTCTTAGAGACTCTCTTCCTCAAAGAGCCGAGAGCGGAAGGCGGTTCTCTCTCGCTCAGTGAACCGAGGTGAGCCGTGCTTTCTCTCGCTCAGAGAGCCGAGAGCGGAAGGCGGTTCTCTCTCGCTCAACGCGCCGCGGTGAGCCGTGCTGAACTACCTGGATCGCTTTTCGTTTCGACGGCGGCAACGAGTGTTGGCCGTCGCGGGCTGACTCGCGCTACTCGCATCTCGCTCGCTGTGTGCGCTGCGTGAGGCAGTTCATCGTGAGCTGGTGCAACACTTCGAAGACGGACTCCAGATCTAGAAGGGTATTTGATGTCTTTAAAGACAACAGGTCATCGTAGCTTACTTCCTCATTAGTGCTCATTAGTATAGTTATAAATATGTCACCCATATCATCCAGTCCTCTGAACTTCCTGAGCGTGTATTTTAGCACATCAATAAAACGAATAACATGGCGTGTTGTGTCAAGGCTCCATATTATTTCGTCGTGGCGCATGTTGGAAAAAAATATCATGGCATGATCGCACTTCGTTGAGTTTTGATCTGTCTATATGGGCCGCACAGATATTGTTCGACGTCTTTGTTTCTGTCAATGGGTGACGGAAGCTAAACATCTCTTCAAATTCACGGCACATCATGATGGCACCCAGACTGACGGGCACTCTAAGGCATTTTAAGTAAATGAACGTCTTCCAGAAATGCGTTCATTCACAGTGACACACGTTAAAATTAAGTGCTTGATTTAAGACAGGTCCCGGCCCCGCCACGGTGGTCTGGTGGCTATGGTACTAGGCTGTTGATCCGAGGGCCGTGGGATCGAATCCCGGCTGCGTCGGCTGCATTTCGATGGAGGCGAAATGTTGGGGCCCGTGTGCTTTGCGATGTCAGTGCACGTTAAAGAACCACAGGTGGTCAAAATTTCCGGAGCCCTCCACTACAGCGTCTCTCATATTCAGTGCTCCTTTTGGGACGTTAAGTCCCACATGACAATAAGACAGGTCCCGACACGAGACAGTGAAACACGGCAAGTGCTGCTTTCCGGATAGTTCAAAGCAGATCTCGCATCTACTTTTCAAACGGGAAGAGTGTCGTCTCGCACACAGCGTGGGGAATTCTTCATTGTATCTGTTTAACGCTCCCTTGGTGCGGCTGTAATTATTCATGGAACTGTTGTAAATATGTGCGGCGCCACAAAAGCGCGCTTTCCATGCAACGACCCTTTCTTTGCACTGCAACAGCACAGAAAGGAGGTGCTTCTTTTTTTTTCCTTTGAAAAAGAAAACCCGGGCTAATTTGGAACGGTGCCGCGTAGCTTTTTTTTTACCTCAGGAATCTCTTGTCTTTCTTTTTTTTTTTTTGCAGTAATGTGATTTGTTGAAAGGTGAACGTGTTTCAGAGAAAGAAAAGGGGTTTGCTGTTACAAAAGGGAAAAAGCAGCGCAAAATTCTGACAGGACCTAGATGAATAAAGGACGACAACAGGGCTAGCTCACAAATTTTTCGACATGATGGCACATACATTCACAATATCCGTACACGGTAGCGCCGCACAGCAAATAAATTTAGTGACAATCTGCTAATCCTCCACGAGGAGAATTAGCAGACGATGATGCCACGCTTTCACGTGGCTAGTACGGACTTAGCTAACACCTGACGCGCAGGAACAGGGGCTTTTGTTTGCCTTCTTTGCATTCACGATGGTCAAGAGTCAAGGGTAGCAATATCTAATAATGGGCGGCGCGCTCCAGTCCAATGCACAAACCGAGTTGTCAGCAAGAACATGTCATGTTCTTTCTAGCGAAATGTGCCGATGGAAAATGCATAGCGACCGGATACGTGGTGATTTGTAGGCGAGCTGGCACCGCGCCGATAAGGCTGATTGTATGCCATTCCATGAAGCGGAGGCGGGCATACTTTCTAGGAAGAATAAGAACGCACGAACTGGATACAGTCACAGACAGAAAACACACACTCATACACACGCGCGCAGCGTTTCAACTTTCTTGGTTATATCATTTTCGGAAGACATGTTGGTCGAATCAAGTTTTGTGGTATTGCTGTGAGATAAGCTTATTATGTTAAGCGCCTCATAATTTCTGCCACCCATCTCACCCCTCAGCGAATGAAAATGTGTCTCTCCTAACAAAACTGCATGGACCGGAAACAAAAATAGAGAAAAGCTGTCACATACCCTGCAGGTAGTGTTTTAATGGTTAGCGCATATTATACTTAATACTTACGTGTAGAACGATCACTGCAATATAAGGTCCCTCGCAGAGTTGAACTGTGCGGAAGTCATATACGCAGAAGTTATGTGTGCTTCGCTTGCCTTAAGCAGGGATGTTAACAGGGCCCCCAGTGATATGGGCAAACCACGGACGCGAATGCAAGGCAACGGAACGGCCGCCCACCGCTCCGGCCGGTCCCGTTCTTTCCTCGTGCCAGAGCGTCTTCCCTCCTCGCTTGCGCGACTCCTCGGGGAAATAGAAACGCGCGTCCCGGTGAGCCGGTGAGCCGTTGAAATGAGCCGGATCATTACAGTGAGCTGAGCTGTTCCGAGCCGCTCACTCAAGTGAGCCGCTTTGCCCATCTCTAGTCGCCATTTCACCGACCATAAGGCGATGCCTGTTGCGGTTGGCCGGAAGAGGTCTCCAGAAGAACAAATCGAACAGCTTCCAGGTAGTTAACGCACGAAGGACCACAGAATGTGACCATTTAGGAATAAAAGTGTCACGCCTACGCGCAGGTCATAATGCAGGACCATGCGACTACATCACTGTATAGAAGTTTCATGAAGTTGATATAAAAAGCACGTGCCGTTATATAGATCGAAAACCTCTACCATTACTATAGATACGTCGCGCGCGTGTGTCTGTGTCTGTGTGTAACAACACACATTAATAAGTATGCACTGAGTGGTTGAAGTGCACACTAGGGGCCGGATTTCGCTATCGCGTTCAACTCTTAAAGGCGAAGCTTAAGGGCCCCCCAATTTTTGTCGGTTCGTGCTTCCCGAGAATATCATGGCTTAAGCCGAGGAAAGGACTCAAGAACAGCAGACGTCATTTTGAAAAGGTCGCATGACGATGATTTCGTTTGTTTCTTTGATTGGCTGGCGGAGTAACACAGACCCGCGTGGTCCGTCGGCCCTTGTTGCCAACTGCTGTTTTTTGAAGTTGTGTCCTACTATAGACGATTTTGAGGTGGTGCAAAAGGGACATTTTTCGTTTTCTTGGATGCATTTTTAACGCTCTCCAGACACCAGAGCCAGGAAACACGTATGAAATATTTAATTTGGTTTTAGGGTTTTCTTTGCCCAAGCGTCTGTAAGCCAGCCCCGTCGCAATGGACAATATACAATGACGTGTGAACGCAGTTGCCTAAATATCGCCGTAGTCGCTGTCAGTCTTTGGGCGGCAATAAAATCATCGGTGTTTGTGTGCGCCACTTGCTACAGGCAGTAGCCAACAGAGTTGCTGTGACTACGTCATCAAATTGCTGCCCCCACGTGACTAAGACGTGAGACCTAGATCCGACTGTGTTGTCACGTCTAGGGTGCCTCGATGTGCTCCTCGCGCGCACATCGAGGCACCCTAGTCACGTCACTATGAAACCGCCCCCTCGAAACCGAAAGCGGGCTTTTACGGCAGCTCTATAAAAATATATTGATGGCGTTCAAAAGTGCCATGATGCTGTGTTTTGGGTTCAGAGCATCAGTGCTTTTATTAACAGCAATAACTCTAAACTGTCTGAAACTCGTGTCACCCTTTGAGCTTGGTTTTGAAAACGGCTGGATGTGTATTGAAAGCATCTCGGAAATTCACAGCCGAGAGAATTATTCAAAAAAAGATTTGATGATGATTGTGGTTGGGTTAAGGAAGGGAAGGGGGAAAGGGACTGATAGAGACAGAAAGGAGAGAAAGACCGTAGTGGTGGGCTCCTGAAATTTAGACCCACGTGGGGTTCTTTAACATGTGCTGACAACGCACGTGCAGTACGCGGGCCTCTGGCATTGTCGCCTCCATCGAAAATGCGATCGCCATCGAACCTGCGTTTTTTGGGTTGCAGCCAAGCACCATAACCACTACACAACCGCGGCGGATGAGATTTGCTGGGAGCAAAGATAATGCGAGTGGAAAACTTCCATTCCCCGTTCTGTCTCAACTCTGTGAAATGGAGTTCAGAGAACTCTTGTGGGCGGTGTCGAAGGAAGTGCGTCGCCCACTGCTTACGTCACCAGGCTTCAACGTCGTATTAGAGTAGCTCATTGAAAGCGCAACTTCGCGCGACTGCCGGGGGCTGTTGGCAGCGCACACTTGTGGCCGCCTGCTCGCTCCGCGCCTGTGCTCGTTCCTGCGTCCTCGCGGTCACATTTTCATTTTTGTCCCCCCGAAGCTTTGTTTCCGTTCATCACACACGTTTAGGCTCGTCGGTGTGAGCGCTTGCTTTGTCAGTGCGCCCCGCCACGGTAGTCTAGTGGTTATGGTACTCGGCTGCTGATCCGAAGGTCGCGGGATCGAATCCGGGCCGCGGCGGCTGCATTTGGATGGAGGCGAAATGTTGAGGCCCGTGTGCTGTGCGATGTCAGCGCACGTTAAAGAACCCCAGGTGGTCGAAATTTCCGGAGACCTCCTCTGCGGCGTCTCTCATAATCAGAGGTGGTTTTGGGACGTCAAGCCCCACAAATCAATGAACTTTGTCAGTGCGCTGCATGCTTGTCCTCGACGTTGCACTTACGACAGCGTCACGATAAACTGCCAACGCTCATCCACCTTGTTTTGCATTACCCAAAGCTAGTTAAAGGGCAACTCCGGCGATTTTTCAGTGTCCACAGATCTCAACGAAATTTTCAATATATGTTCTCATCGGTGCTGCAATAATATATGTCAAGTCAGGTGGTTGTAGGCCATTTAGTTTTCGTTTAAAGAAATTTTTTAAAATTTTTAGCGCATTCTCACGCGGGCCACCCTGTGTTCTTGACTTCACCTTCAGTGCTTCCTCCCGAGCCAGCGGTCCTTCAAAAGCAAAACGGTGACACTTCAGCGCTCAAATCACCTCTGTCAAGATCAGAAAAGCTGGCATAACTCATTGTGTCGTAAGATGACCTCGCCACTGGCATTTTTTTCTTTTTTGGCGCCAGTTCCATTTTTTCTGGTGACCGGAAGGTTGTGACGTCACTGCACACGCTGCACGGAACATCTACCGGTTCCGGTTTGAACACAACTTTCAATCTGTTGGTGCGTTTCTGAGCAAGCTGAACCATCCTGGCTGCTACAGTACTATATCAGTACCGTTGGAAAACACTGATGTCAGAACGTGGTAAAACAACCGCCGGAGTTGCCCTTTAATGGTTGATAAGTGTTTGTAGACGGGTTAATCATCCTGTCGGGCTCGAACGCGCGACTGCTATGACTCGAAAGGAAGACCTTCAGGACTCGAACCCGTGGGTATCGACGGGTTAATGTGGAATAAAATGCTTTCAGCTGCAGTTAGGCGGATGTATTAACTTAAACTGTGAATACACGCTAATGTGCACTATAGTTCAATGTGAACAGCGAAGCCGTTTAAAGTATTGGTATAACTGGGAATAGACCGATCTCACCGCGCTGTTTCACCACGCCACCGCTGCCGCAGTGCATGCCGGAACTTGTAGTTCTCGCGGCAGTCGCGGTACGCTCAAATGCGTGGCCGCTGCATGGGAGAGCGGCGTTAACGAGCTTTATCAGCCTTATTTCGAAACATTTTGATGGTTGGGTTTACGTCCTATATCCCGGGATGCTACCAGAACAGCCTGAAACAAAAGCACTTCGCTTTTCTCGCGTTCGCGAAGGATGTCAAGCTCCGGCAGGAACTGGTGCGTCGGACAGACCGGCCCCTACGGCACACGGCTTGTTCAGCATTGTTCGTGAATTTTGTGTTATCTTATGCATGGCGTTTTAGCAGTGTCCTAGAGCAGCGTCATAATAGGTTAGGCACATCACGGACGGGCCGATCAGTGACTGCGACGATTCATAGAGTGTGCACGATCATTTTGCCGGGCGATCATCGTTAGCGGCGTCGGAGTGGGTACAACTTGTCGTCTGGACAAAATAGTGATTGCTAGAAGATGCCTAAATTGACCTTTTACGAGCGATGGCAACTGTCAAGCGTCTGACGTGAATGAGGTATCTGATACAAGCCCAGCTCAACTGTAGCGCATACTTCACGCTGCGCACGGCGACTTCTCAGCCACGCCGGCGTCGCAACCATCGGCGCCGCCGGTGTTATGGTTTTCAGTGTGTGATTTTATTGCGAGCACAAATTAAAGCGTAAATACCAATGACAAAACGTGTCATCTTATGTGCGCGAGTGGCTTGCATAGGGTCATACGCCTACTGAGGTAATAATGTCCGACGCCGTTTTGAAGCGGTAAGACCTAGCGACGACATCGGCGCCGAGCCTTCGGGCGTGAGGGTGACGGGCAGAGCGAGCTGCCGCTTTTTAGTCATTTTGCATCTGTTGTCAAAGTTACTCAACGACTCATCCGTACTTTATGCAGCAGGAACTGCTTGTTGTTCGCGATATTAGCAGCGGCCCGTAAGTTTTCGCTAACGGTGTGCGGCAAGTCATCGTTCCGCTAATGTGGACGCGCCTTTAGCATCTTCATCGCGATCGTTTTCTATTCATTCACATCTAGCGCATCGCTATGATCGAAGTCACGTATATAAACAACACACTGCGCATGTGAAGTTTTGCTTTGACTAGCAAACGCAAAATCGTTCCTTCGACTGAGCCTTCAGTTTTCACCATTCTGGTGCTCTTGGCGTCCCACCTCTGCACGATACGTGCTCTAAGACTTTCTTACTTGTCTTTTTATTGCGATTAATTCAGGGAATACGGGTAACAGCAATTTGAAGCGACACGGGCGCACGAACTATATAACGACGAGATCACGACCAGGCAGTGGGGCACCGACCGGGGGGGGGGGGGTTCGGGGGTTGCAACCCCCCCCCTGAGGCCGACCTAACCCCCCTCCCATTCCGTATCTGCTCCTAAGTTCTAGGAGAATATGGCGCTAATGTCTCTGCAAAACGCAGAAAGACTAATAAAATTAATCAACATCATTGATGTCACTATTATTTAGCATTTTATTTAGAACTTTATTTACTTTTTTACACACGCAAAAACTGTGTAATCGCATGCCCGGCCCTTCGTGAAACAATTGAACCCCCCCTGGCAGAGATCCTGGGTGCGCTACTGCGACCAGGTCGCATGTTTACATTGTCAGCCTTTTTTTTTTCGTTACCAGCGCTACATCGCGTGGTAAATTTAAGTGAAACACGGCCACAGGAGGCCCGGACATCGTTTTCCGGCGCGTTAAATCGTCGTCCACGCCAAGGATTCGTAAGAAACACGAGTAAACTTATAGCACGCAGCAAGCACAGCCTTAGCAGCTGTGCTCTGAGGACTACAACTAAGATGGCGGCGGCGCCGCTCTCGGAAACTCGCGCATGCGCAGATCGCGTGGTGAGATCGGTCTATTCCGCTAGGCCTCGTGCATGCTAACATAGCCATGCCAAGCTAAAGCCAGTTTAAGCTTCCTAATACTAGTTAGGTAAAGCCTAATTAAGCTAAATCTATATCAGCCGAGACTTATTATGACTAATCAAGTGAAGCCTAGTTCAGCTAGGTATAATAAAGCCAAAGTATTCAAGCTTAATTGAGCTATGCCAAATTAAGCCGTGCCTAGTAAGCTAAGGCTAAGTAATCTAAGAATAATCACGTGAGGTATAATTATTCCAAACTAATTAAGCTATGCTAAATAAATCAAGTCTAGTTAAAGTAAGACTAATTAAGGGAAGCTTTGTTAAGCTTATATAAAGTCTAGTACGTGTAAGCAAGCTTTACCTAATTAGCCCAAACTTGAGTAAACTAGCATACTAACTAATAAACAAAGTATAAGCAGATGGTCACTAATAAGTCAATTAAGGCTAATAAGGGTAAGACTAATACAAGCCTATGACTGATAAGTGAAGCCTAATAAACTGACACTAATAATTCAGGACTAATTAGGCTAGCACTATATCTTGTCTGATTAGTCTAAATAATTAAGTAACGCTTAGTTAAACTAACATAATTAGGCTTAACGTAGCTGAGCATAGACTAACTACACCAAGGTTAATTAGGACATTTGTAACCCAGCCATAAGTTATGACTAATTTAGTCAGGCTTAATAAGGTACGCCTGACTGTGTTAAAGTTAATTAGGCAGAACCTAAATAATCTGATATTAGCTAAGCCTAAATAAGCCATACATTAAAGAGCAACTCCGGCGGTTTTTTCACCATGTTCTGTTATCGATGTTTTCGAATGGTACTGATAGTCCTGTAGCTGCTACGGTGGTTCAATTTGCTCAGAAACGCACCAATAATTATAAATAACTGACCGAAAGGCATGTTCAAACTTACACGGGTAGACGCTTCGTGCAGGGTATGTGATGACGTCACAGTCTCCTCAACATCAGAAATATGGAGCTGGTGCCAGAAAAATGAAAGTGGCAGTGTCATCCAACAACGTATTGAGCTATTCTGAACTTAACAGCGACGATTTTAGCGCTGAAGTATCTGCGTTTAAGGGCCTGCAAGCTCGTGTAGGCAGCGTTGAAGGTGATGACGTCAAAAACACAGGGTGGCCCGCGTTGGAATTTGCTAAAAATTTTTAAAATTCATTCACAGGAAATCTAAATGACTTACAACCGGCTGACTTGGCAGATATTATTACAATATTGAGGAGAACATGTAGTGAAAGTTTCATTGAGATCAGATGGAAACTGAAAAATCGCCGGAGTTTCCCTTTAAAGGCTTAATCGGACTAATCTGCGCTAGTCCACCTTATAGTCAACCGTAATCTGTTTTAGTCCTTCCTAATCCACCATAATCCACTTAATCTGACATGATCTACCCTAATATCTTTTAATCTGGCATAATTCGCTCTAATATATGACGTAGTCCATCTTAATGCACTTTAATCTGTCTTAATCCGCCCAAATTCACCCTAATCTGTCCCAGTCCCTTAATGCACTTTATCCAAGAAAGAGTCATGGTCATGATCATGGTCGTGAGTTCGAGTCCTAGACGGTAGCGCATTGGTATAAATCCATCTACAATATCTGATCAATGATTGAGTAAAGTTGGGGATCATTTATCATTTGGGATACGATATTTCGGGTCACCGTACCGCTCGTGTCGAAGCCGAGGTAGTTCAAGGACACCTGCCAATGGCATATATGAGACTTGCACATTAACAAATACCTCTTTACATATTAGCAGCAACTATTTTGCCTTGGAGCTCACAACACAACGAAAAGCGAGCGCACGGCAAGCGCACTTCCGGTTAAATACCGCGCGCTGCGAAGGGCCCGCACAGGGGCGCGGCAGGCGCAAGAGGCACGGGTTAATCTATGTCTTCCATCGGCCAATAGCAGCGGCGTGTGCTCTATGACGAAACAGAGCATATACAAGGAGTGGGAGGAGAAGCCCCTGTTTGAGTTGAGGGCTCCTGAGGAAGTGGAAACTGTGCTCCGCTTGTTTTTTGTGGGTTCGATCTCGGCCGCGGCGGTCGCATTTTCGATGGAGGCGAAAATGACAGAGGTCCGTGTACTGTGCGCTGTCAGTGCACCTTAAAGAGCACCAGGTGGTCTAAATTTCCGGAGCCCTCCACTACGGCCTTTCTCTCCCCTCTAGGCTCTATCTTTCAATCCCTTTCCCCCACCCCCACGGACGCTTAGCCGTGCTCCTTACATGGGCTGCAGAAATCAGCGCCCTTTCCTAACCGAACCGCAATCATCATCATCCGCTTGTGAGCGCTACGCTTCGCTGATGTCTACAGCATTTGGCTGAGGTAGCGCTTAACATCCAAGAAAATAGAGGCAGGCAAATGCGTTACAAGAAAGCACGTTTTAAGCGCGTCAAGTGTAGTCTGTGTCGAACGTCGCAAACCTTGGTCTAGACAAACAACAGGACAGCTTCATTTTTATTATCCAGAAGAAACGTTCGATAAGAAGCAAAGGAGGCATTCATATAATGACTTTCCGAGCAACAATTGGGAACACATCTCTAGAGATGTTTAGCAGGCCATGCACACTCTTTACGTACAGGTTTGAAGGAAAGTGTACACATTGCGTGAAGCCAGTGGTCTTTATTTGCGTAATGTCAACAGTGGCAACTGTTGGTTTGCGTTGGCAAAGTTTGGCTGGTGTTAGCTAACTGTTGACTAATGTCTGGCGCATCTGCCCTCATCAATGTAACTAATCATCGAGTGTGTTCTATTCTGCCCCCGCATCACTCCGTTCAATGTTCTCGCACTCCAGCACACTCCCCTCTGGGAAACTCTCCGTAGTTTCTCTTTTTTATTGTTATTATTATTTCCTCGCATTCATTTTCCCCGAATAACGTCAGACGCCTCCCGACGAATACTTGTCAGCTGCATCGCCAGAATCAGCGCAGCGATAGCACGCGAATTCTCGCACAAGCCTTTGGAGCGTCGAAGACTGTTGAGCGAGAGGGTGAGCGGGGCTATCCGAGCGCAACGAGAGCAGCTGGTATGGTGCCTCCCAGTTCGGCAAGCTTCTCGGAGAATAGGTTCCTCACGCTGTCTTCCACGGCTCGCCTTATTTCCTCCTCGAAGACGGTTGTGAGCACAACGGAGAGTGCGTTGGCCACGCCACTCAGCGCCCCGAGGCCGTGGATCGCCACGCGTACTCCTTGGAGCTTCTGCACCGCGAACCGTCGCATCTCGGGCTTGGCATTGGGTGCCCTGCGAAGGCGTCGCATGTTTTCAGGCGAACAGAACGTACATCTTTGTAACACTACATGATGTCTCTATAATATTAATGAGCACACATCACAACAAATTTCGCTCATCGTGTAAGGGAACAGCGTATATATAGTTAAACAACGCATGCAAGGGAACAGCGCATGACCTTAAAACGACCTTGCCTATAGCAACCAAGTGACGCTACATCTGCCAGCATGACCTTGTATGGCCTCGACATCATGCTACGTCACGTAACATGACGTCAAGACGACATGCGACGAGAAGAATATGATGATGAAGAAGAAATTAATAATAACAATGTGATGATGATGGAGGAGGAAATAACTTTATAAAGTCTGGAGGAAGCCCTCCCCACCAATGATGATGATGATGAAAAATATTATTATAATGATGACGGTGATGATGATGATGATGATGACCCGGACCAGCCAAATGCCCACCAGCTTTGCTGCTTCGCTAGCTTTGCGCCACTATTGCAAGCTGCGCTAAGCTCTTTAAGCATGGTCTCCAATCGCGCTGTTCCAAGAATTTTTGGAGAATGTTAAAAAAGTCGGACATGAGATAGAATAGACATATCCGCGACACGATGGGTACATTGTCACATTGTCACTTTTACTTGAGCGAGTCTCTCAATATAAGTTTCTTGGAGTGCAAGGGAGTTAAGTCGCATTATAATCTAAATAACCCGCATCTCATGCAGAAAAGAGCTCTTCGTTTCATTTGTAACTTAACATACCACGAACACGCACCTTCCTCTTTTTCATCAGAACGTATTCTTTGTATTCGCGAGATATATAGCCAGTGCCTCTCTAAGCTTATATATATGGAATACAGAAATGACCCCCACCAATTTCTTGCTGCGCACACTAAGAACATTCAAAACTACAACTTCGGACATTCTTTTTTGAAGCCGAAAACTAGAACTACGTATGGTCAGCAACTTTTAAAATGACAAATCCCTCATCTATTAAACATTCATCCTAGCGTACTAACCTTGATAGTGCATTCCTCCTCGATACCGTGTTTCAGAAATAAGTCGGAAATGTGCTTCTTTGAGCACATTTAGTTATTTCATTTACTGTATAGCTTCCATTTCTCCAGATTCCACTTCTAATATATGTATGCATAAAGTGTTATATATGTACCCATTCATGTGGCTATTTATGTTTGAAAAGTCTGTATTTATGCTCCCATATGGAACGCCGATGTCTACACTACTACTGCTCCATTTTTATGTGCCTTCAATGATATGTATGTTATGTAACAGATTTTTCGAAGCTTTGTTGTATCCTTTATTTTGCATAAGCTTTCTCCTAGTTCTCCGTAATGTCATTGTGCTCTTGTATTTTCTTTTTCTTTTCCAGTGCAGTTGCGTTGTGTGACGAATGTTCAACGTGGTGCTAGAGGCCTAGTCAGGTGACTCATAACGTCGCCTTTCGTCTCCTGCATCACGACAATCATGTATTGTCAAACAAATAATAAAAAAAAGTAACGCGGAACCCAAGGGCTAATAAGCAACAATAAATCACATGCAGGAAGCAGCCCCGAGAGGAAGCGGTAGAACTGACGCTCCGAAGACTGATTTTCATCCATATTTTGGTAATAGAGGACTCATTAACGAGAGCGAACAGCGTATAATTATTGAACATTTGTAATTTAGAAAACTTTCTTTAAACGCGATCGTCCTCGCGACATTCGGCTTTAGTGAGCGTTCCTGTGTGTGACTGCAGTACTTTGCATCGACGACAGAGCACGAAATGGTAAGGTTGATACATGAATAGTTCATCGATCGTATTATGCCGGATGAAAAGAGTGCACAATTATTTACCACGCTCGAAAACATAATTGTATTTTCTAGCCATCTTCATCGCAGGAGCATCAAAAGTTCCTTACATCTACAAAAAATTAGCTTAATTTTTTTTTCTTCTAAGGTCGCGAGCGGTCGTGTATCCTTCCTTGTTGCATACGGATCCGACATCTCTCCATCAATCTGGTACATGCGTGATATGTGACAGCGAATGGATTTGGTATCTGCTGGGCTTTCAACAGCCACCCATTCATTTATGGACGGACGGATGTAGTAATGGTTGAAGGACGTTCGTCACATTTTGTCTTCGTGAGTTCAGGCGACTATGAACGACCAGGAATAGCAAGCAAGAACGAACATATTTTATTGAACAGAATAAGGGAGTGGGGAGAACACAGAAGAGTTAAACGTTAGAGATGAGGATAGTAAGGTGAAAAAGTGTGAAATAGCTGCAGACAATAAATAGAACAACGAGAACAAATAAACAAGAAAAGTCATAGCGGCTGAGCGATCAAGCAAACGGGGAAAAAGTGGGTTCGGGAATCAGTCATGATGCACTCCGTACGAGGCGGCAGATCTTGCGTCGCTTTGTCTGGGCGGAGGTGAGCCAAGGCGCAGTGGCGCGGCTGTATACGTCGACGTCCAAGGTATCAGGCGATAGACCGTGGCTTCAGCACCGTGGCCAGCGCGTCAACATGCGGTAGCTCTTACTGCAAGCACAACCCGTGACCCACTCCGACCAGGAGGCAGCGTCACCACCAGGCTATCGAGCAGGCCTGGCCCAGCTTTCGGCCTCAAGCCGCTCGGACACCGGGAAGGAACCGCGATCGAGGCCTGCTCCACAGGCGCCACAGGCGGCGCTTTTCCGCGCCCCCAGCGCGTCGTGCACGGGGCCGTCCAGGAACGCCAGGAGGAGCCTCGGGAACACCGCATTAGTGCTGCGTGTTCTTCAGGCTTCTGCGTGTGTTTTTTTTTTTCTCTCTTTTTCTTTTTTCTTGTCGTGTCTCCTTTCTGCTATCTTTCAGTCCCCTTACCCTTCTTCCCCTGCACAGGGTAGCCAGCCGGTCTCAGCACTGGCTAACATCCCTGTCTTTCCTCCTTTCTCTTCCTCCTCCTCCTCAGGCTTCTGCACTTTGAGCTCCACGTTGCGCACACTCCGCACGCGTCCTCATGTTCTCGCTTTCCTTTCGAATGCGAAGCATTTCTTGGCAAACATTGAGTCCCTTTGACTGTTTCTATCTATCTATCTATCTATCTATCTATCTATCTATCTATCTATCTATCTATCTATCTATCTATCTATCTATCTATCTATCTATCTATCTATCTATCTAGCCGGCTACGTCTCGGTGCTCTCCTGGTCGCCTCGTTCACCTGGTATACCGCGATATTTGAGAAGTATGTCATAAATATATGAGAGACATGGAATGGCTGATTTTTACATCACTAAAGCGCTGTACTCGTCTTCTACGCCATGACTAACGACACTGCAATCACTTGTGGCTCATACCAGTAGTGCTCGGCCCACGGTATGCGGGTGCGCGTCACAGATGTTTCAATCTACGGAACCTATATGCCAACCAATGAGTAACTAAAATGGGCATACGAAACATCGGGGCTGCGGTAAATAGAATATGAAACGCAGTGACAGCGGGGATCTAACTCGCAACTATGAGCAGCGCCTCAAGTTTCCAGCACCTCACCCCGGTTCACATCGGCGGGCACTTCTGTATTCGCGGTTGACACATGACGGCCGGCTCAAAGAGCTCCGCTTTTAAGACAATAACGAACACTGTTTATCGCAGGTTGCGATTTAAATGCAGACATAACAAGCACGCAGGCACACATATGCAACCTACCAAGCTTTAGGGTGGTATCGAACACGGGCACTCGAGGTGCCAAGCAAGCACGCTACCACTAGGCTACGGCTGTTTTTTCCCCTCGGTATATACGCTATAGTAAATAAACCAGCATTTTTAACGATGGTGCTTGTGTAACATGAAGTGTAACGTGAATTCCGCTTCTAATGTGGGACAAGCAGTATCATAGCAATTTAGGAATACATACAGTGTTCTTCAACCATTCGGTACGCTATTGTGCAACTTCGCTCGATCCCATAGGAATGCTTCAACGAACGACGCTTCTGACAGCACACCAACGCACCGTTTAGTGCATTTTTCTTCGACAAAACAGAGTCTGTGCTTTGGACTAACGTGAGTTCCAACGTTACATGGTACCATGAGGTACCACTCAGTCGTCACGGTGCTGTTGACGTTCCTGGTTAGCCAGTGTTAAGCATACTCATGAGTGGGTGCATGCGCTTTGCACAAAAACCTTGATCCTACTCGTAACAGTTGGACTGAATGCCAAACAAGTTGTCATAGGCAATTTCCTCGTTGGCTGCTTCGCATCACACCGCTTCCCGCAGTGCGTGGTATCTGCAAGATCATTCTTCCGTTAGCGCTGTTCAGCATGCCACCTCCCCGTGTCTCGCCTTCTTGTCTTTTTACAGCGTAAGCTGTTATGAGATCACAACAACGGCGCCGTAGTTGTCCGCCGCCGCCGCCGCCGCCGGTGTCCGCCCGTGTCCGTAATCAATATCGCTCCTCGTGAAGAACAGGACAACTGCTGCCATCTATTGGCGCTGATTTCCTCTGCAGCCTTCGCAGTGTGTTTTTACGAAGCGCTGCTTCGTGAAGCAGTTTTGTCTTATCGCTCCATGCATCACGCGACAGGCGACCTGCGCAGCCCCGACAGCAACCTGACATGGCTCTTCGATATACCTGATGGCGCCTCCTCGCAAGATGCGGACCGCTGCTGAAGAAGTGAATCGCAGAGTTACGCGCGCGGCTGCAGTAGGGCGACGTCGGGCACAGCAGACCGCTGTGCAGAGAGGAGCCCAAACCGCAGAGTTATGGCGCAGGGGATACCCACCGCCTGTACTTGCACTAGTTTCCCCAAGCGTTTACAATGGCCTCCAGGTAGGTCGCTCCTTCAGCTTACGCTGTCACTGTCCTGCGATTCCGCGCAGGCCTGGCTCTTTTTTTCGACAGCCATTTGCTCTAGAGTCCGCACATGCCCACGCACAAGTCAGAGGTGGTTTTGGGACGTTCAAACCCCAATAATCAATCAAGTCACCATACTTAAGTTCCCTACAGATGCATGGAAAACATTTCATAATTAATCAAGGGAGAAGAAAAAGGTATAGGGTGTGAGAAAATGTGTGGGCGGGTTTTTTGTGCACGATACCAGCCACCCTGGTTACGCCCTCTGCCTGGTCCAAGATGCAGCTTTGAGGACCTATAGCCCTGGTACAGCCAGCAAGATCTCGGGAAATAACGGGGAATAGTTGTCCCGTGATCTTGCGCGGTCAATCATTAAAACTTCATTCGGGCCTAGTTGGTACATGATCTCAGAGGGAAAATTTACAGCGCAAACACAAAGACACACCACAGGAAGGAAATGACACTCACAAGCGCTGACTATCAACTGATTTAATACTGCTGTTGTCAATGCATATATACTTTCAAGGCAGCCCCACCGCACATGCGCCACAACAAAAACCAAAGTGATAAGGTGAAAATGTGGATCTCTGTATTAGATACGGGATGACATGAATTCAAATTCAGATGGGTGCAGAGACAAAGATGTGTCGCTTATACATAGGTGATCTCTTTTCCTAATGTGAAAAGCTTCTAAAGCCAGCCGCGCATGCTCATTTTTGCTTCTGCCAAGTATCGACGTCCCTTTAAATCGTGTTTCACAATTGCAGCAGGAGTTAATATGAGCCACAAGATGGGCTCCTTTATCTGCGTTCTTGTTAATTTTTTTGCGCATGTTCCCCGAGTCGCTCGTTGACGCACCTTCCAGTTTGGCCAACGTAGGTCTTACCACATGAGAGCGGGATGGAGTAAACCACACCGACGGCACACGGGACGTAGGGATCACCGTGTTGGATCTGGCATCCTCCTCTGCTCACACCGCCGGTACGGGAGCATAGCTTAGAAAGTTTGTTCGGCGCTGACAACGCCATAGGAACACCATGCCTGCCAGCAACTTTCTTGAGCTGATGGGTGATCTTATGAATATAAGGGACCACCACTGGCCTCACCTTGTCCCGTGTGGCGGACGCCCTCTTCGTGGTTTTTCCTTTCTGAAGTAGCGTTTCCGCAACTGCAGTCAAGAGCGACTTGGGGAAGCCTGCTGCCAAAAGTCGGCTTATCTGATTAGAGAAGCTTTCTTGCATCTTGTGAGGGCACGATTTTTTAAGAGCCGAATCCATGGCAGACATCGCAATTCCTCTCTTCACAAGTTTAGAATGCGCTGATCTAAAAGGTAAAAGGTCCTTTCTTGCCCTAGGTTGATAAACCCAACACACATGTCGCACATAAAATTCTAGTTTGAGATCTAAAAACTGCAACATACCTTCCCGCGGAAGCTCATGTGTAAAAACAAGACCTCGTCCAAGTTGGTTAAAATCTTCTAAAATATTAGTCACTGAATCCTGGTAGGAGGCGTCTAAAGATAATGAGACCAAAAAATCATCTACGTACCTAAAAACTTTTAAAATATTCCTCGCGCTAAAAACTTCGCTTAAAGAAGATCCCACTTTTGCCAAAAAAATATCTACAAGGAGAGGAGCAAGGCAGGACCCGATACATATACCATTGCGCTGCAAATATGGCTGGTCATTAAAAACGATAAACGTGACTTTAAGATAATGCTCTAAAAGGCTTAAAAAATTGCTCACTGAAACCCCCGCAAAATTCTGGAAAGACACACCTCCATTGCACTCGATGCATGCTTGCACTGCAGACAGAAGCTCATGCTGGGGAACGGAATAGAACAAATCTTCCATGTCAACAGAAAAACCATATCCCACCTTTGTATTCCCGCGCAAAAATTGCACCACTTCATCTGAATTTTTTGTTCTAAAAGGGTCATTGTATGCCAGCGACTTCAACTTTTCTGTAAAAACAGGCTAACATTGTGCTGCCAACACCCTGATTCACTGA
The DNA here is from genome assembly GCA_013339685.2 of Hyalomma asiaticum. NCBI lineage: Eukaryota > Metazoa > Arthropoda > Arachnida > Ixodida > Ixodidae > Hyalomma > Hyalomma asiaticum. The sequence goes on from CM023482.1 coordinate 53,053,192, forward strand.
CAATGGTCCTAAATGGTACTTCAGTCTTGTGCGTTTTTGCCGTGAAAAACACTGACAAAAACTTGCCTCTGCTTCGTTCTATGCCTTTAGCGAGCGACGTCAATTCCAAGTTTTTACAAAATTCAATAAACTTTGTTTTCACCCTGACCTCCCTCTTCCGCACGGGAACAAAGTTTTTTGACACAGCTTGCAGCGCTTTCTCGTTAAAAATGCCTTTTCCACCACAACAAAACCCCCCTCTTTATCAGCCTGCATGAGGCAAAGGTCATTGGCTCTCAGAAAAGACAAGGTACGCCGGACACTAACATCAGAATGCCGCGGTGGGCCTTTTGGCACCGATTTGTCTAAAGACACTACGCCCTCAAGAAGGCATTGATCGCGGGCTTCTTGCTTCGCCTTGGAAGCAATGGTTCTATTAATTGCGATCAGATCATGCGCAGAAACACTCGAAGGGATACAAAATTTGGGGCCTTTTGCAAGCAATTGTTCTACGTCACAAGGCAGGCTGACATTTCCAAGTACCTTCACACTTTTCTTTTCAACAGGAGCAGAATTTCTACCAGTGCGGCACAAAAGTCTCACCATACAGTTCCAATTTGCTTCCGTTAGTTGAGCGCTAAGACGAGCACAGGAGCGGAACTTCTTCAGAGCTAACCACTCAGGAACATCTGAATGACACAGAGCCCACAGCCTCTTTCGGGACTGGCTGTGGGCTCTGTGTCATTCAGATGTTCCTGAGTGGTTAGCTCTGAAGAAGTTCCGCTCCTGTGCTCGTCTTAGCGCTCAACTAACGGAAGCAAATTGGAACTGTATGGTGAGACTTTTGTGCCGCACTGGTAGAAATTCTGCTCCTGTTGAAAAGAAAAGTGTGAAGGTTCTTGGAAATGTCAGCCTGCCTTGTGACGTAGAACAATTGCTTGCAAAAGGCCCCAAATTTTGTATCCCTTCGAGTGTTTCTGCGCATGATCTGATCGCAATTAATAGAACCATTGCTTCCAAGGCGAAGCAAGAAGCCCGCGATCAATGCCTTCTTGAGGGCGTAGTGTCTTTAGACAAATCGGTGCCAAAAGGCCCACCGCGGCATTCTGATGTTAGTGTCCGGCATACCTTGTCTTTTCTGAGAGCCAATGACCTTTGCCTCATGCAGGCTGATAAAGAGGGGGTTTTGTTGTGGTGGAAAAAGGCATTTTTAACGAGAAAGCGCTGCAAGCTGTGTCAAAAAACTTTGTTCCCGTGCGGAAGAGGGAGGTCAGGGTGAAAACAAAGTTTATTGAATTTTGTAAAAACTTGGAATTGACGTCGCTCGCTAAAGGCATAGAACGAAGCAGAGGCAAGTTTTTGTCAGTGTTTTTCACGGCAAAAACGCACAAGACTGAAGTACCATTTAGGACCATTGTCAGTGAATCAGGGTGTTGGCAGCACAATGTCAGCCTGTTTTTACAGAAAAAGTTGAAGTCGCTGGCATACAATGACCCTTTTAGAACAAAAAATTCAGATGAAGTGGTGCAATTTTTGCGCGGGAATACAAAGGTGGGATATGGTTTTTCTGTTGACATGGAAGATTTGTTCTATTCCGTTCCCCAGCATGAGCTTCTGTCTGCAGTGCAAGCATGCATCGAGTGCAATGGAGGTGTGTCTTTCCAGAACTTTGCGGGGGTTTCAGTGAGCAATTTTTTAAGCCTTTTAGAGCATTATCTTAAAGTCACGTTTATCGTTTTTAATGACCAGCCATATTTGCAGCGCAATGGTATATGTATCGGGTCCTGCCTTGCTCCTCTCCTTATAGATATTTTTTTGGCAAAAGTGGGATCTTCTTTAAGCGAAGTTTTTAGCGCGAGGAATATTTTAAAAGTTTTTAGGTACGTAGATGATTTTTTGGTCTCATTATCTTTAGACGCCTCCTACCAGGATTCAGTGACTAATATTTTAGAAGATTTTAACCAACTTGGACGAGGTCTTGTTTTTACACATGAGCTTCCGCGGGAAGGTATGTTGCAGTTTTTAGATCTTAAACTAGAATTTTGTGTGCGACATGTGTGTTGGGTTTATCAACCTAGGGCAAGAAAGGACCTTTTACCTTTTAGATCAGCGCATTCTAAACTTGTGAAGAGAGGAATTGCGATGTCTGCCATGGATTCGGCTCTTAAAAAATCGTGCCCTCACAAGATGCAAGAAAGCTTCTCTAATCAGATAAGCCGACTTTTGGCAGCAGGCTTCCCCAAGTCGCTCTTGACTGCAGTTGCGGAAACGCTACTTCAGAAAGGAAAAACCACGAAGAGGGCGTCCGCCACACGGGACAAGGTGAGGCCAGTGGTGGTCCCTTATATTCATAAGATCACCCATCAGCTCAAGAAAGTTGCTGGCAGGCATGGTGTTCCTATGGCGTTGTCAGCGCCGAACAAACTTTCTAAGCTATGCTCCCGTACCGGCGGTGTGAGCAGAGGAGGATGCCAGATCCAACACGGTGATCCCTACGTCCCGTGTGCCGTCGGTGTGGTTTACTCCATCCCGCTCTCATGTGGTAAGACCTACGTTGGCCAAACTGGAAGGTGCGTCAACGAGCGACTCGGGGAACATGCGCAAAAAAATTAACAAGAACGCAGATAAAGGAGCCCATCTTGTGGCTCATATTAACTCCTGCTGCAATTGTGAAGCACGATTTAAAGGGACGTCGATACTTGGCAGAAGCAAAAATGAGCATGCGCGGCTGGCTTTAGAAGCTTTTCACATTAGGAAAATAGATCACCTATGTATAAGCGACACATCTTTGTCTCTGCACCCATCTGAATTTGAATTCATGTCATCCCGTATCTAATACAGAGATCCACATTTTCACCTTATCACTTTGGTTTTTGTTGTGGCGCATGTGCGGTGGGGCTGCCTTGAAAGTATATATGCATTGACAACAGCAGTATTAAATCAGTTGATAGTCAGCGCTTGTGAGTGTCATTTCCTTCTTGTGGTGTGTCTTTGTGTTTGCGCTGTAAATTTTCCCTCTGCGGTCAATCATGACATGTGGTAGCAACAGCCACGTTAACCGCCCCGGGGACAACCGCTGTTAAGTTCAGTTTATTATCTTCTACACATTTTTAGGGTGCATTACATAATGGTCCGTAGCATGTAGTACAGGATTTATGCGTCTTCTTTTCCTAGGTGAGGATGGGTGATTGTCGGTGTTTGTTTGAGCTGCCGTTGGTGAATGCTTTGCGCCAAATTGGCTGCTCTCAATATCTAACCACGCAGCGATGAAAATGTCAGGTTGGCTGCATCGCTACTTCATCGCTATTTCGAAGTTCTATTTTGGCGCGCTTACGAGCCATTTTTTCTATTATTTGAGGACAATGCAAGAAAACGTAAGGAATATCCGCTGTTCCCTAGATCTATTTTTTTTTGTCATTTTGGACTGCGCATGCGCTTGTACTTCCTTTCCCAGTGAGCTGATGCACGAGTTATTGAAAGCTTTTTTATATTGAGAATAGGGGTGACACGGCGTATTAGCGAAACTTCAGTATACCTGCACTCTTCACAGATTAGATTTCTTGATAGCTAGTTGCCTCGTTAAGCATGCTTGCGGTTATTCCGCGCTTTTGTTATTGTTCTGCATATTCTCTCGTTCGTGACGGAAATAAATTAGCTGATTAAATGGCCGCCTGTAGTGTCTTCTTGGCGGCATCGTGCCTTCGTATGCCCGCACCAACTAGGCCGAGAACAAGTTATCGCTTCTTCTTGCTTCTGCATGCGCGGGCTCCTTGAAAACCTAGTGGCTTATGCGGACGCGCAAGTTCGGCGTTGGGGTTCGTAGATGCCTCGGGCCGTAAGCAGGCCGTAAGCGAATAGAGAACCACAGTCTTCGCAAGGACTGTGGTTCTCTGTTCGTTTTGTAAGTTTCCGAGCTATAGTGCAAGCCATTTCCTTGCCCGGGGTGTGCTCTAGTGTTTTGGGTGTCGTATGTTTGCAGTACAATCTGAGTTTATGAATGCTAGCTGAACCCTGTCACGTGGCAAGCAACAGGCAGGCAGGCATGGCAAAGAACTTTATTTATCAAGGTCCTGAGAAGCCATGCCCTAGCTACGAATCCAACTTTTTGGAGGCCAAGTAGTGACCTTTGACCCGAACCGTTAGGCTGAGATAATTAGAAGGGATGGGGTGGAGTGCGTTCCGCAGGCATTCCCAGATAATGAAGTGCAGCTTACCATTGTCCCTTAAGAGGAAAGTGTATAACAGCTGTGTCTTACCGGTACTTACCTACGATGCAGAAACTTAGAGGCTCACTAAAAGGGCTCAACTTAAATTGAGGACGACGCAGCGAGAAATGCGACGGAAAATGATAGGTGGAACCTTAGGGGACATGAAGGGAGCGAAATGGGTCAGGGAACAAAAGCGTGTTAAGACATGTTTGTAGAAATTAAGGAGAAAAAGATGGGCGTGGGCACGTGCGAAGGCAAGGTAACCGTTGCTTATTAAGGGTAACCGAGTGGATCCCTAAGGAAGGCAAGCGGGGCATGTGGTGGTAGAAAGTTTGCGGGGGTAAATTGGCCTCAGCTTGCACACGACCGGAATAACTGGAAATTTGTGGGAGAGGCCTTTGCCCTGCACTGGGCGTGGACAGGCTGATGATAACTTTTTCCAGGCGGCTAACATAAGCAAGGAACAGTATTGCTTCGTATTTGTTGGCGCTCAACTGCACAAGCCATTTATGCAGAGACACCAAAGCGTGTGCATGAGGAACCTTGTCCTCACCACTACAAGTCGGCTCTAAAGAAACCTTGCGAACAGTTCCCCCTAACAAATTTGCGACGGCCATGTTACTGAATGAGACAGTGACCCGAAATACAGCTTGAAAGTTCTTTGTGAATCCTCCTACACGTCATTCTTTGGCTCATGGAACCTCATTCTGGCATGATCCTTTGGCTCAATACGGCGGAGAAAACTGACAACGATTGCCTGTATAGTTTGCCATGCAGTGCTTTAGCTACCATTGCATCAATGAACTCCCTGCATAGGCGACGATGGGAACGTGGCTGCCTAGCAGCTATTACACAATTTCACACTACCCAGCGTTTTCTTAAGTTCACTAGAAGAACAGTTGCTTGATAATGAAAAGGTGAACAGTTGCTTCTCAAATTTCAGTCAACGACGCATTGTTGATCGCTTTTTTTTTTCTATTGTATTACCGTATTCACTCGCGTAATCTGTGCACTTTTATTCGCGAACCTAGAGTGTAAAGGTCGTCTGAATGACACGGAGAATACGGTATGCCGAGGTGGTCAAGTAGGCGCCGGAAAAGACGCACAGCCACGTGGTGAATACGCGGCGCAGGAGGCGACCATTGTGGGGGATGTATTGTACAGCTGCTTTGGCGCCCTCGCCTGGCCGTTTCGCTAATAGGATGTTTACGAAAACTGGCATGCCACAACATGACTACATGACGAACATAAATGACAGGTCATAACATGAAAATCATGACATGAATGTCATGAGCGGCATGATTTACATGCCACCGTCATGGTGCTCTCCTGGCCGTTTCGCTAATGGGATGTATGCGAAAATTGGTATGGCACAACATGACTGCCTGACGAACATAAATGGCAAGTCACAACATGAAAATCATGATATGCATGTCATGAGTGGCATGATTTACATGCCACGGTCTTGGTGCTCTTCTGGCCGTTTCGCTAATGGGATGTATGCGAAAATTTGTATGGCACAACATGACTGTCTGACGAACATAAATGGCAAGTCACAACATGAAAATTATGATATGCATGTCATGAGTGGCATGATTTACATGCCACAGTCTTGGTGCTCTTCTGGCCGTTTCGCTAATGGGATGTATATGCGAAAATTGGTATGGCACAACATGACTGTCTGACGAACATAAATGGCAAGTCACAACATGAAAATCGTGATATGCATCTCATGAGTGGCATGATTTACATGCCACGGTCTTGGTGCTCTCCTGGCCGTTTCGCTAATGGGATGTATGCGAAAATTGGTATGGCACAGCATGACTGCCTAACGAACATTACTGGCAGGTCATACCACGAAAACCATGACATGCATGTAATGAGCGACATGATTTACATACCATGGTCTTGGTGCTTTCTTGGCCGTTTCGTAAGTGGGATGTATAGGAAAATTGGTATGCAACAACACGACAGCATGACGAACATAAATGACAGGTCATAACATGAAAAGCATGACATGCATGACATGGGCGGCATGATTTACATGCCACGCGTTTCGTTAATGGGATGTATACCAAAATTGCTATGGCACAACAGGACAGCATGGCGAACGTAAATGACAGGTCAGAACATTAAAATTATGACACGCGCGTCATGAGCAGCATGGTTTACATGCCACAGCCTTGGTGCTCTTGCGGCCGTTTCGTTAACTTCATATGTGCCAAACTCGGTATAGCGAGACAACAATGCAAATCCATTTTACGTTCCTGATGCGTGCTTCGCATTTCCTTGATTCCCACTGCACGGGGGATCTGCCAATTTTTTTCGCCATGTTCTGATATCAGCGTTTTCCAATGGTACTCACAGTCCTGTGAGAGCCATGGTGGTTACGTTTGCTCGGAAACGCACCAATAATTTTAAATAAACGAATGAAAGGCGTGTTAAAACCGAAACGGTCAGATGCTTCATGCAGCGTATGCGATGACGTCGCAGCCTCCCCGCCATCAAAAATATGGAGCTGGTGGGAGAAAAATGCCAAGGGCGAGGTCATCGGACGATGTAATGAGTTATGCCAGCTTTTCTGAGCTTAACAGCGACGATTTGAGCGCTGAAGTATCGTCGTTTTGCTTTCGACGGCCCGCTGGCTCGGGTAGGCAGCGTTGAAGGTGATGACGTCAAAAACACTGGGTGGCCCGCGTGGGAATCCGCTAAAATTTTTTAAAAAATCCATTTACAGGAAAACAAAATGACTTATAATCGCCTGACTTTGTATATGTTATTACATCACCAAGGGGAATATATAATAAAGACTTCATTGACATCAGTGGACACTGAGAAATCGCCGGAGTTGCCCTTTAACGTTTATCGCCTATGGTAGTCAAATTTTAGACAGAATGTCTACTCACTGTACGGCTTCGACGATGATCTGCATGTTGTTGACGTCGCAATCGATGGTGACGTCCTGGCTGAATGACATGAGCTTCACTTCACCCCGGTAGGTGGCTCTCACTGGCCCGGCGCCGAGGTCCACGCGCATCTCGACGCCACCGCCGCCCACTTTCACGTGACAGTCGCCGGTCCTGCGGAGTCATTCAAAAGAAAAAAAAAAATCCACGCATATCCACGGAGTGAATGATGATGAGTGGGCGAAGCTCCGGATGTTCATCGTAAATCGTGCCGAGTTCCGGATTAATTTAGCCATGATTCGTGCTGTATGGACAGACAAATGAGTTCTCTATAACACTGTAGTATTCGTTTCGCATCTTCTACCTTCCAGAAAAGTTGTGAACAACTACTTAAAACTTGGGCTATTGTGATGTAATACGAAACGAAACCGAAACTGAGTGATGCCGGTGTAGACGAAGAGGAACCGGCGTGAATTCGTGACACAAGAGCGCGTGCCAGCGTTCGAGGCGACGAAGAGGAACCGGCGTGAACTCGTGACACAAGAGCGTGTGCCAGCGCTCGAGGCAGCTCAGCGTTCGATGAAGACGAATTGGCTACGACGGACAACTACGGCAAACAAGCCTAAGGAGCTTCGCCCCTAAAACCACCGCGCTGGTTTCTGATGGACAAATAGGGAGCCCAACCTCAAGTTTGCGCAGCGCCGTCCGCCACTGAAGCGGAGAGAGGTGGAACTACCGGTCGCTCGGACGGTCGCTGTCACATGTGTTCTGCATTGCTCGAGCGCGGGAACGTGTTTCTGGAGGCTCTTATGTTGCGTTTCCCGCCCGGGCGCTGCAGCTTTGTCATTACGGAAAGCAGGCACACAACACAGATGCTTTTTGCGCTGTCACAGCAGCTTAGAAAAAAGGAATAGCTGGGAACTGGCCATGAAAAGGTACCGTTTCCCTGACAGAGCCGGCCAGCGTCGATTACGGAAGATCGCTAGATGATGTGTTGCTTGCACGCGCGGTATCTTGATGTAATTTTTTGTAACATAAGGTATCTTCAATAATTAACACGGAGAAGCGCGTTGGCCAAGCTTAACAGAAATTGCGTATGTCAAGCGAAAGTGTATGCAGTAAATATTCGTCTCATATTTCGAAGAGTGCGCTGGCCAGGTCACTTACCATTTTTTAATGTGACAGCAGTGCTACACGCTGGCTCCATGCATTACAGTTATTATAGTTATAATACCGTGAGTACAGGTGCTGTTTTGCTTAACTTGTGGAAGATAAGTTTTACGTGTTTCTGGGGGCTCTTTGAAGCCGCACCACCCAATGAGACGTATGCAGATCTCCTAAAGAACCTGCACGAGGCCGTTAACGCAGCCACCAAAGAAATCACCACAGACATGGAAGTTCCCAAAATGGACTCGAGACTCGCTCATCTCCTGGAGGCAAAACATGCCCTCACGGTCAGGTGGAAGACCCAGAAACATAATCGCAGACTCAGAGCAAAAATCGCGCTCCTTAACAAGGAAATTGAGTCCTACTCGGCCCAGCTTGCGCGGCAGCAATGGGATGAGACGTGTACCGAAACGGACGGGCGTATGCGCAGAGGTAGCAAATGGAGCTTATTGAAAAGTCTTCTCAATGATAAACAGTCTAAGAGCACCCTTAACCTTGCGACGGATAGGCTCATAAAGAAAGAAATCGCAGTGGGTTTCACCGAGAGAGATTTGGCTAACAACTTAGCAAATACCTATCTCCCCCTCGTCAAAGATGGGGAACGCTCGGCAGATCGTGTAACATACATGGGTCTCGCGGCACCTGATCTAGACGAACCATTCACCGTGTCAGAAATTAGACATGTTCTTTTCCATCTAAACGGCAGATCAGCCCCGGGACCCGATGGAGTCACGCACAAACTTCTCGGGAACCTGGACGACAGGGCAATCGAGATAGTCACGGCCAAAATCAATGAGGTATGGACAACTGGGCAGGTACCGATAGAATTGCGTACAGCCAAAGTAGTACTCATACCTAAACCAGGGAAGCCGCCACATATCGCCAACCTGCGACCTATCTCTCTGACATCATGCATCGGAAAAGTTGCGGAGCATGCGATACATAACAGACTAATTGAACACATAGAAAACAAGGAGCTATTTAGACACAACCTAATTGGCTTTCGACAGGCGTTGTCAACACAGGACGCTATGCTTCTGCTTAAGAGGGCCATCTTTGATAACACGACTCGCGACGTGAGGGGAATCCTCGCACTGGATCTATCCAAGGCCTTCGACAGGGTGTCGCATAGACACATCCTGACTGAGATTTCCGCTCTTAACCTGGGTCAGCGTTTTCATGACTATACCCAATCCTTTCTAGCGGATCGCAAGGCACACCTCCGACTAGGCACGGTCTCGGGAGGGCCTTACGAACTAGGTAATTGCGGCACCCCGCAAGGTTCCGTGCTCTCCCCCCTCTTATTCAACATCGCCATGCACAAGCTGTCGACTCGCCTCGCTGCAATCCCGAACGTGGGACACGCCATTTATGCGGACGATATCACGATCTGGGCACCGGGCGGTTCGTTAGCCATGCTCGAACACTCCTTACAAAGCGCATTGGAGGCTACGGAGAACATTCTTTCTTTCAAACACGGGCCTTGAGCTATCCCCTGATAAATCAGAGTTACTGTTATACCGACCGTCTAGACAAGGGGTTCGTAACCTTGCGCCTCTGGAAACATTGCCGATAGAAATTCGAGCTAAGAATGGCCAGCCCATACCGAGGAGGGACTCGGTAAAGATTCTAGGTCTACTTATCGATGCCAGGGGCTGTAACTCAAAGGCCCTCAACATCACTGGACAGGCTAGTAATGTACTGAGACTTGTAGCTCGCGTTTCAAATCGAAGAGGTGGTCTCAAAGAGGACAATCTGCTCAGAGCTTACCAGGCATTCTTCCTTAGTCATGTTCTTTACATCGCGCCTTACCTTAATTGGGCTAAATCGGATCGAGACGGCCAAGCTTGACTCCCTTATTAGAACGGGTCTCAAGCGCGTGCTCGGCCTTCCGCAGTACACGAGCACCGAGAAGCTTCTGGAGCTAGGCCTCCACAACACCACTGACGAGCTAATAGAAGCTCACACAGCGGCTCAAATAACAAGACTTTCATCCACTAAGCCAGGGCTCAAGATTTTAGCAGAAGCAGGTATTCAGCCTAGACATGAGCAGGCGACCAAAGTTAGCTTGTCCCGTGAGAACAGAACTCGCATCATGGTTGACCCTGTCCCGCGAAACATCCACCCAGTGCACCATGAGGGTAGAAGATTCGCGAGAGCCAAGGCTATTCTACAAAAAATCAATCAGCAGAAACTTGAGGCCCTCTTTGTCGATGCTGCTAGATATCACGGTGGGGATAAGTTTGCTATTTCGGTCGTTGACGCGGGAGGCAACATGGTTAATGCAGCCTCTGTTTATTAACCTTATTAACCTTATTTAACATCGCTCTCATCGGCCTGGAGAAGTGTATTCCGGCAACGGTCGAGATTTCCTTGTACGCAGACGACATCTGCATATGGTGCTGTGGTCGAAATCGACGTGTTCTGCGTGCAAGATTACAGAAGGCAATTATCTCCATTCAGACGTTTTTACGCAAACGCGGACTAATCATGTCACCTGAGAAGTGCGCCGCCATAGCGTTCACTAAACGAGATATGTCGCGCTATAAGTTAAAGGTGGCAGGATCTCACATCCCATACGTACAAAGTCACAAGTTTCTGGGGGTCCCATTCGACAGATCCTTGACGTGGTCGCCTCATACAAGAACACTGAAGGCTAAACTGGAATCATACGCAAATATTTTTCGTATGATGTCCAGCAATGCTGGTGGCTGCTCTGTGGCTGCTCTGCTGCGAATGTACACTGCTCTTTGCGAAGGTCTCTTGCGGTACAGCTTCCCTGCGCTACAGGGACTGGATAAGCGCCTGGATACTGCGCTACAGTATCCAGGCGCTTACCAGTATGCAAGCTAAAGCGCTGAGGATATGCCTGGGCCTACCTAAAAAGACTTCGATCGTAGGAACCCTTACAGAAAGCCGGCGACTTTCGGTGCCACTGCTACTGAAGCAAGAGTTTCTTCGAGCCTGTGTGCGTTTTGCTGCTAGGGGTCACAACCATCCGCTTGCATCAGCCACCACATCCGAAGTACAGACCCTTCTCCCGCTGATGTACGAAAAGCCATCAATTCCGACAACGCCGCCATGGAAACTACCCTCTTGGGCCATAGTCACGACTGTACCGGGCATCAAGAGTAAAAGTAACACGCCAGCTCCAGCACTGAAATATTTCGCCCTGGAGCATATTAACGCCAACTACAGATCCTGCCGCCACATTTACACTGATGGCTCTGTTACGGATACATCATCGGCAATAGGTCTGTGGATCCCGTCGGCAAACATGTCAATTTCTGCCACCTTGGGTCACCGCACATCTGCCACAGCTACAGAGCTGGCTGCGCTGCGGAGAGCGCTTATTTACATCGTAGCTCAGACACCTGATTCCTGGGTAATCTTCTCTGATTCGCGAGCGGCGCTGCAGTCCCTGAAGTCACCACGAGCCCAAGAACAACTAGTTTTGGACATCAAGCGGCTAGGCAATAATGCTCATGAACTTAATCACCGCGTTGTATTCCAGTGGTTACCAGCCCACTGTGGAATACAAGGAAACGTTCGGGCCGACAGTGCTGCCAGAACAGCCCATGGAACTAAAACACCACTAACAGCCATACCCCTTTCAAGAAAAGATGCGGCGACTATGGTATCGACATTTGCCTGGAATCAGCAGCGACACTTCTGGTGTGATCCAGGACATCAGTATGGACCACTACACGCCATTGACCCAGCCTGCAGCTTCCACGTACCACAAGGTTTAGCCAGGCGAGATGAAGCGTGCCTTCACCGATTAAGACTTAATGTAGCATACACGAGAGATTATAAGCACAAAATACAACAGTCTGATTCTCCATTGTGCTCCACATGCAACACACGAGAGGACATTGAACACGTCCTGTGCAACTGCCAGCGCTACGAGTCGGATAGAAAGACTCTGAAGGCAGCGCTTCACTTGCCACACGGTACGACCTTGGAGCTGCGGCATCTCCTAGGCCCGTGGCAAGACAGCGCCTGCGCACTACGTAGCACCAAGGCGCTGATAGCGTTTCTACGGGCAACATGCCTCAATGAAACGCTGTAAACTGAGTTGTAGTGTGAGTAAGTGTGACCGTATGTACGTGTTATGTTAGATGTGATCACTGTAAATATCATAATCACCGCTAAGTACCTGGAGTAGCAAGCCAGGCCATTAACCAGGCTAACATCTCCGGTTCATCAATAAAGTGTTCTCTCTCTCTCTGTTTATACTAAGACTGCCCACGTGGCGGAGGAAGCGGTGATCGCTCTGGCTCTTCACAGCGCAAAAGCTCCTGCTGTTGTCTACTCGGACTCGCGCACGGCAGTTAGATCTTTCTCGAGCGCCCTCGTGTCTCAACAGGCGAACAGTATTGTGACCAAAGCACTCCATCGCACACGGGAGAGCAGCGAAGGGGGGTATCACATCACGTGGTTCCCAGCCCACCTCGATGGCTCAGTTAACCCGCTCGGATGTAATCCTAACGAGCAGGCTCATCGGTTAGCGCGCGATTTCACGTACCGTGCTGCCGCGGATAGCCACGCTCGTAACGAGGTCGACATCCATAAAGATTCGTTATGTACTTTTCACGAAATTGTGTCCCATTACCGCCTAACCAGGAAAAAATTCCCGCTCCCCCACCCCAAATTGAACAAGCCTCAGGCTAGCACATTCAGACTTCTCCAAACCCGTTCGTACCCCACTCCTCGGTCTCTTAATAAAATAGACCCCGATCATTCACAGTCGTGCCCCAAATGCGGCCATGACTCCTGTTCTTTTGATCACATGCTCTGGCTGAGCCCAGCTCTTAATACTTCCCCACACATCACGAAGGAGCAATGGGAGGAATCTCTGCAAAGCAGCGATCTACACACTCAACTCCAGGCCGTCCAGAGGGCCCACGACATCGCGACGGAACTTCGACTTCCGGTCCCGTCGTGGGCGGAGCCACCAACTTGATCTGGTGGGACCCTGGTTCCCCAGATTCAAGTTCCTCAGGACTCAAATAAAGTTCTTGTCATGTCATGTCTTATGTTGCGTTTCCCGCCCGGGCGCTGCAGCTTTGTCATTACGGAAAGCAGGCACACAACACAGATGCTTTTTGCGCTGTCACAGCAGCTTAGAAAAAAGGAATAGCCGGGAACTGGCCATGAAATGGTACCGTTTCCCTGACAGAGCCGGCCAGCGTCGATTACGGAAGATCGCTAGATGATGTGTTGCTTGCACGCGCGGTATCTTGATGTAATTTTTTGTAACATAAGGTATCTTCAATAATTAACACGGAGAAGCGCGTTGGCCAAGCTTATCTTAACAGAAATTGCGTATGTCAAGCGAAAGTGTATGCAGTAAATATTCGTCTCATATTTCGAAGAGTGCGCTGGCCAGGTCACTTACCATTTTTTAATGTGACAGCAGTGCTACACGCTGGCTCCATGCATTACAGTTATTATAGTTATAATACCGTGAGTACAGGTGCTGTTTTGCTTAACTTGTGAAGATAAGTTTTTAGTCACTGCTCAATACAAAATTTGAGTAGCTGTATGTTCAGTGAGCGCGTCTGCGCTGTCCATGGAAGCGGTTGTGCCACTGGCGGTATGTAGCTGCCACTTTGGCTAAGTAGTAGCTATAGAGAGAATCGAGGTGGCGATAAAAAGAGCAAAGATATCGCGAGGTTTGATAATGTTTTTTATCACCAAAATTACATTGTAACGGGAAATCCAGACGATCGACGGGGGCATTTCATAGTGTTGCCCAATTGGGCTTTTAAAACAAGCAAAACGCCATTATAGCAAGCGCACACAGTCTGAAATAAATGCTTGTAGTGCAAGGAACATGCGTGGGTCGCAGTGGGTACTAGAGATTATCGTGCCGCACTGTAATGCTGACAAAATCAGCTTGAAAACACGAAAACAGCACGATTTGACGATGAGATGTCGCTATCCTTCGAAGGCGAAACATGTACGCGGCTTTCAGCATTGTGCATTGCAATGCAGCAGCGACTCGACAAAGTAGACGTATGAACTGTCAGTATTAATCACATAATGAACTTGAAGTCTGTTGTGGCCTGCAAGGGGTGGAATTTAGGGCCAACACACACGAAAATGCACTTTCTTGCGCCGACAGCTCAGAGCGAACACCACTTCACGATGAGTTTTATCCGTCGTATAATCGCAGAAACTGAAGGCTCTTTAGTTTCACGTCGGTAACGTCGTGATTCACTTTCGACACGCTCTTGGCAGCCACGAACATGATACCGTCTTCAACGACCGACTAGGTCCCCTAGTCGCGGTACTTAAAGCACGGTATATGTTGAGAATGGCAGCGCGAAATCTTTTTCAATGCCCCAAACTTGGCTGAAGCTGACATGCAACAAACACATGACGCAGCATATGCAGCCACTGAGCGCGTGCGAGTTGTGCGAGTCGCCTTGGGCGGAGTAAGAACGCGATAGCACGCGCAAAAAGCGGGCGCACTCACAGGAGGCAAGGGTGACAGCAGAGAGGGAAGCGACCGCAAATCGTACCAACTGCCGAAACGGCGCTTTTCGGAAGCGCGCCGCAGCGCCCTCTGTCCCAGCTTGGGAGGCCTATCGCACTGCGCCAAAACGTACTAACGCTTGCGCTCGTCGTGAAAATACCAGAGCAAGGCGTTGTTCTTTCACGAAGTCTCTTCTGGAGAAAGAGTAAGTCGAATAACTGATGGTGCTTTGTGTGCCGGAGCCACGATGTTAGCATGATGTAGGCAGTAGTGAAGGGTTCTCGGACTATTTTTGACCCTCTGGGGCCCTTTACCGTGCATGCAAATATAAGTCGCATTTCTCCCCCATCGAAATGCGGCCACCATGGCGGGGAGTTGAACCTGCGACCTAGAGTTTAGCGAGCAAGCCACTGAACTGGCACGGCGACGAAAAAAGTCAGCCGCGTTATTTTGTTACGTTACGGCAGTAACCCGACCGCCTTGTACACTGACGCCTGCAGGCTGCTCGGCAAATGCTACACCATACCGGCAGCAAGCAGAATTGCAAATATAATGGAGTCAATTTTTCGATTTTTAACTTGCGCCATACTGCCCAAACGCCGGCGGTTGCTGTGGCGCTACAGTACTCAGAACAAACGACAGACTCGGCCCCCCTGATCATCCACTGCCATCTATTTGCCGTATGTTTCGGGCTGGAGCGATTCCATGGTTTTCATTGCTAATTCTAAGAAAACAACTGCAAAATATACGAGCAATAATTGGGTGCCCCGTTCATGCACTTAATTGACGTTGACCAGACGACCGGCTTGCTCGCGAAATGAGCATCATACTGCCGGCCGCAACCTTCGAGAAGGCCCGCAAAAATCCACGCAGCATTTAGAAGGACAAAAGCTACAACTGGTCGCATATCTCTACGTTTCGAAAGAACGGGCGTGAAATTAACGTCGAAGACAAACTGACACTTCCGCTTACCTACAAAGGAAACTAAGTAACCTCCGAAATGGAGGCAGACAGCTGTGCGTGGCGTGGTGGACGGCCAATTCTTGCCCACAGTTCTCGCGTGCCCCCCTGAGAATGCCGACATCATTCACAGAGGCACACGGCACAGTCGCCTCTCTCCATCGATGTAGATGGGAGGGAGTGGGGGATTTGTTTCAGCTTTTAGTTCACGTAGAACTGCAGTCGCGTTCGCCTGCGGCCTTTTTAAGTTACGGTTCAGTGTGTTATGCATAGTGAAAACAGCGCTAAAAGACGGGACTAAGAAAGGACACAAACCACAGCGCTGACTAAAAACCGAATGTGCTTTATTCTTCCAGTCCGCATATATATTATATACTCCGCCACAATCTCTAGGAAATAGATTAGAAAGACAAGTAAAGAAATGAACAACCTGTGCAAAGGCAAAGAAATGCTTAATCCGACAGAAATTTTATCTCCTTCGGCAGGAGGGCAATCGAGGGTAGGCTGACGCATGCCTCGCCGCTGTTGTAGATATGGTAGCTTCAGAAATCAGACGCGCGCGTTCATCATGGTATTTTGACAAGAATATTGTATCGTGAAAAGATGGCTGGCAGGCACATTTATTACAGTGAAGAGACAGTTGACTATATCTAGCTTGTTTAAGGACCTTATTCGCATGCTCGCGCATGCGGTCATTGGCGCAACGTCCCGTTTGTCCAACATAAAAACGAGCGCAGGAAAGAGGAGTAAAGCACATTCGGTTGTTAGTCAGCGCCGTGGTTTGTGTCCTTCCTTCGTCCCGTCTTTTAGCGCTGTTTTCACAGGAAGTTATGTACCAATCAGTCCAAATGCGCACCCTTTTTCAGTTCGTAATGAGCATTTCGGCATAAAAAATTAAACGCACAAATAGACAAGAAATCGTTTTTTTCTCTCCCACCTCGTACTACAATATGGGCCAAGCATACGGCTCGGCTCCCGTTTTAGTCTCCGATTGCCATTAGCAGCTATTTCATGCTGTCGCGGGGAGTCAAGGACATGGGAGAAACAGAAGCGTGTATATTACACAATATTTACAGATTGTGGTATCAGCATAACGGCTCACAGCATCTCACGCGGCGGGTCTCTATATACTTATTCCTCTTAGCGTTGCCAAGTGTTAGTTCAACACGGTCCATACACGATGTCTCGTAACAATACAAACGAAGTGTCGTACTTACGACAGTGTTCATTACTTTGGACAAATGCCCTGGGGAAGGGATTGAAGGTTAGCTACGCGTCGGTACGCAGCCGTCATGCGGTGAAGCGTACAGAAATCGCAAAGGAGCCAGAGGCTGTCACGGAACAGAGCACATTTCATCCATGCGTGCCGGTGACGAAATACATTACTACAAATCATTCAGAGCGGCCGATAACGTTGCTACGGGAAACAGGAACGTACATGACGAGCGATGCGGTTCGAGCAAATGTCACAGGTATAATATCTCTTCCGAATTTCGAATGTTTTGATTAGCAAGATTAAGGTGTGAATCGAATTCAGTAGAAGCATTATTTTAAGAAATTGTGAGCAGCTTGCACTAGAGGCGCAAAGCTAAGTCACAGCGGAGCTGGTGGCCTTCCCTTACTCTTTTTCCCATCCTCATCTTCACTTCTCTTTCTGACCTCCTTGATATGCCGTACTATACATGGGCATGCTACGCTTTACGTTCTCCCCTCCTTATTTCTCTCTTTCTCACTGTCGCACCACCCCTCCTCATCTTCCCCTGCCTTTCCCACCCCCTTGTAACACTATACTGCGGCGCTGGCGGCCTTGCCCTCCTCCTTTCCCTCCTGCTCACCCTCAGTTCCTTTACGCACCTCCTTGCTATACCACACTATGCATGCGTGTGCTATGGTTTACCCTCTCCCCTCCTGATTTCTCCCTTCCTCGCCTTCACGTCCCTCCTCCCCACCTTTAATTCTTTTCCCACGCACTTGCTGTACCTCAGCATGCATGCATACGCTTTGCGGTTCACCACGTATAGGTGCTTTTTTCCGAAGCAGCCGGTGGCGTGGCTCTTTGGTAGAACACCTCCCTGCAGCGTAGACGGTCTTTGTTCTATTCCAGATCGAACCAAGCTAGCATTGTTGCGATGTTAGTATAAAGGACTTTGAGGAATCGTAAAGAATGTTGCATCTAAAGAGTTCTGATCTGGTTGCGTGAAGTATTAACTAGGTGCTCTGAAGAATTGTTTCAGTTCAGCCAGAGGGGACACAGGCTTTGCTTCCGTACCCCTTTGGCGCATACCCGACATGCGAGGCTTCTGCGGACGACAGACGTTTTACCTCGAGCTAGAGGTACTTCGCTGCTGAAATATTCGGCGTTTCGAATATTCGCACACGTCTAATAAGACCCTAATATATATGTATGATCAAACATGCCTAAATCGGCCATTATAGGCGCTTTTAGGGGCGAAGCTCCTCTCAGTCTAACCTTGTCCCATGTCAGGCGTAACCGAGGGCGAGGGCGCGCGCCGAGGGCAGGAGGCACGCGCTCGCCCTCGGCGCGTGCTGCTTTGTGAGAGAGAGAGAGACAGAGAGAGAGAGAGAGCGAAAGGCCCGCGTTGTCTATGGAAACGCTCTTTCTTAGATGAACGCTCTACTAGCTCGCAAAGGAGAACGCGCCCTCACCCGCGAGAGACAGCGTTGGCGCAGGCAGCGTCTCCTAGCGAGTTTCTTGATTGAGAAATACCGACTGCTCGCGTTGGAGAATCGTTCACCGGCCACCCATATATATATATATATATATATATATATATATATATATATATAGGCACTGGATCTTGACTTGCAATGAAGTGCCGGTGGGAGATTTCACTTGTGCATAGTTGAACCACAAGGATTCGTAGCGTGCGCGTTAACTAAATTAATCCGGAACTCGGCACGATCTACGATGAACCTCCCGAGCTTCGCCCACTCATCATCATTCACTCCGTGGATATGCTGTAATTTTTTATTGTAGGCGTCGCCATGTTGCTTAGAGGGCGGCTTCTCTGATCTGGCGATCGACTGGCGTGTTTGCGTGGCTACTGCAAAGGTGTTCGTGCACTCCAGCATTCACTGGCACCCCTATTCTTGGAACTATTAAGGCACAGAACGAGAGAGAATTGCATGAAGCCTTCGGCATTCATAGGTAAGGCGAAGGTTCGATCAGCACTGCGTCTATCGAGCATTATTCAGAGGAACAAGTGTGTCTCTGAACCAGGGTCTGAATAAAAGTTTTTCTTAATTAACGGGCGCGAATAGGGGAAAGTATCATAATTTATTGTGACAATGCCTCTCAATTGTAACTCCTGCGCAGCTCCTGCACAGCTTTTGATTTGCGTCATAGCACATGAGAACGAAGCGTCTTTCAGCCCTTGTGTATGTCTTTCGTATTTTGTGTCGTCCATTCATCCGTTCTGCGCTGCTTTATGCTGCAATAATTGACCAACTAGCCCACCAGTGCATCTTAAATGGGCCATGCAACAATTTTTGAACAAATTTTTAAACATGGCAAGAAAACGCTGCCGGTCACTCGCGGACGCTCCAGTGAACAGGTCAGCCAAATACTAGGGAGTTTGAGAATTGGGGCCCCAAGGAGCTTGGGGACCCAATTCTCAAACTCCCTATTATTGCACTGCACCCAGCAGGAAATCTGCAGTTCGGTTCAAAATAAATACGGAAGCGCCCCTCTCCTCTCACTGAATCACGCCCATAAACGCGCATGGACTACGTATGATGAGGGAGACCTACCCCTGGCTGATTGGCCGTGGTCGCCACGGATTGGCTGACATAGTTACCGCGGACGCCGTGGGGAGGTTCCACGTCCTCGCAGTGACCCCACGCAGTGGAGAAAAAGAACTAGGAGGCTCACCAGTAAATATACGGCTCTAAGAGAACTGACAACTAAGAGCGTGAAGAGAAAAATAAGAGAGGCGGAGAAGATTTACTGGATGGCAGCGATGGAAAAGAAACCGACTCTGAATAACTACCGAAAGGGCGAAAACGAAATAAAGAGAGAGGCACTTTATGATAACTCAAGACGAAGCGCTTTGCTGTTTGAAGCGAGATCGGGCTGTCTTAGAACGCGTAGTTATAAAGCGAAATTCAGTAAAGAAGAAAAATGCACATGCTGTGAGGAGGATATGGAAACGACGGAGCATGTTCTGATTGAATGCGGAAGTATCCACCCGGGTGTACGTTTCGGCACCACCCTACATGAAGTCTTGGGTTTTAGGGAGAACAATGGAAAGCTGAACATACCTGCGATTGAAATAAGTAAGAGACGGTTAGAATACTGGTGACAGAAAACCAGAGAGAGCAAACAAAAGGAATTATAGGGGAAAAATAAGGGCTTTCTGCCATAAGGGGCAGAGAACTGGGCTATGAATTTACGTTTTAGCTATAGTATGATCGATTTAATTGAAGTAGATTTAAAAGGCATGGGGACAACTTAAAGAGAGAGGGGGAAAATGTACTTAAATTTTTTACGAGCCTGGTGGCGCACCTGTCACAGCCCTGCTACAAAGGGGGCGCTCATAGCATCCATCCATCGACTCTGGCGACACAAGGGTGTTGCGAAACTAGGAGTACGTTCAAAAAATAAAAATAAAGGACAATGGGAAATGTTCAGTCATGAGGCGCGCTGGCGTAGATTCTTGCGCCGTTTTCACTCCAGTCTGTGCTCTCGTCGGGATGAAATGAGAGTAAGCGCTCTCGGATACCGGAATTCCCCTCAAACTCCACGATGTAACGCCGCCAATACCTAACGCATCTCAACATTTTATTGCAGCAGGCGATTCGTGAGGCAATAAGCTCCTTAAGTAATGTCACTACTCGAGGATTGCTCATAAAACTGTTGTAGAGCCCCTGTAAGCAAGTTTATTTTTGTTTGCGAATTATTACGTGCATAATTGAAATATACATGTGCATACTGAATATGCAAAGCATATTGTAAGTTCCAAGCGTTGGTGTGGATTTTTTTTCTGTATTGCAGTGATTCTCAGCAGAAATTCAGCATTCGTCCTACGTGTACTTTTTGTGCCGATCTCGAACCGGATGGAATCTATGTCTATTTTGTGCGGAATCATGTGGATTTGTTAGAGTACGGAAAGTAATGTTTCAGTTGGGCATAGGAGGAGTAATTGACTTTATATCTTTCTTTCTTTCTTTCTTTCTTTCTTTCTTTCTTTCTTTCTTTCTTTCTTTCTTTCTTTCTTTCTTTCTTCTTTCTTTCTTTCTTTCTTTCTTTCTTTCTTTCTTTTCTAGGCCTCACTTCATGCTGCATATATGTTCGCAAGCTATGCGCTAACGTGAAGGCCTCGTGGTTGTTTCTTGACGCTTAAGTACATCATTTATTGTTTTTATCAAGATTATATTAACTGCAACGGTGTAAGCATGCTTGCGGTAATTTAACTCAGTGGAATGTAGGGCAGCGTACGTCGTGAAGAAGCGTGAGTAGCATTGCTGTGCGCGCCGCTTGGTTCGTGTAAATATCCAACGCCACTGACAGTCAGGCGACCGTAGTGTGCGGTGCCGTACAGCGTGTCGCTGCGTACGTCCCAGTGTGCCTAAGGTGGAAATATTTAACTCGGCGTTCAATGAAGGTCCGCACTAGCTTCGTCAGTAGCGAATGGTCCATGGTGCAACAGTTTCGAGGTCGAATGGTCGATCGCTTGCTATCCCGTAGGCATCCCAGAAAAAGATTGCAAAAACTTTAAAGCATTCTGCACTGCGACCGTGGCCGCTAGAGCACAGCACGGCCGTGATCCTCGGCTCTTCTCCGTCATTCGTTGATGTTTATCCGCCTGATCTCGTGCAAATATGGCGAGCTCGGCGTAACCACAAATCAGGCCCTTTCGAGACCCGCACGTGCAGTCGAGGGCCGGTCGCTTTGATAAGAACTAGCAACATTTCGTTTGCACATGTTTCCTTAATAACTATATTTGAACATCCGGAGATTTGTTATGCTCAAGATCTCCATGGCGGGTATACAGCGGAGAAGATATAATGCGCATAAGGGACGTTTATTCAGAAGTGGCTCACCGTTCCTACTTTTTTTTTTTTTTTTGCAAGTACACACAGAAATTTTCAAGAGCGCCTTCGTAGCAGGCAAAATTATTTGTAACGTAACTCCATTTCCGATAGACCGCTCAATGAGAACGGAGGCAGAAAACCCGATAAAAAGATGGCAGCATTGTCCTCTCGCTTTCCGTTTTCTTTTTCTGCGCTCTGTATCGCAACGTCAAGGGAAACGAACGAGAAAAATGACCTTTTTCGTGTTAGTAAATTACGCTTGCACAATACTACCGCGAGAAGACGGTTGGTAGGCGATGAAACCGTAAGACAGATGACGTCAGCGATATTGCACGATGGCGTCTACTAGAGTCTACATAGTTGTTAATCCGAAAACATGAAGTGCATTGTCCTCAAAGGGAGCCAGAGACTGCGTTTCAAGTTTGAGAAAAAATTTTTTGACGCCAGTGTGGCAAAGTACGGCAAGGCACTCAGTTGAGCTAGTTGGTTTTGCATTAGACCTGATGGGAATGCGCTTTTTGAGGACGCGGACATGCTGTTGTTGTTTCCCTCAATTCTGGCATATACCCACCCTGGGGGATTGCGCTGCTGTGTGTGTTTCGTCTTCTTCTTTGTCCGCGTCCTCAAAAGCGCATTCCCACCAGGTTTAATGAAAGTACGGCAAAACACGGGGAAATTCGTGACGTCACGCTGATAATCGCATGCAGATCTTATGGCGTGAAATTACAAAAGAAGACTCTGAGCTTTTTTTTTTTTTTTTCACGAACCTATAACAGCGAATCTATGAAGTTGCGGCAATAAAGGTACCAATGACTTGTACGTCTTAATCGATTCATTCTTCACATTAGCGTCTCTTTAAGCATATTTTTCCAACCAACCCCGTAATACACCATCCTGGATTAGGTAATACATCTTTCCTCAGTACAGTAGCAGTTTGCCATACCAAGAGAACCAGAGGATTAAAGCCAGGTTTATTACCTTTGCTAAAACGCCCAAATGTCAAGGGTCCTGCACTCGTGCATCACATATATCCTGCCGCACTGACGTTTGACGTCTAACTGCTCGTGCTATGGTCGCAAAGAAGGTCGAAGTACACCTTGCGAATTATGAAAGGCTGGAGAGCTCGTCTTTGCGCGCCCCCATTGAAAGACGTTAACGAAGTCTTCGCGTAATCTGAATTGATTACTTGCGTAATCTGATTACTTGCATAATCTGAATATACGCGATGGATACCATCCGTCGCGCTTCATACCTGACTGACCTGTTTTAATGCGTGTCAAAAAGGTTCTGTGCACATTTTTATCCCGTCTACTGGATCACCGACAGCATTCACTGAAGACTCGAATTGTTGCCCTGCTGAGTGCCAGAACGTGGGCATCGCCTCATGTACGTGACACCATTGTTTCGGTGCCGACGGCATAGCGTTTGTGCCTCATTTGTTTGAGTTGCTCAGTCCACGTTTAGCAGACACTGTCGGCGGCAGAAGACACGAAGCAGCAATTTCAAGTTGAACTTTCGCGCTAAAATGCTGTTGAGGCGTCAGTTTTATCCGCAAAATTATAGCAGGGCCGCTGTTTTCGTGTACAACGATAAATAAGGATTATTCGGACAGAATTGTCACGGCACCTTTCAATGTTTGACGAGATCTGCTGAGCGTACTTTCAAGATTATTTCTTGCTGTTTCGACCAAGTAATGCTTACCCACCTGTGCATGGTTGATAAGCCAGTGAGGCGTCCTGAGTACAGTCCTGCCTCGGCCTGCACCTTGACGATGAACTTGGTCTCGAAGCGCCGTGTGGTATTGGGCACCGTCAGCGGGTCAATGGCACCCGATTGGCTCACTGCCTTGAGCACCTGGTCGAACAAATAGTTGACCACGGCGGCGTAGAGCCCCGGCGCAGGAGTTGCTTCGGTCACGCCTTCCAGAGATGGGTAGATGCTGCCTGGAATGTATCACGCTATTTCTGCTCGTAAATTTGAAGAGCGCGAGTTTCTTTCTTTTTCTTTTTTTGAGAGCATGATGATTACTTCAGTATAATGATACCCATGGCGTCCGTGTAGCCATCACACACACAAAAAAAGAACAACCAATCGGTTTAAAATGTAGCCCGACAGTACTCCAACACAAAAATTCGGCACATCAGGTGTAGTTAGAAAAAAGCCAAAGATATAATATTTAACAGTGCTAACAAAGGGTTGTTTAGGCAAGAACGATTTACCTATGTGTTTGCTGTCTTTGCACCTTCTTCTGAACGATCACGCATCGGGTATTACCTGTCTTAACATTTGTAAGAGCTGTGGGCACCCTAACTTTTGAAGCTATTCTAGCACGCTCCATCTAACGTGCATTGCGTTAGTGAAATGCTTTCGCGTAAAATATTATTGCCGATGTACTTGCGTTGCCCACCGATAGCACAACTCCGTGGTGACTTTGAAAGGTGTCCTCTAAAAACAAAGCATTTTTGCGATTCTGCTTCGTGTCCATAGTGTGCACGCGGGTCACAGAGCGTGGCCTCGTCACTTCCGGTATTCACCACTGCCGTGCTTCGTTGTCTGCAGCACGTGAACTGCGACCGCTAGGTGCCCAAGGAAGGGCCCAGGAATGGAGAGTGAGGACGAGAGCGGAAGATGCGAGGTTACGTGAACACTGTGTATTCAAGTGATTGTTGTGTCCAAGTCGCCCCTGAGTGTGCGAGAACAAAATGTTGTTTTGTGGTGCCTAACGTCCCAAAACCAGCTCTGATTATGAGGGACGCCGTAGTGGAGGGCTCCGGAAATTTCGACCACCTGGGGTTCTTTAACGTGCACTGACATCGCACAGCACATGGGCCTCAACATTTCGCCTCCATCGAAATGCAGCCACCGCTATACCGGGATTCGATCCCGCGACCCTCGGATCAGCAGCCGAGTACCATAGCCACTAGACCACCGTGGCGGGGAGTGCGAGAACAAAATAAAAAGAGAAAAGGGTTTGGTGCACGTAGAGAACATCATGGTTTCGGTGTCATACTACTGAAATGTTTTATTTAGTTGGCCTAATGGGCTGTCCCTTCATGGCTCATCGATGCTTCGTATGCAGTTATGGGGTGGTGCCCAATGAGTGATCTGAGAACGAGCTGGCTAGAAACACGGAACTCCGACGGGACGGGCAAAGATTTCGTGTCCTTTGATGGCAACGCCCGCTTTGCTTACTCCTTACAATGTGACACCTACTTGCGAACGAGTTTCAATTCAATTCGTTATTAATTCATTATCAATTAGTTATTAATTCAATTCATTATTAACGTCTGAAATACAATTATGAAGACAGCGGAGATAGGGCCATTTAAAATTGGCTTGAAAATGTGCACTGGCCATCACACTAGACAAACCGTAGTACAAAAGATTGTACAATAATACAGCATTACACAGCGCAACACTACAAAGGTAACACAAAAATCTAAATGCAGAAAGAAATCTTTTTTACCCCCAAGTTGACATATTCTACAACAACAGCGTTTTGGCAAGAGCGAAATTCAGTCATGACGCGGTAAGTACCGAGTGACGCGTACTGTACTGAGGGATGGACTTTGCCCAGCGATTGAAGCGCGATACCCGCAGCGCCTGACGGCCGGCGCCTTTCGTACTAATGGAGCGCGCTGGGTGGTCACAATGGGACGGTACTGAACCACGATGCTTCGGAAACTATCTGGCTTTCAATCACGATTCCAACGAATCAGGATGATGATGATTGTGATTCTGTTAAGGAAACGACGCTAATTTCTGCAGCCCATGTAGGGAGCACGGCTAAGCGTCCGTGGGGGTGGTGGAAAGGGAGTGAAAGAGATAGAGAGGAGAGAAAAGCCGTACTGGAGGGCTCCGGAAATTTTGACCACCTGTGGTACACGGGCCTCTGGCATTTTCGCCTCCATCGAAAATGCGACTGCCGCGGCCGGGATCGAACAAGCTTGTGTGTGTGTGTGTGTGTGTGTGTGTGTGTGCGAGTGTGTGTGTGTGCGTGTGTGTGTGTGTGCGTGTGTGTGTGTGTGTGCGAGTGTGTGTGTGTGTGTGCGTGTGTGTGTGTGTGTGTGTGTGTGTGTGTGTGTGTGTGTGTGTGTGTGTGTGTGTGTGTGTGTGTGTGTGTGTGTGTGTGTGTGTGTGTGTGTGTGTGTGTGTGTGTGTGTGTGTGTGTGTCGCAGCCGAGCACCATAACCACCACACCTCCGTGGTAACAAATAAGGCCGGTGCATCCAGCAGGAAGCATTTCTTGCCGCGCTCTCCGAGTATCGCGTTCCATTCGACGAGCATACAACTGTACTCATGAAACCCAGGCGGGAAATGGCTACGTAAATTTGACTAACCATATGTAGTAGGGATGTGTATTAGCTCAGATTATATAGGCGGTCCTCAGAACTCCAACTCGTAGGACTCCACGGCTCCTGTAGTCCCATAGTCAGCAGTTGACCGACGCTCAGCGAGATTGAAGAAGCTCTTCGTGTCAGGTATATAGCTCAGAAACCACCGAGAAGTGCGTCGTCTAGTGATCCCTGCCATGTGCGCCTTAAAGGAATACTGACACGAATTTTTGACATTCTCGTATTGTTGCTGTAAATGAAAGCACTGGCATGGAGAATCCCAAAAAGAGTATCATGGTGCCTCGAAACGCAATGAGTATATTTTTAATACGGCTTCCTTAAAAGCCCACTTTCGGTTTCGATTTCGAGGGGGCGGTTTCCTAGTGGCGTGTCAACAAGTCGCGTAGGGAAAGCAATTCGTGACAGCGGCGCTGGAGCTCTGTCGTCTGCGGTCAAGTCCGCGTGGGGAACGCAAACGACAATATCACGGTCGTCCAGCGATTCTGACAGTGGTTTCGGAGATTGTTAAGAGACTGTACTCATACGTCATCGTAGTGTTAGTTGCGCTGGGGGCTGGTTTGGAGTGCTGGGCTACGAAAACTTTAAAACCAAACTAAAATATTTTGTACGTGTTTCCTGGCTTCCGTGTGCGGAGGGCGTTAACAATACATGGCTAAAAACTAAAAATGTATATTTTGCGCTGCCGCAAAATTGTGTCAGTGCTCCTTTAAGGACGGCTGTATGGGATACGTTATCACGCCTAAAACTGGCGCTGCGATGTCAGCGCGATGCCAGTGGACGCTAAAGAACCCGAGGTGATAGAAATTTTTGAAGCCGTCCACTACGGCGTCTCTCATCATCATATCGTGCCATTGGGACGTGAAGTTCCAGAAGTTGTTATTGCAACTTGTGCTGCGGAGGGCCGATTGGCTCATTTCTGTTCCCGAGTCGAAGTGAGAATGCTGGTGGCGTTGTCAATTGATGAACGAGCACGTAGAAAGCCTGACATATTGTTAGGAAAAAAGGTTGCTGCGTTCACTGATCCATTGAACTTTCCTTGGAATTACCATTTCCATCAATTTACGAACACAGATTGCGAAAGAATAATCCGTATGATGTCAGTTTCACCAGAGATCTTTCCTTGCATTATGATTGCTATATGATTCCGTACACATGGGTTAACACCATCTCTCATAAGAGTTGGGGAGAAGGACTGTACCAAGAACTATATACCCCATCGTTAATGGTCGCATTAAGACAGCGAACACTTCGTTGCCAGGATCAGGTGCTGATGATTGCCCGTAAATCTACAGCGCACACTGCACTTCATCCCTTTAAGCCTATTCTCGTTTATCTCATGCCACGCAAGGTTCGTTGCTTTCTCAGCTATCACACCGACGGAAGCTGTCTTTGTGCCGTTTAAAGGCCGACGGAAGAACTTGGACAGTAGTGCCTCGAGTTCTAAAAAGCTGGCCGCCTTTCGGTGCATTTTACGTACACAAGAATGTGCAGAAGAGACTTACTCTGAGCAGTTGCAGCGACGAAGACGCAGCAGAGAGTGAGGACCGAGAGGCTCCGCATGTTCGATTCCTGCGATAGGTGATCAAATTCACGTTAATATGTCCGAAATGCTGATACATAGCGTCGACCCGATATAAAATCTACACTTCCTTTAATATATATCCATCCTAAGGCACCTTCAAATGTCGCTGACAACATACGCCGCCGCCGGTCAGGAGATTAATGCTCATTTTTTCCTATATTTTTCTTTCCTTTTTTTCCAGGCTACACAGGGGACATATAGTGCTGACTGTTCTGCCAATTTAAGAAAATACGGATTAAAATCCAATATTTGTGCAGTATGTTATGTCAAATGATTGAGTCATGTATAACCGTGCGCTGGTTCACCGTCGTTACATTCTAGAAATAATTACAAAGCTAAACTTCACTCCAGGAATATCTAAAAAAAGTGAAACTAAGCTTGATTCATCATGAAAAGAAAAGGATGTAGGCTCGGTATAAAGGTTGTTGTGGTGTTTCCTTTAGCATTGGGCAATCGCAGAGTTGAGACAATATACAACGTGGCCCTACCCCGGTGGTCTAGTGGCTATGGCACTCGGCTGGTGATCCGAAGGTGGCGGGATCTAATGCCGTCAGCGGCGACTACGTTTCGATGGAGGCCTGTGTACCATATATTCAGAATTATTTTATTAGGGGCGAAGCTCCTTATGGCATCACCTGGGCGGTTCTCGGTTGTCGATGCATCCTGCGTAGCCAGTAGCGTCTCCCTTAGCATACAATAGATGGCGCTGTCCCATAGAGATGCATGCAAACTGCAGTTGGGTGACGATATACTAGATGGCACTGTACGCATTCTGTGTCGTCATCGCCATTTCTCGTCTAGTTTCCTAGATGGCGCTGTCCCATAGAGATGTGTGCAATATGGCGGTTGGGTGAATGGACACTAGATGGCATTGGAGGTGCCGCTGCTCTCTGATTGGCTGCTGCGCGGAGCTGCGCCGGGAGCGCTCCTTTCATTCTCCTGGATCGTCGCCGTACGTGTCGGATCGCGCTTGGTGGACCATGGACGATGAGGAAAAAATTCCGAACGTTGTGTCCGAAGCGCGGAATCGAACCAGGGACCACTCGCTTCCGAACGCGCGGCGCTAGCCACTACGCTGCGAAGCGCACATGGACACATGCACCACGATGACAGTAAATACCTAACATTAACGAAAGACTGCGCGTTTCTAACGCGTTTGTGCTAGCGCGTTACGGCCCGTGTAAGAAGCTGGTGTAAGACGCTGTGGACTCTCTCAGCAGTCATGTGATGGCGTCGGCAAACGCGGTGCGCGTTCCGGCCTGTGTAGGGGCTGCGTAAGACGTCTTTACATGATGACCGACTGTGCGAATTACACGGAAGATTCACGGTTTACCGATGATTCCCTCCGGAGCTTCGCCCACTCATCATCATTCACCCCGTGGATATGCTGTGATTTATATTATTTGACGTCAAGAAAGAAGAAAATACATGGTAAGTATATACAGAAGGAGGTCCCGTAGTTACAAACTGAAATGGGACCTCCGATGTCAGTGCATGTTAAGGAACCGCAGGTGCTCGAAATTTCTAGAGCCCTCCACTACGGCCTGCCTTGTAATCATATCGTGGTTTTGGGACGTTAAACCCCATAAATCTATCAGCATAATGTGTGAAAAGCAAGTAAAATTATATTACTTGGTGTAGATGACGTGTCTGGCCTTCTCACTGTATGCAAGGCAGCTTCTGGCACCCCTGCACCAGACGTCATCGCTGAACGACCTGCCGGCAGCATGAAGTGCCGCGACATCGTATGCCGTCATGCATGGAAAGGAATGGGTCACAGCACATATACAATGTTACAGTACTTTCGACAAATATTTGGCAGTGATCCTGACACGAATTTTACTAGAATCGCAAATCTATTGGCCTCGAGACCGAACACAGTCGGCGCCTAGCGGCAAGTGATCGAAGCTCCCAAGTGTGGATAGCTCCTTGCGTCGTCTGCTAGCCACTGCGCTTACATATATGCGCGCGTACGTCGCACATATCCTACAATATGTTTGTTCCCTGAGCCGGTGCAGTGTCGAATGCTTTCATGTATTCTTATCCAAGCACAAGAGTATTAGTTATAGTACTATTTGGCTTTGCGCAGCAGTCTTTGCTCTTTCTTAAAACCACTGAGCGCCTGTGTCGCGACCGTGCTATGTCATTGTCACAGCTCCGGTTCAGCAAGGTTATTTCAGTTTGGATGCTGCTGTGCACTTCAAGTATACGGCAAAGTGCACTTAGCGTCCTTCTGGATAAGTCAAGCGGGAAGCATCGACGTGTAAATGCAGTGCTGCAGCGATATCGTCCCGCGATGTTATTGTGAGCATGACGGAAAATAGCAGACTCGTTTTGCTTGAGGGACAAATCTCTTTTTAAATGCATAAAAAAAATAAACCTTTTCTTGTCACGGTCACGTAAGTAATCATGCGAAGAAAGCGATGCGTTTTAGCATGAAGACGTTTACTCAATATAGGCATGTGCCAAATATCGTGATAGTAGCACTCAAGTGGCGTATACAGTCACGTAGCTTGACTAACTGAGCCAGTTAACTGCCTTGCGTTTCATAGAACATGACATGCAAGGCATTTAAACGAAAATGTGCGTGTAAGTGCTACAGCGGAGTACATAAGCTGCCACTTTAATGGCAGCACTATTTTTGTTGTTGTGGCCAATAGTAAAAAAATGAGCGAGAACTCTATACTTAACTTTCTCAGTCGCGTAACAGCAATGCCAACATTGTAGACAGAAGAGGACTTAAGTATGGTCATAGAGTTAATATACTGACTCTAGAGGCAAAGCTGGGATGCAGAGGGGGGATCCCGCCCGCGCGCCGCTCTGTTGCAATTGTCAATGTGGCCAGTGCAAGCATTACTGAAAGAGGGAAAAACAAGTGCCGGTCGTCTTATGCCGGTTCGTTAAAAAATGAATACTCTTGTGAAGATTAATTGTAATATTAAGCTTACTGAAAGCGCTTGCTAAGAATGTAATTATTGTATTTCATGATAGACGCATTCGGCCAATAAAGCATGGTTTCGGATCTCTTTATTTCTGCTTTCGGATGCGCATTTAAAAGAGTTAAATGCTGGGGGTAGTTGGTGTTCAGACCACATTCATCGTATTTAGCGCAAAGGAAACACAGACAGCAAAGAGAGGGCGACAGATAGCACAGGCGCTATTTTGTCACACTAAATTTTGTCACACAACTCATTTATTTAAGGTGGAATCACATCCTATGTACAACCAGAAATCTGCGCAGGCTCACCACAAGGAAATTGGAAAATACAAGCAGAATGTTATTAGATCAGGCGCGATAGGAAGTCCGGTAACCGAATTGAGAAGGACCAATTCAGAGACGACGATACCATTTTTCAGTCGGCCAGTCCACTGCCTTCTTGGAGGCACTTGTCAATCAGAAGGCCATAATCAACAAACTCTCATTGTGGATGGATGGATGGATGCTATGAGCGTCCCCTTTGTAACGGGGCGGTGACTTGTGCGCCACCAGGCTCGTAGAACTTTTTTTTTCCTCTCTTTAAAATTTCCTCATGCATTTTAAATTTACTTCAATCAAATCGATCATACTATAGCAAAAACGGAAATTCATAGCCCAGTTCCCTGCCCCTTATGGCAGAAAGTCCATATTTTTTTATAATTATTTTTGTCCGTTCTCTCTAGTTTTCTGCCACCAGTATTCTAACCGTCTCTTACTTATTTCAATCGCGGCTATGTTCAGCTTCCCGTTGTTCGCCCTAAAACCCAAGGCTTCCTGTAGGGTGGTGCCCAAACGTACACCTGGGTGGATATTTCCGCATTCAATCAGAACATGCTCCGTCGTTTCCCTATGTTCCCCACAGCATGTGCATTTTTCTTCTTCTTTACTGAATTTCGCTTTATAAATACGCGTTCTAAGGCAGCCCGATCTCGCTTCAAACAATAAAGCGCTTCCTCTTGAATTATCATAAAATGCCTCCCTCTTTATTTCGTTTTTGCCCTCTCGGTAGTTATTCAGAGTCGGTTTTTTTTTTCCATCGCTGCCCTCCAGTAAATCTTCTCCGCCTCGCTGACTTTTCCCTTTACGCTCTTTGTTGTCAGTTCTCTTAGAGCCGCATATTTACTGGTGAGCCTCCTAGTTCTCTTTCTCCACTGCGTGTCAACGCTCTTTCTATATAGATAGCGGAACACCTTCACTGCCCACCTACTCTCTTTCATATTCCTTAGCCTCTCTTCAAACCTTATTTTGCTCTGCGCTTCCCTTGCCTCAAAACTCGCCCATCCCATATCGCCCTTTACAGCCTCGTTTGTCGTTTTCCCGTGGGCACCCAACGCGAGGCGTCCCACAGTTCTTTGATTCACATCCATTCCTGATTGTATCTCTGGCCTCATGCACACCACTGAGTTCCCAAATGTAAGCCCCGGTATCATTACCCCCTTCCACAGACCCCTAAGCACCTCGTACCTATTGTGTCCCCATAACGCTCTGTGCTTCATTATTGCTGCGTTCCTCTTTCCCTTTGCTGCCAAGGCTTTTTCGTGTACATTCATGTATCTATCATCCTCATTTACCCATACGCCAAGGTACTTTTATTCGCTTACTCTCGGTATTTCTTGGCCCTGTATGGATACCGCCTGGTCGTTGGGATCATTGAATACCATCAGTCCGCATTTTGTTACACCAAATCCTAGTCCTAGAGCCTCGCCTTCCTTCCCGCATATATTCACCAGCCGTTGTATATCATCTCGACTGTCCGCGAATAAGACAATATCATCAGCATAAAATAAACCCGGAAGCATCTGCTCAATCATCACGCCGCCCTGTCTGTGTGACAGATTAAAACCAATGTTGCTGTCTCCTAGCGCTTTTTCCATTCTAACCATGTACAGCATGAATAACAGCGGCGACAAAGGACATCCCTGTCTCAGCCCCTTGCTAATATCAACGTTCTCTCTGCTACTGATTCCTTCCCATTCTATGCAAACTGTATTTTCTCGATATATTTCCCTCAAAAGCTGTACGCAATCATCGCCTATGCCCATTCCTTCCAAAATTTCCCACAATATTTCTTGATTAACATTGTCATACGCTCCAGTGATGTCTAGAAAAGCCAGCAGCTTTCTTGTAAACAAGAAAGCTGCTGCCATCTATCGGCGCTTATTCTTTATTCGCACAGCCTTCGAGATTGTGCATAATTTCGGAGGCTATGTATTTACAAGCTTGGCTGTCGGATTAACACCGGTTACTATCGCCAAGAATAGCTATCTGGCAACGTGGGCGTTGCAATATGACGTCGTTTACGGGGGACCCTCCCTCCAATGCACGGGCCCTGTGAGGAGCTTGTCCTCTAGAGCCAGTATATTAACCCTATGAGTATGGTGAAGGCAAAATAGACAGAGAGAACAATTAACTGTGAGGGTGGGTGATGTCAATGCCCCGTTGAATGGCATATCACACTTCCTTCACGTGCAATAAAAACGTTTTGCGTGCTTCCTGCACTGACGTGAGATTGAAGGACTCATGTATTACCGTTGGACTGCAATTAGTAATATCTGGTTTATTGTCGACTTCAGTTATGCAAATGCGTGGTGAGCCTTCTTTTTCTTTTTTTCTTTTTTTTTCAGACCAGGCTGAAAAGGTGTCACAGTGCGTGCCAGTTTCGCAGCATAGGCAAAGAAACTGAGATATTTGTTTTGTGCGCGTTCGCGAAATCGTGTTCGTGCTTTCATAACATTGTGGCGGTAAAAAAATTAGCAGAAAATAGGGGGCAAAGTGCGCGTTGAAGAGACGACACAAGACTTTTGTAGTGACGCACGTGTTTGTGCGTATCACAGGAATTGAACATTTTGTGCAGCAAAACGTTTTTAGGGAACATTCGTTGATTTTTGTGCCGCAACTTTCGCCCCACGTCACTCAATCTAGTCCATCTTTCAACTCATCAACTGTCCAGCCACCTGGTTTGTTCTGCGCAGGACGGACTGGCATGGCACTTCACTCTGCGTACTGATGTTCTTCTTGCCCTTTTATTTTTCTTTTTTTTTTCGGGCTATAATTGGTTTCACTTTCACAAGCAGGGAGTGAGCAAAAATACTTTCCTCATAAAAATATAAATGCAAAAATAGCACTACGTACAAAAGGAAGACAGAGACCGCCGGAAGAGAAGCGTGCTGTCTACCTCCAAAAAGCGGCGAAACTTCGTTGTGAGCGCAGCAGCCCACATCATAAGGAGAACAGAGATATGGTCATGGCTAATGCAAGCTGAGACTCCACGAGAACGCGGAAGGATCGGCTCGCCATCCGGGAGGCATAAAGCAATAACAAGGAACAAGGAGAGCGATAAAGAACGCAGCTGGCGCACTTTTTTTGTTTCTTGTTGAAATGCTGACTAACATAAATGTCTGGAAAGGGACCCGGCTCATTGTGCGTCTGTAGCGCCTGTTGTGTAAGCAGTGGGCTCCAGCGGCGAGTTCCTTTGGTCTTGTTGGACAATCAGGCCTCAAAGAGGTAGGCCGTTTAAAGAAAAGCCGAGCATCGCGTTGTTTTGCCAGCCCTTTGAAACGCGGGCTGTAGCTCTCGTGGTTAAAACTAATTGCGCAGGAAGAGAGTCAGTGAACAGAAAAAAATGAAAAAGACTCTGGCTGATGTGCAGCCTATGCTAAAGGCACGTTTCTGCGGACGGCACGCATTGAGGGTGGGAGAGTCGACGTGCTAACAGCTCCTTTACCCTGTACGGCCTGCTGTACGGCCTTTCCCCTGATTTGCTTGCTTCTGGGCTTCGCCCACCGCGGCCGCTGAGGGACGCGCGTCATTTGTGCGCTTATTCCGTCAGTGTACGCAGGGAGCACCAGCGGCGAGTTCCTTTGGTCTCGTTCGACAGTCAGGCCGCAAGGAGGTCGTTCGAAGAAAAGACAAGCACCGCTTCGCTTTGCCAGCTGTTTTAAATACTTGTTAGCTCTCATGGTTAAGACCGAGTCCGCCGCGGTGGAGTAGTGGTTACGGTACTCGGCTGCCACAAAAAAAAAAAAAAAGTAAGGCGGATTCGATCCCGCCGCGGCAGTCGCATTTTCGATGGAGGCGAAAATGTCAGAGGCCCGTGTACTGTGCGATGTCGTTGCAGGTTAAAGAACCCCAGCGTGCTCCCTATATGGGATGCAGAAATTAGCGTCCTTTCCTTAACCGAACCACATCATCATCATCAAGACCGATTCCGTAGGGACAAAGAAAGCAAAGAGAGAGAGAGACCTTTTGCTGCGGATAGCCTATATTTAAGAAAGCGTTCCTGCGGACGCCACGCAGTGAGAATGGGGGCGTCGAGAGAGAGATTCTATTTATTTAAGGAAGTGAAGAAAATAGGGTGCAGAGTGCACGGTAACTGTCTCTCAGTGAGGACACCTCAACCGAAGCACTCAGGGGTGGGGGAATTAAAGGTGCTAACGGCTCCTAATAGTGCACGGGCGGAAAGAAAAGAAACGGGGAGGAGGGTGCGTGGGGGGCCTGCGCGCGCAGCCTAGCCGGGCCGTGCCCACGCATTTTAATCGGAGTTCTGTCAGTGTTCTCAGTCTGGAGTGGTTTATCGGCTGAATGAGACCGTCGTACCATCTCCAGTACGCGTGGTCACAGCCAGACTTGGTACCGTTTCTGTGTTCCGTATTGCAAGTCCCGTTGGGGAAAAAAAATTGACGGCAGATCCACGAGGTGAATGATGATGAGATTGGGCGAAGCTCCTGGAAGTAATCATCGGTTAAACCGTGAAATTTCTTCCGTTAATTCGCCCGATAAAAATGACGTGAAACGATTGATTAAATGTTTTATCAAACTTTTATTGCTGGTTTCCGTTGTCCTTTCATTATGACCGCTTTGTGGTCGGTGAAATGTAAGCTAAGTGGTTCTTGCACTGCTTACACCATTGCTTTACCTGGCGTCTTTCGTTAAGCAGCTGGCGTCTTTTCGTTTTGCTTTAGAAACATCTGGCGTCTTTCGTTAAGCAGCTGGCGTCTTTTCGTTTTGCTTTAGAAACATCTGGCGTCTTTTCGCTTTGCTTTTAGAAAACATCTGGCGTCTTTCGTTGGTTTATTTCATCAATCAACGGCGTTTTGAACAAAATTTTTATTGTTTAATCACGCACAGGAGAAATCTCACCAGGCACTACCTTGGAGGTAAACAATGGCTGCTACTGGGAATGAGAGACAGCAGAAGTCGGCTTTTAACACTTCTACTTCTACTAACGTTTCCTACTGGAACATGCCAATGGCTGCTAATGGGGAATGAGAGACAGGAGAATTCAGCTTTTAGTTAACGCGCACGCTGCGAATTTTTTTTATTGTTCAACAACGCACAGGAGAAATCTCCCACCGGCACCACCTTGGAGGTCAAAGCGTAAGACTGGTTACGCACTACGACTACGACTACGACGAGGGACGAACGGGTGCCGCTTTAAGGAGCTTCGCCCCTAAAACAACCGGTGTTTCTCTTCACCAATACCCAAGCAATCCTGCACTGTCCACTAAATGGTAAACGAATATTGCAAGAGATAACATAATCATCAACAAGTCTGCACCAACCGTCGTATGAAGTAGGCTACACACTTCCTCGATGAAGGCCACGTACCTGCGTGCCGCATCAGGAAACTTATTCCTGACGCCGTGCCTACTCTTTCGAGGGATATCCTTACTTGATGCCAAGTGTAGAGAAGCCCCGCAAAGATCCTGCTCCACGAGCTTCGTTCCAGCCTCAAACATCAAGGAGCGAGCAGCGAAGACAAACGAATCAGAGCTGCATGTTGCGGCTTCGCAAGATGCTTTCAGTGACCAAGCAGCAGTAAGTGTTTGCGCACAAACCATGAACAGTGACGCTCGTTGTGTTGGTCGGTGCCTGTCGATAGTCGATAAGGAGATTGCGCTCCTAGGTATCGTACCATCGTTAATAATGTCAGAAGGTGCGGCAGTTGCTTAAGAAAGAGGAAAAGGTGCCCGCATATTGTCGCGTGAGCAAGCACCACGCATGTGTCAAGAAAATTGCAGCGGACGCACAGCAAGGAGATAAGAAGGCAGTGTTTCTGGAACATCAGATAGAATGCTACGGAAAGAAGCATGCAGCGTACCCAGAATAAGCTGTTAGAGAGTGCGTAATATGGCGCTTTCTGTCCCGAAGAGGCCACGATCATGCTCGCACTTTGGAGCTTCTGAGAATGCCAGCAAAGTGTACACTTCAGAGATGCATAGGTCCAAGCCCAACAACATGGGATTGAGCAACGCTATGAAGGAGTGCCTGGTTCAAGAGGCCTCATTGCTCAGCAGCAAACAGCATATGGCCTCATTAATAATAGATGAGGCCAGCATAAAACAAAAATGCATCTATGATAGGAAGGCTGATGTAGTCTTTGGCCTCAAGGACAAGCCAGAGAGCAACATGACGACCCACCGAAAGAAGCCCTTGCCAACAGAGTCCTCTGCTTTGTTCTGCATTACTAGTCGGTACAAGATTCCATGCTCGTACTACTTCACTAGGCAGCTAAGTAGTAGAGACCTCTTCGCATGGACGAAGGAGGTGACTGCTGCCGTGGAATCATGCGGCTTCATCATCGTTCGCTTTGTTACCGACAATTATTCAGCGAACGTGACGATGTCTAAGTTCAAGGTTAACGGCAGCCTGAACACGGTTGTGCGTCACCCACACGACACGATCCGCGTTATCTTTCTGAGATTCGACCCGTGCCACGTACTCAAGAACGTTAGAGATCAGTTCTTGTACCGTGAACTTATTGAAGGCATAGGTGCCATTAGTGGTGTGTTAGTGCAGAAATTATACGAGCATCAAAAGCGCACGACTGTGAAGCTGTCTTGAAATTTGACGAGGAAGCATGTCTACCTTTCCAACTTGGAGAAAAATGAACGTGCTGGGAACAGTTGAAATTTTCTCCCCTGCAGCCTTACAGCACCTTCAGCAAAATTCGACGGGTGATGCCAGAGATTTCAGACAAGCAGGTTCCACCATTTGTTTCATGAAGTCCACGAAGAACTGATTTGTTATCCATGACCCTTCGTTCAATGGAAGCGGCCAGAAAGCTTCCATTTTTAGCAGGCATGAAAATCGGCTACTGTGGCTGAAAGATGACTTTACCTCCTACGTGGAGAAACGAGAGTTCCATCAATCTGTGAACGATGGCTTCACCAACGCGACGTATCAAGGTCGACAACAAGGTCGACTGTAGAAACAACGCAGTTACTTCTGTAGCAAACTGTCAGTTATGTCCTGACAAAGAAATTGAACAGCGACCCCATCGAAGCGATCTTCGGAAGGGCGCGGTCAATATGCGACGGAAATGACACGCCGAAAGAAATCGAATTATCAGATGTGGAAGTTGATGAAGGGGGCCACGAGGCTATCACAAATACCTGATGAAGACCTGAGGTCTTTGTTGGAACATGGTGCTTTTCCGTCTCCATCTGTCACGTTCTCCGGCCTGGCATACCTCGGTCGTTACATCGCCATGCATACCTGGAATGCGACTCTTGTGCTGCACTGTTGACGACAAATAAGAAAGATCATCGCTGTACAAGCTGCTGCGAGCACAAGACAAGAGGGAGTCACACTATCCAAGGTCTGAGTTTCTGGCCCCTTTATACAAGATAGTGGTGTTTTTCGACAAAGTCTATGAACACCT
This sequence comes from Hyalomma asiaticum, assembly GCA_013339685.2. NCBI lineage: Eukaryota > Metazoa > Arthropoda > Arachnida > Ixodida > Ixodidae > Hyalomma > Hyalomma asiaticum. The sequence continues at coordinate 53,091,527 of CM023482.1, forward strand.
GCTACGTAGGAATGTGCCACGTAGAAACAACAGTTCTGCCCATCTTGCAGCTCGCTCCAATCTTGAGCTGCCCTGAAAGTGTTGACGACAGCCACTCCAGACGATCCACTGATGTGATTGCTTAGAGGTTCCTAAAAATACTTCTCGTCAATCACACAAACCAACTGACTGACAAAAACGACAAGCCTTCCGCCTACGTACACAAGCCGACTAGGAAGCACTATACGTTGTGAATAAGACATTTGTGAGGTCAGCAGAAGTTCTTTCCTGAGAGTGTTTCAACTACTGCTAGTGATTACAAGCAAAAAAAAAAATATTTATTTTTAGTCCTCGAACTGTCTACACGTTTTATGGCTATACTCCCGGCCGGCGCATTCACTTATGCGTTTTCCAGTGAAATTAAAGAAGCTTAATGCATTAATACGGTTACATTGCACGCATTTAAGAGGTCTAAATGAACCATTTATGCATCCGCAACTGTAGGCAACTTGTTCAGCGTGCGGTGAGGGGAGAAGCGCACCCGAACTCGTATGCCGGTGTTGTGCGCGTTGCACGGCCCGGCGGAGCATGGATGGATGGATGGATGGATGTTAGGAGCGTCCCCTTTATAACGGGGCGGAATCCCGCGGGTCACCAAGCTCTACCTTTATTTTATCCCCTACACACGTTTGTTCCCCCCAAATCACACATATTTTCATAACAAATTTTTCCCCTCGCCTACCTATTTTATCTATTATCTTTCCGCTGTGAAGTAGCCATCTTATTCGAACTAACTTGCGTCTCTGTTGGCTTCGTACCTTTCCGCCACCGATACTCTAAGCGTCTTTTACTTATCTTTATCGCCGACATGTTCAGCTTTCCCGTGCTATCCCTGAAACCCATGGCCTCCTGCAAGATAGTGTCCACACCTACACCTGGGTGTATATCTGTGTATTCAATCAAAATATGATCTGTCGTTCCCGTAGTATTTCCACAGCACGTACATGTACCCTTTTCTTTATTGAATTTCGCTCTGTAACTTCGTGTTCTCAGGCAACCTGACCTTGCTTGAAACAGTACAGCGCTTTCCTTTGAATTATCGTAAAATTTTTCTCTTTTGATTTTGTCTTTCCTTTATCTGTAGTTGCCGAATGCCAGTTCTTAATTCTCCATTGCTGCTATCCAATTCGGCTTCTCCACCGCTCTGACCATGCTCTTAACGCTCTTTTTTGTCCAATCCGTTTCATTACTGGCTGTATACTTAAGCCTCCTGTTCTCTTCCTCCATTGTGAATCAACGTTCTTCCTATACAAATACCTGAATACTTTCGCTGCCCATCTACTTTCTTTCATATTCCTTAATCTCTGTTCGTACCTAATTTTACTCTGAGCTTCCCTTCCCTCAAAGTCAGACCATCCCATATCCCCCTTAACAGCCTCATTTGTGGTCTTCCCATGGGCGCCCCATGCAAGACGTCCGACCGTCCTCTGATTCACGTCCAGCCCTGATTGTACCTCTGACCACTGAGTTTCCGAATGTAAGTCCTTGCACCATCACACCTTTCCACAAACCTCGAATTACCTCGTACCTGTTGTAAGCCCACAGCGCTCTATACTTCATTATTGCAGAATTCCTATTCCACTTAGCTGTCATAGCGTTTTCCTGTACTTCTATGTATATATTCCCATCAATATCCCGAGGTATTTGTACTCTCGTACTCTGGGTACTTCCTCGCCTTGTATTGATATGGTCTGTTCGTTGCCGTCATTGAATATCATCGAACCACATTTTGTCACACTAAATTTTAGTGGTTTTTAGTATAAAGATCTAGAGTTACTGTATAGGCTTCCTAAAGGGAGCCTATACAGTGATTTTAGAAAGGTCAAGGTCGCAGCACCTCCCTTCAAGCAGCGGCGAGAGGCAAGAAGTAGACCCGATGCAAAGGGCGTAAAAAGCGAGTACCGTGGGCAGACGTCTAGCCCGGCCGTGGGCAGGCGGATTTGCGCCTGACGTGGCATCGCCGACGCACGGCCACTCGATATAAAAAAGGAACAGAGTGACGTCACGTGATGAAAAAGCTGTTTACTCTGACTAACAGGCGTGAACTGATATATATATATATATATATATATATATATATATATATATATATATATATATATATATATATATATATATATATATCCATCGACGAAGAAGACGAAGCTCGCACTTGGCTCGGACTCTGAGCTGGAGCGGTCCGCTTTGCAACCGCTGCCTGTATATAGCTACTAATCGCAGTGCCTCGTCACCCGTCGTTCCTGTAACATTGTGGTGGAGGTGCGGCGTAATATATATATATGCCCCTGTAGGGGCACGGCTAAAGGCTTGGCCAGTGAAGTTAATTGTTGGCCACCACAGTTTGTGCGTGATCTGTGTTTTTAAATTAAGCTCCTTCACAGCTCGTATGGTGTTTGTTTCACATAATATGTATTCAAAAATAGTGATATATTTAGCCTATACTGATGCAGTATCTCCAGACCTAGCTCGTGTGTATGACTGTTTGATAGGCGATACTTAGTAAATTTTAAAATATATGGTCGAGTGCTTTCTTAGAGGGATACTGCGCGCATTGCACGCTTTTTTAGGACTAGAAGAGAATGAAGGTTTGTGGCAGTCGTTGTTAGCCACACCAAAGAGCTATACGTTAGAGTTGTGAATGCATTAGAGAATAGTAAAATTGTAGCTTGATATTTATTGGAATGTAATACCTCAGTCTATTTAAAATGTCGATTCTTCTGAAAAGATCTTCCTTTATTGCGTCAATGTGAGGGGACCAAGAAAGTGGTTTTTGGGATAGAACTCCTAGGAATTTTATTGCTGTCGTTCGCTAAATACCGCTGCCCTGAAAGTAAATTGCGGTGCATGGAATGTGAATTACTCATTTAGGTTTAAAAAAGATGTATCCTTCTTCAGCAATATTCAATTGAAGTTTATTTGCGTTTAACCATAGATTTAGCTTATCCACCCATATGCTAGCTTCTTTATACAGTTCACTTACGTCTGAACCTGCGAAAAATACGTTTGTGTCATAGGCGTGCAATATTATTTTCTGAGTTCCATCGATATTTACTATGTCATTAATGAGCAGCAGGAATAGGACAGGTCGAAGGATAGGTCCCTGGGGGACACTATACTTAATAAGTTCAACTTGAGAGCGTACGTTGTTTGCAGTATTATATTGTTTTCTGGGTGAAAGAAAACTTTTTATTAATTGTACTGTGGTACCTCGAATGCCGAAATACAGAAGTCTGCGTAAAAGCAGATCGTGTTGCACATTGTCAAATGCCCCCATGAAATCTAGAAATATTCCTAATGCGTAGATTTTGTTTTCAATGTTGTCTAGAACGCATATATTTAAAATGGCATCTAAGAACATCGGTCCTCCAGCTTACGCTGCCACTGTCCTGCGGTTCCGCGCAGGCCTGGCTCCTTTTAGGACGATATAGAGGATTACCCTAGGGGACACGGCTAAAGGCAAACATTGCCTGACTGGGCCGTGCCACCCGTACGGCAGCAGCCGCAGCATTGCGACATGTGTGTGCGTATCGTTTAAACAATACAACTACAAAGAATGAAAAGCAAGTAAAACTTGACATAGTTTAGAGGTAATGACAAGATAAAGAAAGAAAGCGGTGCGCAGTGGCAAACAATGTTCAATATAAAGAAGACAGGTAACCAAAAAGAATAATGACAATCTTTCAACTGAGCCTTTCACCCCACTCCTATATGAAACTCCTTGATGGGCTTGACAGTGTCACCAAAGCAAATAAATAAATAAATAAATAAATAAATAAATAAATAAATAAATAAATAAATAAATAAATAAATACCTCGCAAGGCAGAACACACATACATCTCTGCCACGAGGCAGCTAAACCACGCGCATATAAATCAGGAAGGTTATCCAGAACACCTATGGCGTACAGCTTTAGAAAAACAAAACGAACCCAGAACAATTAACGCACTGGACTAAAGAATTGGCAATGACGCGGTGACAGTTGGGCCCATTCGAATTCCAAATCCTTACAATGGAAGTGTCGTTGCCGCTCCTTTATCAAGTACATTAGCAAGGCTACTTCACGCTGGCGCAATGTACGCAGGACGCTTGAGAATGCACACTGGCTGTGGACATATTTAGCTCGGCACGCTTCTAAGGGAAAGCCATCACGCATAATCTGAAGTGTAGCGTTGGGATCCGTTCGCACAGATTAGGTGCCTATTATCTGACACCTCGCCTTCCTGAGTTTCGTCGGATAACTCCCGTATATGGACCTGAAGGACCAGCGCCTCGTTTGGTACAGCGCAAACCAGCACCCGGAATATTCCTATTAACCTTTGGGCACTGTTTCAAATCACGCATGTTTTCCCCCGGCCAACACTCGAAGCACTCATCCGTGAACTCATTCATGCAGACCCTAAAGGCTCACCTTCGTTTCAAATCTGCAATCCCACGTGGAGGAGAATGGAAGCTCCAGCTGTGTAGACCGAGCCGGAGCAAAACGCACTCGAGTATAGGCACCCGTTCGCACGTGACGCGAGCCTCTAGTGCGGGGTATCACTCCAAGGTACTTCGCGCAACGTGTACGAGCGCCTCCAGGATGCAGGCAAATGAGGCACGGGCGCGCCCAGCAGATCGGTGTGCGTGGCACGCGCCACGAGAAGAACAAAAGGGCGTGTCGCAACGCGCCATAAGTGAATTCGTCATTACGTGAGCTGGCGACACTCATTTGCGACCACAAAATAAAATAAAGAAGTGGACGATGACGTTAAAACAGCTAGCGAAGCGAGAAGAGCCTTTTGAAGTGCGTGGCATCCATCGGCGGTCTTCCTGCCGGCGTGTGCGCGGAGAGATAATTGGCAAAGCGAAGCGTTTATTCAAGGACCTCTCATCTGCGTTTCTTTTTTGTTTCTCTCGGACGTGTACGGGCAGCACTCGCCTACGGTTGAATCATTATATTTCACTTGCATCTGACGCAAGCTATCCGGGAGTCGCTGTCTAGATGCTTCAGCTTTCATTTGTCCATGAGTGAACGTATACCGCAAGTGAAGCCCGCAATCCGTCGCCTCTACGTTTCCTCGCGCTTTGTTGTTTTAATTAAATGCGAAGCATTTCACTGGCGAACTTCAGCAACTTTCACCCTATCTATCTACCTAGCCGCCAAAGTCTCGGTGCCCTCCTGGCCGCCTAGTTCAGTTTGTGTACGCCAAAATTGGCATGCTGTGTTACGTGTCTCTTGCTTTGTCCCGCCCTGGATGCGCTATACAGTAGAGCATGTGCGCATGACGAACCTGAGTGAATAATGTTGATGGTACTAACATTATATACTTGTCATACACGTCAGGATTAATCATTATGATATCACTTATGGCTCACGCCTGCAGTTGCGTGGCCTAGAGTATGCAGGTGTCCGCCAGGTGAGTGAACGTTAACATTACATCTTATGCCAATATAGGACCAACAAAAGGAGACGCTGGAAATCTATCGAGAAGACACTTCGCGTTTGTTAAACAAGAGAAACATACCGTTTTTTGCAGCTTTCGATTGAAACGTATACGTAACAAGCGACAGATAAGGTAACATTGCTATAATTAGCGAAGGTAGCAATCGAAACCGGGCAGCGAGGTGTCGAGCAACAACGCCACCGCTCTTACACGGCTGCGCTTGTTACGTGGCACATAATTTGATGATTTGTGGGGTTTAACGTCCCAAAACCAGTTCTGATTATGAGAGACGCCGTAGTGGAGGTCTCCGGAAATTTTGACCACCTGGGGTTCTTTAACGTGCACTGACATCGCACAGCACACGGGCCTCAACATTTCGCCTCCATCGAAATGCAGCCGCCGCGGCCGGGATTCGATCCCGCGACCCTCGGATCTGCAGCCGAGTACCGTAGCCACTAGACCACCGTGGCGGGCATGGCACATAATTTTAAATTGACTTATTGCATGCATCAGGTTAATGCAGCGGTGGTGCTTATCTGGCGTCAATTGCTGTAGTGGTTTGCGAAGACCGCTCTGATTGATTGATATCTGGGGTTTTACGTCCCAAAACCACCATTGATTATGAGAGACGCCGTAGTGAAGGTCTCCGGAAATTTCGACCACCTGGGGTTCTTTAACGTGCACTGACATCGTACAGCACACGGGCCTCAACATTTCGTCTCCATCGAAATGCAGCCGCCGCAGCAGGGATTCGATCTCGCCACCCTCGGATCAGCAGCCGAGTACCATAGCCACTAGACTACCGTGACGGGACATCGATCGCTCTAAGAGCAATGTAAGAAATATACCGTGTGTACTAATGTCACCCAAGATGCTTTTATCCAGCCTTGCTCGACCCTGCAAGTATAGTGTACAAGATTATTCTAGTACACTATACCTGCAAGGGATATTCCAACTAATCTAGTACACTATAATTCCAGCGAACGATGCTTACTATATCGGATATCGTTAGGTATACCATCGCTCGCCACCAGCGCGCTAACCGGGCGCGCCTCTCGAAGAGCTGTTGTTGCGTGGCTCGAGGTCGCTAACCACGAAGAAAAAAGACGCCACCACGCCCTCGGCCTGACTGGCAGCGCGGTACTCCACTCTGCGTCGGCACTACTTCGCCTCTTGGATACAATAAAGTAGCGATCAGACGGAACTGCCCACGTAGGCCGCCGTCACAGCTGTCGCTTCCTTCTCTATGCTTACGATATATGCATATCAGCACACCGTAGCGGCGCACGGTGTGCTGATGTGCATACATCGTGCACAAGCGCCACAGTGCTGTCGATGTGGGCGGCAAGCCCCGTTACGCAGACAGCCAGTCAATTTGCACAAAAGCTTTGGTCCTCTTTGTACAATGTGACTTGAATACCAAACAATTCGGCCAATAAGTCAATTTTCTGCCTGACTGCTTCGCACGATACCGGTTTCATAACGCGCGAGACCTTGGGGATATTGCTTTATATACACGAAAGTGTTTTATGCCGGGGTCCACCACGACCCCATACATCACCCCGTAACGCATATGACGCAGTAAACATATAAAAACAAGAAATAAAAAAATTCACAGCATATCCACGGGGTGAATGATGATGAGTGGGCGAAGCTCCGGAGAGAATCACCGGTAAACCGTTAATCTTCCGTGTAATTCGCCCAGTCGATCATCATGTAAAGACGTGAGAAACACTCTATTCGAACGCTGGGATCTCGCGTTTAAGGGGACGCTAGCACAAACGCGTTACAAACATGCAGTACACTCTAGTAAGGGGGGAGAGGCCACAGCGTCTTACGCAGCCCCTTACACAGGCCGGAACGCGCACCGCGTTTGCCGACGCCATCACATGACTGCTGAAAGAGTATAAGGCGGAGAGGCCACAGCGTCTTACACCAGCTTCTTACACGCGCCGTAACGCGCTAGCACAAACCCATCATCATCGTTAGAAACGGACAGTCTTTCGCTCTCTCTCTCTCTCTTTCTGTCTCTCTCACACAAGACAGCAGATGGAAGAGTGAGAGAGCTCGCGCGCCGGGAGGAACGCGCCGAGGGCGAGCGCGAGCCTCCCGGCGCGCGAGCTATCGAGCGCAATCCTAGAACGAGGTGGTTACGACTACAAGGGACGAACGACCCACGCCATAAGGAGCTTCGCCCCTAAAAACTGGCAGATCCCACGTGCAGTGGGAATCAAGGAAATGCGAAGCACGCATAAGGAACGTAAAATGGATTTGCATTGTTGTCTCGCTATACCGAGTTTGGTAAATATGAAGTTAACGAAACGGCCGCAAGAGCACCAAGGCTATGGCATGTAAACCATGCCGCTCATACACGCATGCCATGGTTCTAACGTTATGACCTGTCATTTACGTTCGTCATGCAGTCGTGTTGTGCCATGGCAATTTTGGTATACATCCCTTTAAGGAAACGAGTGGCATGTAGATAATGCCGCTAATGACATGCATGTCACGATTTTCATGCAATGACTTGTTATTTATGATCGTCATGCAGTCATCTTGTGCCAAACCAATTTTAGTATAGGCTCTGTGCAGTCGAGTTTTCCATGTGCGACATCAGCGCCAGAATGCACTGCCTGGCGGAGAGAAGCAAAATTAGGCAGACTGTGACAGGAGAATACGCGAACGCGATGCGCGTCTCCAACTCTATAGCAGCAGCGACCGCCCGTCCCACCTTGTTTCGTTTTACTTCCTTTGAGACGCGCGCTCCAAACCTGAGGCAAACTGCTCCAAAGGGCGACGCGGCGAGCGTTCGTGTGGTTCGCAGCCCGCCCGGAAAGCAGCGAAGGAACGCACGCGTCGCTGTCGCCTCGGTTTCCACCGTGCGCGACTGAGCCGTCCGACGAGAGCTACGTAGCGCCCTCTGGTCAGTAGACGGAGCCCATACATCCCATTAACGAAACGGCAGTATAGCGCCAGGATCATGGCATGTAAACCATGCCGGTCATGACACGCGTGTCATGATTCTAATGTTATGACCTGTCATTTACGCTCGTCATGCTGTCGTGTTATGCCATAGCAATTTTGGTATACATCCCATTAACGAGACGCCTGGCATGTAAATCATGCCGCCCATGACATGCATGTTATGCTTTTCATGTTATGACCTGTCATTTATGTTCGCCATGCAGTCATATTGTTGCATAACAATTTTCCTACACATCCCGCTAGGGAAACGGCTAAGAGAGCACCAAGACCGTGGCATGTACATCATGTCGCTCATGACATGCATGTCGTGATTTTCATGTTATGAGCTGTCATTTACATTCTTGATGCAGTCATCTTGTGGCATGCCAATTTTTGTATACATCCCGTTAACGAAAAGCGTGGCATGTAAGTCATGTCGACCATGACATGCATATCATGATTTTCATGTTGTGACCTGTCAGTAATGTTCGCCATGCAGTCATGTTGTGGCATACCGATTTTCGTATACATCCCATTAATGAAACAGCCAGGAGAGCACCAAGACCGTCGCATTGACATGCATGTCATGATTTTCGTGTTATGACCTCTCATTTATGTTTGAGTCGCAGTCATGTTGTGGCATGCCAATTTGCGTATACGTCCCGTTAACGAAACGCGTGGCATGTAAATCATGTCACTCATGACATGCATGTCATGATTTTCATGTTATGACCTGTCATTTATATTCGTCAGGCGGTCATGTTGTGGCATACCAATTTTTGTATAGATCCCATTAACGAGACGACTAGGAGAGCACCAAGACTGTTACATCTAAATCATGCCGCTCATGACACGCATGTCATGATTTTCATGTTATGACCTGTCATTTATGTTCGTCAGGCGGTCATGTTGTGCCATACCAATTTTCGCATACATCCCATTAGCGAAACGGCCAGGAGAGCACAAAATCGTAGGCGGCTAGATAGATAGATAGATAGATAGATAGATAGATAGATAGATAGATAGATAGATAGATAGATAGATAGATAGATAGATAGATATGCTCAAACTCGCCGAAGTTCGCTAAGAAATGCTTCGCATTTAAAACACCGAAGAATTTCAGTTGATGCGCCTGGCATTCAACTCACTTCCCCCGCGCCACGACGAGAGATGCCCGGTGCGCTACCACTGCGCTAACGCCACACATGCCCGATGCTGCACGAACGCGCCCTTCTTCATTCGTTCTTTGACTCTCTCATCTGGCTTAGCCAACGCCTTCTAGGATGTGTTGGCTCAGCGCGCGAATACAGGTGCACATTGCCTGGAACGGTGCCGCTATCCAGGAGTGGAGAAGTGAATCACTGCAGCTCTACTTCGTCTCTCAAGGATTGCGACACTATCCGAGGCGCGTTCCAAAGTCCGCCTCGTTGCACGCCTCCAGAGCCATTCTAGGTGACGGTGCCAGAGCCCAACGACACCTAGAATTGCCAGAGCCGCGTGCATAGCTGTGTTCGTACAGGTAGCGCAGTGGTAGAGCACCGGTCACCTTTCGTCGTGGGTGGCGTTTCCCCGCCTGCCACTTTTCGAGCGTGACGAAAACAGGAAAACTGCTGCGTTAGGCGCTAGAGCACGGCAACAGCGTTGACGGGTCAGTGTGGCGCAAGTAAATATGGTTGATACTTTTGTGGCGCGGCACTTGCAATAGACTATGTTTACTAGGTAAACTACTTCAGTTACCACAAAGCGTTGGCCCTTGATGTTGGTTCATCCACGTCAACCAGTGCCGTACCAGCGAAACACCAACAGCAATGGGCAAATTCCCGTCGATGTAACAATAAACATTTAACTGCTCATGCGAAGAGACATTTCACTTTCGTGTTATACCGATTCCTTTTACAGAGGAACCAGCCACATTTTTCTTTTGCCTGCGTCACGCGATGCTGCAGTACCAACTCAGTGCACACCGCCCAAGCGTGCAAGGGTGGAGAGTGCGAGTGTCGCGCTCGCTGGTACACTGCAACTAGCATAGTGTGTGGCAAACAGTGAGGGTACTGCATCCTTCTCATCAAGTGCTTATATCCGTCCTGCATGTTTTGCGAAGTGTCAGCTGCCATTAGGAGCCTTGCCGGAGGCGCCTACACAAGCAGCGCACACTCAACCAGACAGGAGAGACGCCAGTATGCTTTGCGTTTGTGGAGGGCTACTCAGTGCCGAAAGAGCGGGCGAGGGACTCCAGCGTTGCCTTCTTGGGTTCACGTTATTGCGCAAGGAAGGAAAATCAGTATACTACGCGAGCTTGTTTGGATCCTCGAAGATCCCTAGACCACTATACGCCTCTCCTTGGCCTTCTCCTCACTCCTCTTCGCGATACTCGTTTTCCTCCTCTGTACTGTACAGTCTGCAAACACACAATGGAAAAGGTTTTGGTTTCTCACGCAATCAACCTTCAAAACTCTGTTATGACATTCAGTACCGCAGTTGTCAGATGTAATGCGTGATATGAAATAAAGACATTGTGAGACACCAAAAAGTGTACGACAAAGTACAGCACCCCTGAGGCCTCATATTACTAGGAAGCGCTCTTCTGAGCCTATACATTTCGGCGTAACTGAAGCGTTCTTTTCCGCAATCCAAAATGCATGTCGCCACGAAGCTTACGAAGGCGTGAGTGTCTGATGTGCGAGCTGTCCACCATCTGGGTTGCTGCTGTACGCCTCACTGCAAATACACTTTTAGATAGTCGTCCCTTGTGTCTTTCACGATGCAATTTGATGCCTATTTGCCGGGGAATATGTATTCATTACTCGCAGTCGGCCTCTTCAATTGGCCGCTTTAGAGTCCCAAATTGTTGGACATGCTCACTTGAACCGATCGGCGTTGTACGCGCAGCTTGCCCTGGAAAGTCCGCAACGTAAATTGAAGAGACACTGCGAATTTATAAACGGGCCGCAGGCATTTATATTACGATCGCAGATGGCCAAATGTAATAATAGAAGGCTCTGGAAATTTCGTCTACCAATACGTTCCCGCCGGCACAAGACTCCGAGGGATGCACCCGGCCAGCTACCACAGCACATGCAAGTTTTGCTATACGTGCCCTGTACGTGTACCACATGACACGGGAGTGCTAGACGAATACTTCTTCTTCTTCACCTCCCCTAACCGAACCCCCATCTTTCGAGCTGTGGGAATGTTTGCTAGCCAGTCGACGCCTTGCCGATCATAGCCTTCTGATTAGGCGCATGGTTTCGTAGATTAAGGAGACCACCCATCAGCGGACGACCACTTTTGGTCTGCTGCAAATAAACGTTTATTCATTCATCCATTTATTCGCTCTTTTGACGTGCGCTGTTATCGCCTGGCTCGTGGGCCTCTAGCATTTCTACTCCATCGAAATTCAACCGCCACGGTGGGGATCGAACCCGCGTCTTTGAGGGCAGTATTCGAGGGCTCATGAGCTCTCGTGTGGCGATCTGTCTGCACCCGTAGCAGTTCGGAAATGCGACGCAGCGAAGCGTACGTGTCTCGCTTGCGAACGTTGCCACTGGACACAACGTGCATTACTCGAATATACACACTACTGCCCGCCGTCTCTTGTCAGCAAAAGCGCGTTAATACGCCACCATTTTAAAGGTACTAATGGCGAAAAAATGAAGCCGCGATGAATTCCCCACGCGGTCCACTTAAAGCCTAATGTAGTCCCGGACTTGGCCGCAGTGGCCTGTTGTAGGCGGCGCCTACCGGCCAGTGCGCAGAGCGATCACTCGCATTCACATAAGGGGTGAGTATAAAGAAAAAGCTGCCACTTCTGCGCAAAGGAGGCAGCACTGTCGCACTGTGTGATCTACTTTGTTGCCTGCTGTGTCGTTCTCCTCTTTCGCGCTTCTTCTTCCTTGTTAATAGCCTTCTTCTTTCTCTGCTTCCTCTTCTTCGTCGTCGGAGTCTACGTCTTTTCCTTGTTGTCGTCTTCTCAATCGGTCTTCGTTTTCATCGTCATTTCCGACAACTCCTCATTGTTATTCCTTTTATCTCCGGAACCATCGTCATCGTCGTCTTCATATTGCCCTTGTTTTACTCTTCTTCTTGTATTTCTTTGTCGTCTGGTTCTGGTTTTTCTTCTCCTTCTCCGTTAATATGTCCTTCCTCCTGCTCTTCTCCTTCTTTTTCTGCTAATGCATCTTCTCCTACAGTTTTTCTTTATATTCCCCCTCTCCGTTAGCATCTCCTTCCTCCTCAGCCCCCTTTTGTTTCAGTGTCTTCGTCGATGAAACCACAGCCGACGGCCGGCAAACATATCAATACACTGAAACACCACTGCAACCACCAAAGACATGCCTGAGAACGGAATGTGCCCACCAGGTGTAACGGTTGACACCGGCCGCAGCAGCGACACGATCGCCACCAGAATTTCTTATTCTAATGAGCCCATAACAGCATACGCCATAAAAAGTATGCACGTGTTACTTTTCTCTTTCAGACAACCGAATTTTTCTGAAAATTTTGCGGACCGCGATTGTAGCTGCAGCATATCCAAGGAGGCGAAATTTTGAGGCCCACGCGCTGTGGGATGTTAGTGCACGTTAAAAAACCCTAGATCAAAATTTCCGGAGCCCTCCACTACGGCCTGTCTCATAGCCACTCATATCGTTGTTTCTGGGACGTAAAAAACCAGAAATTATTGTAGGTATATTACAGTTATTACTTAATGAGCAAACAGACAATGAAGCCTAGGAAAGCATAGGGGAAGTTACTTGTGGTATTGTAATTGGGGAGAAAGTAGAAAGGAATTAAAGTGGACGAAAAGACAAACCTGCCTTCGGTGGGAACCGAACCCACGACCTTCGGATGTCGCGGCGACATCCGAAGGTCGTGTGTTCGGTTCCCACCGAAGGCAGGTTTGTCTCCCCAATAGACCGATCTCACCGCGTGATCTGCGCATGCGCGAGTTTCCAGGAGCGGCGCCGCCGCCATCTTAGTTGTAGTTCTCAAAGCACAGCTGCTACGGTTGTGCGCGCTGCATGCTATAAGTTTAGTGGCGTTTTTCACGTATCCTTGGCGTGTACGACGATTGAAGGCGTCATAAAACGATGTCCGAACCTCCTGTGGCCGTGTTTCATTTAAATTTGTCACGCCATGTAGCGCTGTTACAGAAAAAAAAAAAGAAAAAGAAAAGGTTGGAATGTAAACAGGCGACCTGGTCACGATCTCGTCGTTAGTCCGTGCGCCCGCGTCGCTTCGAATTGCTGTTACCCGTATTCGCTGAATTATTCGCAATAAAAAAAAACACGTAAAGACGTCTCAGAGCACGTATCGTACAGAGATAGAACGCCAAGAGCGCGGAATGGTGAAAACTGCAGACTCAGTCGAAGGAACGATTTTGCGTTTGTTTTGTCAAAGCAAAACTTCACATGCACAATGTGTTGTTAGTACAGGGCTTCGATCGCAGTGATGCGCTAGATGTGAATGAGTGGAAAACGATCGCGATGAAGAGGAAGGCGAGTCCACCTTAGCGGAACGATGACCTGCCGCACACCGTAAGCGAAAGCTTACGGGCCGCTGCCAATATCGCGAAGGACAAGCAGTTCCTGCTGCATATAGTACGGATGAGTCGGTAAGTAACATTGGCGACAGGGGCAAAACGACGAAAAAGCGGCAGCCCGCTCTGCCCGCCGCCCTCACACCCGAAGGCTCGGCGCCGATGTCGTCGCTAGGCCTTACCGCTTCAAAACTGCGTCGACATTGACTCAGTAGGCGTATGACTCTACGAAAGCCGCTCGAGCACATAAGATGACGCGTTTTGTCACTGGTATTAACTTGTGATCGCAATAAAATCACACATTGAAGACCGAAACACCGGCGACACCGATGGTTGCTATTGATGCCGGCGTGGCGTAGCAATAGCCTTGCGCAGCTTGAAGTATGCGCTAAGCTGGGTTTGTATCAGATCTTTCGTTCACGTGGACGCTTGACTGTCGTTATCACTCGCACGAGGTTAAGCAATTTCCAGCGAGCACAATTTTGTCCAGAACACAAGCTGTATCCACTCCGACGCCTTTGGCGGAGATCGCCCGGCAAGGTGATCATGCACACGCTATGAATCGCTGCGGTCACTGATCGGTCCGTCCGCGATGTGCCTGAGCTCTTATGACGCTGTAGGGCATTGCTAAAGTGTCATGCATAAAAAACACAAAATTCACAAACACTGCTGAACAAGCCGTGTGCCGTACGAGCCGGTCTGTCCGACGCACCAGTTCTTGCCGGAGCTTGACATTCTTCGCGAACATGAGAAAAACCGAAGCGCTTTTGTTTCAGGCGGTTCTTGTAGCATCCCGGCACACAGGGCGTAAATCCAACCACCACAACTCTTCGAAATAAGGCCGATAAAGCTCGTTAACGCCGTTCGCCGATGCACCAGCCATGCATTTGAGCATACCGCGACCGCCGCGAGTACTACAAGTTCCGGCATGCACTGCGGCAGCGGTGGCGCGGTGAAACAGCGCGGTGAGATCGGTCTATTACAATACCACAAGTAACTTCCCCTATGCTTTCCTAGGCTTCATTGTCTCTTTGCTCATTAAGTTGTTTCTAACAAATAAAGAACGAGCCCTTGACCCCTTCGCTTTCGTTGTAGGTATATTAACATCTTCCCACTATGTAGTACGTTTCACCGCATTACACTCCGGCAAAGCTGGCTTCGCCACTATGCGGTAATGCCATGCGGCAATCTTGTACTGCGGCAAAGTTGGCTTTTGGGCAGTAGCTCCATACGACGAGGCGAACTGAGTAAAATGGCCTCAACAACCAGAGAAAACTATTTTCCAGGTCACAGATCCGCCGAAGGAGCTTCGCGGCCATTTAGAGTACGCCGGTCACTGTGCTAATGGAACAGTGAGACAGCGATTTTTTCGAAGGGCACGGCAGGCATCTGACGAACATACTTCAGGCATTGCTCGCACAGCCGATTCTTCTTATTAGCGCCGTACTTCATCAGGTGTGTCATTATGACTGGCATTTCCCATTTTAAAATACAGATCGACGTACAGATTTTGGATTGTTGAACTATGTTGGATTGTTGGATTTTGTACTATGTTGAACTGGGATATTCAACAAGTAGTGACGGAGCCTCCGAGGGTTTGTGGTGCATCGTCTTCAGTCTTAGATCTCATTTTTGTTTCAAGGGCAACTGAAGAATATCCGGTGTCTGTGAACCTGGTATGCATTGGTTTTGTAACGTGCATTTGTTTTGCTGTCGTTTTGTGTTAAAAGGAACCTTGTATTACTACCCAGGAATGGTTTATGTAAAATATTCTTCTGGTACCAGGAATGAGAGTGTCCTGGACTGCCTTGACCTTAAAGCGGAAACCGAATTTGCGCGACCTTGTGCGCGACCGCAACGAGCGACGCGAAATGTGACGACATGCACCGTCGCGCGATGGGTCGCTTGATCGCTCGGTTTTTGGATTTCCAAAAACGCTCGGTTTTTGGAACCTTGCGGGTTTCCGTCAAACTCATTTGCCATAATGTTAAATTTGCACATCTGAACAGTCGACTTTAAATTTTTACAGCGTGAATCCACCCAGTTTCGGTACCCAGTAGCTTGAAACACCAGGGAGCCATCGCTTGATACGTCGCTCGAGCTGTCGCTTGAAGGAATGTTTTTTAACGCGACAAGCAGCGCGACGGGGACATCGGCCGCGTCGCTCGTCGCGATCGCGCACAAATTAGCGTACATGCGGTTTCTGCTTAAATTCAGCAGCTTTCAAGGTTCAGATGTTGATCCATTTTGGGATCAATACAAACAAATATGTGCTCATTGTATTCACGATATTGTTTTGAACAAAACTAAGAAAGCGAAATAAACTAACCCTCGGATAACAAGAGAAAGCTTGCACCTAAAAAGAAAGCACCAGAAAAAGAAAGGAGCCTCCCAAAACTGAGCAGTTGAAACGTTCTAAAGTGCATTAACTTCAGCATAGCTTTCCGCCCCGCGATGGTGGTCTAGTGGCCATGGTACTCGGCTGCTGATTTGGCGGTCGCGGAATCGAACCCCGGCCGCGGCGGCTGCATTTCAATCGAATCGGATTGTTGAGGCTCGTGTGCTGTGCGATGTCAGTGCACGTTAAAGAACCCAGGTGGTCGAAATTTCCGGACTCCTCCGATACGGCGTCTCTCATAATCATAGCGTGATTTTGGGACGTTAAACCCCACAAAACAAGAACAAGCATAGCCTGCGAAGTTTTCTAAAAGAATCCCCTAAAAAATTCTAGGGGGTTTTCGAATCAGAAGAGAAAGTCAGATGACGAGATACAAATTCATGGTGTTCTAAGTGTTGACAAAGATACCATTGCGGAACATATTAACTTTACTTCACAGCGTGTTTTCCGTCCCTTGAGGATTAGTAAGTTGTTCCTCTGGATCATGTATCGATTGCGAAGGCATTGTGTTCATACAGAGTGTTGTGGCAGTGCCCTTTAACCAAAATACCGAATCGTCACTTGCTACAGATAACCTTCCAAGCGCGTTCTTTCCTCGCTACGCCAGAGCGCTCGTCCCATTTCTGGCATAAATCTTTCGCGCATCCTTATCATCTGCTCATCTATCCGCTGTACGGGTGCACAGCGCCTGTGGTACCATTACACAAGAAAGGTGACAGTAAGCAGATTTCAAATGATCGTCCTATAGCCTCGCACTTCGTGCTGTAAGGTGCTCGAATACATTGTTGCCAATTACATTAACCAAGTTCTTAGCACAAAACAACATTCTTTCTTCTTTCCAACATGACTTCAGGAAGGGCTTCTGTATGGTCGCGCAATTGGCTACAGTAATTCATGATTTGGCAAGAATCCTCCACATACCTGGTCGATTGATTTATGGGGCTTAACGTCCCAAAACGAGCTATGATTATGAGAGACGCTGTAGTGGAGGCCTCCGAAAATTTCCATTGGCTGGGGTTCTTTAACGTGCACTGACGTCGCACAGCACACGGGCCTCAACATTACGCCTCCATCGAAATGCAGCCGGGATTCGATCTCGCGACCTTCGAATCAGTAACCCGAGTGCCACTGCCACTAGACCACCGTGGCGGGGCATGGATGTGGCCGAACTGACGCAGTTTGCCTGGACTGTCACAAAGCTTTCGACCTCGTCTCTCCTCAAAAGTTAATCTTCATGGCTAAAATACACCGCCCCCCTCATTTACGATAAACTGGGTGTCTGCATACTTAACAAACGGAGCACAGTCGGTTGCTACGAGTGGCTGCCACTCGCGAAGTTTGCCACTTACTCTAGGGGTACAACGATGTAGCGTGCTGGAACCACTTTTGTTTTTATTTTTATTAATGACAACGTTAACTTCGTTACCCAGCCAGTCCAAATCCGTTTATTTGCGGATGACTCCATTTTTTTCTTTATCGGATGTTTGTCGAGAAGGCCAGTAAATCACTAACGTGTTCATGGTGTAAGCAATAGGACATAAAACTAAACGAAGGAAAAAGCTGTGTACATGCAGATAACAAAAAGAATAAATGGTTGTTTCCTACAGTGTGTCGAGTCATCTTCTCGTTGAAGTACATGAATATGAATTTAGGCGTAGTAATAACTAAAGCCCAAGCTCTAATTGTCAGAGAGAAATAGAGAGAAACTGTTAATGTAATGTTGATGTTTGCCTGGCAACGGGCCCGACAATGCTACTCCAGGTTCTGAATGATGATAATGACATATACATTGATAAACACATAACTTAGAACATCACGTGCAGCCACATACAGCCAATGTATAGGGTGCTTCATTTTGCATAATCTGTATTTTGCGACATAAACTAAAACAAGCGCTCCGGAAACCAAACTTCATGAGTACACGACACTCATCAGGCCGTAAATGCAATAAGCATGCATACAATATTGATGCACTAGAGATGATTCGGCAGAAAACAGTTGAATTTATTTTTTGTGAGTACCCAGCAGCCGGAGCCACCAACAATGATTATGCATAATCATGGTATACAGACTACAACTACGGCGGAAAACCCCCGAGGCTGAAATTTTCTTTCTCCCAAGGGACAGCAAACTCCCGACTCGCCCTACTCTTCATGCACATCCATTAACAATGGATAATTCGGCTTGTGCAAGCCGAATCAGACTTCATCGCCCTGAGTACTTATGCCCCGCCGAGAAAGGACTAATGCCTTCAAATTTTCGATTCCTTTCGCACTCCTGACAAGCGGAACGCACTTCCATCGTTATTCTTAAAATCAATTCACTTTGTTAATTTATAATAATAACATTACTTCTGCGATTTTGAGTCCATAAACGACGTTGTGATTTTGAGGGACGCCGTGGTGGAGGGCCCCTGAAATTTCGACCCACCTTGGTTTCTTAAACTTGAGCTGCCATCGCAAAGCGCACTCCATCGAAATGCAACCGGTGCGGCGGGGATTCGATCCCGCGACCTTCGGATCAGCAGCCTAGTGCCATAGCCACTACACCACTGTGGTGGGGCTTGTTATTTATGATATGTTGATTTCGCAACTGTGACACGAGTATTCGCTTTCTTATCAATTTTCGCATTAGTTTTTTTTTTTTTTCGTAATTTTTTTTGTACATCTCCTGCCTGGGCCCTCAGGGGTCCGCAATATTGTAAATAAATGCATACATAAACTTCTCACGCTTACCATTTACGTCACAATTAATCACAATATATCACAATAAATCACGAGTGGCTCACGCCTACATTCCTCGGTCAGGGATTTGCTGATACGTGTGCCACACGTAATCGAACGTCATTATTTACAACGCATGGCAATCAAGGAGCAGCCAGAATACATGTCGTGAATGGAATGTCACAAAAGTTGCCTAAGCAATAGCCGCAATAGACGAATGGAAACGTCGAAGAATCTTTACTGCATTGCGGAATGCTTGCACGGTCGAGTCTTCTTATAGCACGTGTGAAGGAGTTCGTTCGATAAACTCGAAGCTACGCAGCGGAGACAGTCACAGCGAGGCACGAGAAGGCGGTTCGAATGGGGCTTAATGAAGCTTGCACTCGAACACAGGCGGCGGTCCCGGCCCAAGCGCTAGCCATGATCCACTGTCGATAATGCATGTTCACGTGTGGTAAGGGACCGGTGAATCTGCTACGCGGGAGGCATGTGAGGCATTCGCCTGAACAATGTCGTCGACTTCGTGCCCACGGATGTCGCCTTGAACCGCTTAATCTCGCGACAACCACCCAGCGACAGTCGTGGGTGTCGGTATACGATATATAACAATGAACAAGCAGACTCCATCTCCTATGCCCTAGAGCGGGATACTGTAAGCAGCCTGTAGATTCTTTTCTTTTCGCCCGTGTATAAATATACACAGAGTGCAAGCACAAGAACATATGTATAAAGTTTAATGCAAACGTTGTGGTCAGCTTCGCTTTAGCAAAGGGCGCTATTTTCTGCAGGACCTTTCGGGAGCACGGCTCAGCATCAGCGGGGGCAGGGCAAAAAGTAATAGAAGAGTGCAAAGAAGAGGAACGGTGATACCGGAGGGCTCCTGGAAATTTCGACCACCTAGAGTTTTTCAAGATGCACTGCAAAACGCACAATACACGACCCTACAGCATTTACGCCTCCATCGAAAATGCGACCGCTGCGGCCGTGTTTGCACCCGCCCCTTTGGGTCCGCAGTCAAACGCCAACGTTCAGTGGAGCTGAAGTGAGAGGGGAAAGAGGGTGCATCGTCGCCAACGTTTTCAAGGCCTAATCTAGGGCCTCGTGCCACTGTTTTCGCGGTGGGACATGTGACCTCGAAAGGTCGGTGCGCGGATACGGACCTTCCATTTGTCACTTCACGCGTGCAGTGGCATGTACAACATCACCGAGTAAATGGGGCCCATCAGGAACGCGGGAGTAATTAGCGACGCCCATACACGCTCTTTTCTATGTAACGCTTAAATCGTCCTTTCTTATACGTTCGGTCGTTCTGTGAGGTCTTCGCAACAACGGCGCCTCTGTGTGCCTCTGTTATCGTGAACGCCGATGGCGACGAAATGCCCTTCTCGAAAGCGGACAAATGGCCGACTTGTTGCCGACTACGACAATGTGTACAGACTATAGATGTCGTTTGTACGCGTCCGTCAGCGTGAAAAAATAGAAGTGTATACAAAACGGCCGAAAACTTACGTTCACGATGTTCTCCAGCCGTGTCGTCCTGCTCACTCGGTGCCGTTTTTGTACAATTGGAGCTAGCCCCGTAGGAGTCCCTTCTCCAGCCGTGCCCGTCTCTGCGTCATAGAATAGCGGTGGAGATTAGGCGGCGTGCGCCTACGGGGTGACGATGGCTGTCATCCCTCCTCGTAGTTGCGTGCAGCGCTATGGCTTGTAATGACGGAAAGGAGAGTTGTTGCGCTGACTCTGAGAAAAAAAAGGGAGAGGGGCGGGGGAGGAGGCAGGATTCCTGGCACGATCGCCGGCTCTAGGAACTGAGTAACACAAAACGACGACTACCTCCATCCACAAATTGTAAATCAACGAAGTCAGATTGGTCATCGAACCTAATTTTCAGCGTAGGACTCAGTATCACGACGCTTATTCAACAGCACATGAGAAGTTACAAGAAATGGAAAAAGCATACATAACATTATCCCGTTGCCAAAGACGGTAACGGGCGCTTAGTTTTTAAACTAACTGCTAAATACAATATAAAGTACCTGTATCTTTGCTTTTGTTTTTTAAGTTGCAACAAAATGCTTACTGGTCAAAGTCTCTAAACATGGAATGCAATGCGGAAGCTACCGTGCAACATATTTTATCATATTTCTTTTAAAATGAGAAGCATTTCAGGCTTTCATAATTTGTGCGCCTGTATCATAAAATTGTCGCCATCATTATTCCAGGTCCCAAAGAGTGCGCGCGCACTTAATCTATTCAATGCCCAATGTGCGAATGCGCGCTCCTTTCTTCTCGCCCACGTAACCTCAGCCCACTACTACTCGGGCAAAACTGCAGCTCGCGGTCGCACACGTTCAAGCAGAATACAAAGCAAACAAAGACAGTGTGCGTTAATTTCTCAGGTGTACAGCGTCTCGCAAAGCTATACGGGATGGAAGTCTGGTTAAAGAAATAAAACAACTGTAGCCAACATCTACCGAGTTCTACCTTGTGTTACCAAAGGATCTACCTAGACGTATCCCGCGGTATAACCGAGATAATATCAAACATAGTCAAGTTCTACTGTTATACCGAGTTGTGCAAAGGATCTATACCCAGGCGTAGACCCGGTCGAATCGAGATAACGCTAAGTATAGTCAAGTTCTACCCCTGCGACGTTACAGCCACGATAGGCCGGCTTCGCAGTGCTCTGACCTTGCGCGACCTAGTGCTAGCTGTGCGCTTGTTTTCGGATGGGGCCATATATGCAACACGTGTTGTAGACAGCCGCCGTCACATGTGTAAGCGACAGGATTGCCGGGACTTAGCGCATGGGCGCTACGACTAAGAGATGTCACGCACGTGTGCAAACGTAGGTTTTCGGTTGCCGCGATGAAAGCGCTGTTTCCCTGCGTGTACTCCTCTTACTGTGTAGTGAGCAAAGAATAAGGCGGGGATGCGTTCTGATATATAGCGATTGTAATTTTAAGTCAAGGTTGTGGTGGTCTGAACACCAGGAGGCTACACAAACCAACTTGAAATTTTTGAAAATTCGGCATCAAGGCTTCACCACTATAGGCGAGGCCACGTTGCGGTTTCAGCGATTTTCAAGCTCAGTTTACGTGTACAGATCCTTCTGAAATCCTGAACACGACGCCTGATTCGGTCACTTTAATTCGGGGTCTTTCCAAATGCACACGTTCTGGACGGCTGTCGGTGCCTTTGAAAGGACACTAAGGTAGAATATTAAGTGTGTCTAGATCGATTTTGTACCACTGTTGGAGTGTATCACCGGCTTCTGCGCGCAATAAACGAACTTCTTGCTCCGTAAACTGCCGCCGGAAATCTCTGCTCTCGCAGGTAAATTTGAATTGCCCGCACCGAAATCGCGACTTTGACGTCACGATCTCGGCTGCCAACACTGCGGTGCCGTGAGCTCCACGGCCGTAATATGTAGCGCCAACTATAGCTTTACTGCACATTCATTTATTGTCAAAGATTATCCAACTCATTTTCCAACGGGGATCAGTAGTCGAGTGTTCAAGATAGATGGGCTGACGTCCTTTCAAGACGGTACCCACAGGGCGGGACAGAGGGCGCCACTGCAATTCCTCAATTTCATCGATTTCTCGCTCTGTTTTCGCAAGGAATGGTCAAGAACAACAAGAATGGCGAGGTGGTTGTCACGCAAACCCAACGTTTCAGTCTTGCCCAACTGAGTATTTGCCTTTAATGTACCCTAAGTAATGCACCGAGAGATAAATGAGCACCGAAAAGAAAGGTAAAAATGAACTGTTACATCGCTATGCAGCTACTAAAACACGTCATAATACATTACTGTAAAAAATGACGGCTGAAAGATTTACTGGCCCCGTGACAGTGGTCTCGCGATTATGGCACTCAGCTGCTGATCCGAGGGTCGCGGGATTGAACCCCGGCCGTGGCAGCTGCATTTCTATGGAAGCGAAATCTTGAGTGCAATGTCAGTGCATATTAAAGAACCTCAGGTGGTCGAAATTTCCGGAGCCCTCCACTACGGCGTCTCACATAATCATATCGGGGTTACGGGGTGTAAAACCCCATAAATTACTGTTTGAATGATTTGCTGAGTTGTACGACGAATGATTACAAAATGTCATGTAAATATGCAACGTTCCACGACAACCGTGCACAGAACCCAAAGCACGATCTCTTTCTTCTTCTTCTTCTTCCTCTCGATTTGTCCTTTTACATCTGGCTCACTACACTCTGCCGGGCTCTGTTTCATCTCTCCGCCGCTGCAAATAAGGGATGACGTTGGCAATGGCTGCTTTTTCCATCGCACCGTTTTCAGTCATGTAGCCGATGGTCCTCCTTTTGTAGCCAATTTCACCACTTTAAAGGGACCGCTATATCCTTGTGGTGCGACACAGCTGCTTATAAACACCATTTCCACCCTCCTGGGAGTCCCGGGTACATACTTATATATTGCTTTATATCGCTGATCACCCGGTCTGCTAGTCCGTTAGCTAATGGATGGTATGGTGCTGTGAACTTCAGGGTGATGTTTCTTTCTTTTGCTCGTCTTGCAAATGCCTGGCTCTTGAATGCGGTTCCATTGTCGGATACAACATATTTGTCCAGTTGACATTCCTGCAAGAGCTAACGTAATCGCTAATATCTTTCTTTTTGCTGGTCCAGGTAAATCTTCTGATTTTGTATGTTCGCCAGAAGCCATCATGCCCTCCCGACTCTGGACTGTCGTGATAGAGGTCAAGAATCTTCGTCTTCAGTGTATCCAGTACCTGAAACGTTCCGTCTAAGGACATTAGACAGTTTTAGTTTAGCGCGTTACCGTGATAGTGGGGCTAAGTGAATAGCGTTACCGTACCGCAGACATTCATTGCAGAAACGAGCTTTAGTTTAGCGGAATAGCGTTAACGGCCCGGTAGTTGTGACTGTGGCACCATCTAGCGAAGGATGCATGCGTTACAAAGGTCATAAGAAATAAAACTTAGAATGTTCACTTATACACTCCCGCCTGCAGCGGCATTATAACTTTTCGAAGATAAAGAGTAATAAATATGCATGAACCAAGCGCCAGGAGCATAAATTGACGTGTTGCAGAAATGTAAACAAATTGTTCTCGCTAGGCCTAGCAACATTCGAAAGGGGAAGCGATCTCGAAAATTCAGCTAAGATCATCCCTAATACTGCGTCGTCGAAGCTACCTGAAGGCAAGCAAAGCCATTTTACACAGTCATTTGCTGCGAACAAAGTGAATCCTGCCACAGCAACGCAAAATTCAATTCGAAGCGGGCGTCCGAAGCGCCACCATGTTTTACGTAAACTACGATAAACACGCAAACACGGTGACGTTAAATCTGCGAAATACCGTGGGCACGCTAAACGGTATCGGCCGCTCGCTGTACTGCGCGTGCGCATTTCTATCCCGCTCTTCCTATAACTATTACGCTAAGCCCGATAAACTAAATATGCCTATTAGCTCTTCCGTGCCCTCCCACACTTTAAGCGCGTTCACGGTTTCATCATTGCTACAGTCGCTGTCAATGGGTAGCCGAGAAAGTGCACCCGCATCTGACAAATCTTGTCCGCTCGTGTGCGCCACATCGAAGTCAAACTACTGAACCTCACTAACCCAGCAAGCAACCCTCCCCTTCCGTTGAATCATTTAGCAAATGAGTAAGCGTCTCATGGTCGGTGAACAGCATGGATCTCGTGCCTTCTAGGCACGATCGAATGTACCTAATCGCTAGCACCAACAGCCAGTGCCTCCTTTTCAGTCACACTGTAGTTTTGTTCCGAGCTTGTGAAAGTATAAGAGTAATATCCAACCACTTGTCTCCCTCTTTCGCTACCATTTGTGACTCTTCGTTCGCATAGAACCCCACCTGCGCCTTAATTTGATGCGTCCGTTGTCAGTTGAAATGGAACAGGAAGTGGAACAGGTCCGGTAGCTTGAGAACTGGGTCTGATGATATGGCTAATACTAAATCTCTGTACGCTTTCTCACATTCCTCAGTCCAAATAAAATCTGTGTTTTTACGGAGCAGGTTGTTCAAAGGTATAGCTCGTGTTGCAAAATCCTTGATGTAATTTCTGAAATGTCCTGCGAGGCCCAGAAAGTGTCTGTGTGCGTGTACATTGTCTGGCTTGTTCATCTGTCGTGCTCTTTGTGAATCCGTCCAAAATTCGTCCGAGAAATGTAATTTTGTGTTTAGAAAATTCACTTTTTATAAAGTTTGCTTTAAGTATGGCGTCACTTGATGCCACCAAAACAGATGTCAAGTGCTCAGCGTGTGACGTTTCATCCTTGGAGTAGACGACGATGACATTTACATATGCTTTGCAGAATAACCCGAGGAATGGCTTGAGAACTCCATTCATCATCTTTAGGAACCACACTGCGCTGTTTTTCCATCTGGAAGGCAAACGATTACATGCATACGCGTCAAGTGGACGGACAAAGGCAGTGTACGTTTTATATTCCTCTTCTAGAGGAATCTGTCAAAATCCTTTGCAGAGGTCTGTAAGAGAAAATATTTTGCAGCCTCCGGTTTCCTCAATGATCTCGTCGATCCTTAGCGTTCGAAAAGGAAAGATGTCCGTTTGGCTATTCAAGATCCGCAAATCTGTACACACTCGCAAAGATCAGTCTTCTTGCGGAGCCAGAGTAATAGGCGAGCCGAACGTGGACACCGACGACTGTATATTCCTGCATCTAACATATTTTGATTCTCATTTTTCAACGAACGCTTCATTTCGCGGGACATACTGTAAGGCTTTCCTCTGAGTGGCGTAACATCTCTCAGATTAAAAGGAACAGTAAATTTTCTTTTAGCCGCGGTGTAGTTGCCTAGACAAACAAGTTCAGGGAATTTTCCACGAACGTCTTTTTCATGCTTACAAGGCGGTCCACGACGTTCAAGAATGCGCACGTTTCTTGCTTTACAGTTACTTCATCGTTCCAGTAAAGATTCAGCTTCAGGGCCTTCATACCTGCTCTCGAAAGTAAAAATTTGTAGTCGCATTCCTTAACGACAAGGGCGTCTATATTAGCCTTCTAGCCTTGGTAGGAGACGTGTGTTTTCACCCACTCATCATAGACTTGTCTTGTCCCGTCAAAGCTCTGTAGCTGCACCGGTATTCCTCGAATTATTTCGTCACATTTAACAAGGGCATCATTTAATACGGATACAGTTGCACAACCGTCAACAAGTGCATCTCAGTCGTCACCATTGATATTGAGTTTAATATAAAGAAGCTTGAGGGCAGTTAGGAAAACAGTCTCAATTTTTGTCGTCGGATGGGACTGGACACCCTGTTTTATTAGTTTTTTCGGAGCGCTTCCTCTGAATGAGAAGTGGCTGGCTGTTCGTCATTGCTGGTAGTCGACATTAAGTTCACTTGATGTCTACCATGAGGCTTTTCGAGCTCACGAAACCTCCACGGGGCCCTTTCGAAAGTGTGATTTGCCCGACGCATATGTTGGGGTGTAAAATCGGGGCAAATGTTTTTGAAACATTCCAATAGTTCCTCAATAGTTTTAGGCGACATTACTTGCAGCTGCTTCTGAAGCCATGAACAATCAGTGGCACTACTGCGGACTCCGGTAATTCTGCATGTGAAGAAGCCGCCTTTTCTCATAAAAATACGCTAAGGACTTTCCTGGCAGATATTTGTAAATGATAGCTCGGTCCCACCTTTCAACCGGGTTTTCCTCAAATACTGCCAGGAAGCTCGTTTTCCAATGATTCCATGTATCCGTCATATGTCTAGCGTAATGGATGTCGTACCATTCCTTGGCAAGTCCACTGAGAAACTGACGCATGATCCTGATGCGCTCGCAGCGTTCTTGCCAGAAGTTCTCCTCACAGGTTAGTTCGTAGAATTGCATTCAAGTCTCCGGGTTTGAGCTTTCTCTATCACAGACGTCAGGCTTTACCATCTGCCTGTTTTATCGTTGTTGGGCTTGAATAACAGTCAGATTTTCCATGAGTTGCTGCTGACGCTAGCTTCTGCATGCGAAGCGTTTATAGCAGGCACGAGTCCATGGAAATGTCGGTCTTATTTGGTGAGCTTGTCGTCATCATCAGCAGCGGCGTCATGATGTGTTCTTGAAGTTCAGCGTGCCTTATTCTTATCTTCACTGAAGTTTGAGCATCAGCCTCCTGCAGCGTCTTCCCAGCCTTCTGGGCGACGAACTCACGAAGCTTGGGAGTCGTGATGCTCCGAGGCAAATCATACTTGACATCTTCATCTACAGCGCAACTTGGAAATACGACTGACGTTCTTCGTCTCTGATTATACTCAGCGTTATCCACATATTAGAGGCTTGCATCCTGTCGAAGACTGCTACACTGTAACGTTCCACGACAACCGTGCACAAAACCCAAAGCACGATGATGATGACGATGGTGAGCCTTCAAATATGGCGCATACCCACTTCGGGGGATTGGCCAAGACCCGAAGTGCTTAACTTTTAGTTGGTATATTGTGCGAATACCACAACATGATCAATAAATAAGAATAATAAATTAATAATAATCGATAGACAAGGAAAAAGGGAGAAAAAGAAAGAAAAAGCTATGTAGACTGTTTGTGCACTTCCACTATCAAAACAAGTAAAGTGGTTTCCCCCTTTTTTTAATGCATAAGCTTTACCATAGCCTTAAGAATTTTGGCATGTGAATAATCAGAAGCGTATCCGTTTTGATGCCTTTATAAATCCGCACACTGCATCAAATATGTCCCTGTGGCTGAAGCCCAGTACCGACGCAACAAAAGTAAGAATAACTTCCCATGACAAGGTTAGCCCAAATATAGAAGGCGTAATTTCCAGGTGTCCTTTTCTTACTGATGTATACTGGCGGCATTTTCAAAAAATAATGATCAATTGTTTCAATTGTTTCAAAGCACGATCCCTTTATTCTTCTTCCTCTTGATCCGTCCTTTTACATCTGGACCACTACAAACTGTTACGTTCGGCGGTAGATCGACGGGGAAGAGCACGAGACGGCGGCCTAGTGCATGGCTTTTCCGTAGAAACGTGGTCGTATTCACTCAGTACGCAGTAAAAGCGGCGGCTTTGTTACCGCGACGCCCGCGGTCAGTAATTGCTGTGACGTACATAGCTGCACAGCAGAGGGGACATGACAGGTGACAGGTCTCTTCACTGCGGCATCGCAGAGCATTTTCGGAGGAAACGGGGCATCCGAGAAAGGAACAAAAGGGGGAGAGTCGCTCGCAAGAACAGCGGGGGCTCCCTGTCAAAGTAATCCTTTGAGCTTTCGGCGCGCTCGACTTGTCGCCAAGGGTCGCCCGTTAGGGGGAGATGACCGCGCCATTGAAATGCGCGGGAGTGCTTTTGTTGACAGTAGACCTGTCAGGCAGTCCTGTTTAAGCGGCGGCTTGGATGCATGCCGTCGGGTAAATAGAGTGGCAATTTGGGCCTGCTGCAGAGTTCTGATAACTCATCACGGGACTAGTGACCGATGATATCTTTCGGAGAAGCTCGGTGTAGCGAGCGGGTCGAAGTGTGGGAACGCGAAGACGTAACCATAGGCTCTCGTGGAGAGAGTGAACACGGGTTTGATTGGTGAAGTGCTGCATATGGGTTGGTCCCAGAAGGCGGTCGCGGAAGCGATCAGGTGTATTTAACGGAGAACAGAGAAGGGGGAGCTTAGCGCTAACTCGGGTCGCAGACGCGGCAAGGTGGTCAGAGGTCGAGCTTGGCGCTGCTTCTGAGTTATGATGAGGTTTGAAAGCTTAGTGCTTAATCACGTTTGAGTGCAAACGTTAAGGGCTCGGAAAGAACCGCTTGGTGTGGTTTGAGCCCAGTTGCGTTGTTGAGATGTCTGGTGACAGTACTGGCCGCCCCGGCCAAGTTTGTAAATAGTGTACAGTGTGAATAAACCTACGTGTTTGCCGTGAGGACATCTTGGCCCAGACTCCGTCCTTCAACGTGTCGCCGCGGTTATCGGAACCATCTAGGGAGAAGACCAATCACCAAAACTAACTCAAAGTACATGAATAAGAAATAATGGCATGCAAACTCTGTGGCGAGACAGAAAAAATATGTGTAGGCGTACAAAAAACCACTGCGTATCTGAAAGTAAATATTTAAATAAAGAGAAACAAAGCTTCTATTTACAACCTTATTGGTGAAGTATTCCAAGATCTGTGTGGTGGCTGCAAGGGCAGACACCATTTTCCACAATTGCTTTCCCTGTATGCGCACAGGCGCTGCCACATGAAGGGCAGAATCCTTACATACGTCAAAATCTCCGTGCATTGCCGGGAAACAAGAAAGCAACGTCGATCCCTTGACAAGTCATTCGATAAGCACTTAGTGATAAGCAATTATTGACATTCATGAGCGACGCGCACGTTCCCTACACCATCGCTGCACGTAATTCTTGTCTCAGCAGCTACAAAAAAAAAAGCAATCATGGGTAAATCGGATGACATTTTTGTTCGTTAGGTTACCGACATTGAAATTCGGCTTGGTGTTGCGCTGTGTGTAACTGCTTGAACGCTGAAACCTGGTGAAAATTTAGCAATGCACCGAGTTATACGTTAACTTATACATTAGGTTATGCATTATGTTATGCATTACCAAATGCAGCGGGCTTCCATTGTGTGCAAAATCAAGCGTGGTGCACTACCTCATATTCCAGCTCGCCGTATGCGTGTATGCGCCACGTGTAATCGGTACAAGCATTTCCATATGGTCACGGGGTTTCTAACTGCGAAGGTGTTTAAGCCGGAGAAAGGCGCCCGATCTGGCTCAAGTGATCATCATCAAATCATCATGAAATAAGTTCGTGTTTAATTTTCTATGAAATGCCCAATGTGCAGCATATGCAAGCGCAGGTTCTTATTTTCTTCTTTTGCCCTCATGCCTTCAGCGCACTACTGAAAGCTGAACGCGTTCCTTCAAACGCTGTAGCAACGTAGCAACTCCACAGGTCCCCCTATAGCTTCTCGTAGCCGCGGCGCCGATGCCTGACGCGTAGAGTCTCGCCACGGCTGTGGGTGCGGAACTGCCGTAACCATACCGATTCTCGTAATAAAAGCTCCGCGTCGCCGGTACGGCGACAGATGCCCCGTTTCTCCGCGCCGAGCACGTCGCCGTGAAGACTGGTCGGCTGAAGACGTGCATACTACCAAAGCAGAAAAAGCTGTGGGGCCCCTCAAGGCGATAGCGACGGGTGGCCCCATTGTCAACGCGCTCTCTCGATTGCCATGCTCTTGAGTCGCCTAGCCACGCATTTGTCATGACACCACAACTGTTATTGCATGCCTTTACTCGTGGAGTTGAGGTTGTGAATTAGGGCAATGTAATGGCGATGTGCCATCAAAACTCGCCGATGAAGAAGGCACCGCAGTTTGCCTGGGGCTTGTACACAGCACAGAATCCATCGCAAACATGTCACCATGGCATATTTGTCCATCCATCCCATATTTGCGGATACGCAAATATGCGTGTTGTGGGAGAGGTGACCGCGTCTCGGCCTGCAGTCAGTAAAGGCTGCAGCCAGCGCAAGCGCCTAGCAGCGCGTCTAGTCGAATCCCGGCATGGGCTAGCCGCCGCGCGCCACACACATGGTCAAATCGTCGTTTCTCCTTGTCTGCATCCCTCTGGCGGCGATCACCACAATATAAGCGGTCATAACAATACTTGTGGCGTGGCCGAGCGCTGTGGAGCGAGGGGACGGTCCCACTTTCGATGCCCACTCGATCTTATATTTATTTCTTTGCATCCGCCTCGAATTTTCGCTCAAAGAAACGGGGATTTTCCGCTCACAACCAACGACGCCGACACCGGAATTCTGCGAAAGGAGTTCTTTAACGCTATCGCGTTAAAGAAGAGAGGCGCGAAAACCGCCGCGCCTCCACTCTGGAGCGTGTGAGACGACTTCGGCCCTATCCCGATTATCACCCCGGCGAAGTAGCCTTGAAACCTCGGTGGTGCGCAGATTCGGAGTTACGAGCCGTGAAATTGCCCCGCCATGCTCGTCTGCGGACCCGAAGTTCGCGGGATCGAATCCCGGCTGCGTGGGCTGCATTTCGATGGAGGCGAAATGTTGAGGCCCCTGTACTGTGCGATGTCAGTGCACGTTAAAGAACCCCAGGTGGTCGAAATTTCCGGAGCCTTCCACTGCGGCGTCTTTCATAATCACATCGTAGTTCTGGGACGTAAAACCCCGTAGATCAATCATAAGCCCGTGAAAGCGGGCAAAATCTTTTGTATATCCAGAGACGACGCTAGAACGATCCGGACCTGCGAGTCGCACAGCCGAACGACTTGGAAAAGGATGACTGGCAATGAATATATTGAACACTGTACATAATTTTACGTCTCAGTGTTCTTTGCGATTGCCGGTGGTGGCGTGCCAAAACCTCGCGGAACGTAGCCCTGCCAAGATAAAAAGCTGGTTGGGGACATCAGGTTCGCTTTTCGCACAGTAACCACAACTGAAAGTGAAGCTGCCCGCTAATTTTTTTCTATATACCTATGTTCGTACCATTCGTGTCGGCAGGAAGGTCCTGCAAGGGCACCCTCAAACGAGACACGTATAGCTTTAATATTAGTCAAGTCATGATGTACGCATTTTGTCGCAAATTTACAGAGCGAGATAGCGAGGCTATGCTTGAATAGTCTGTGAATAGGTCCATGTTTATTCTTGCCGAGCACTGATGCTAGGAATACAACATTCATCATGATGTAACGAGAGAGGTTTGACCTAAAATGTGTTTGGCGGATCAGAGCAGACTCTCATATTTATTGGTCACTGCAACTCTGTGGTATGTAAAATGATTATGTATGCACAGAAAATGAGGATTGTCGAAAGAATACGGGAACTTCAGTGTACACCGTGTTGCCGGAAGTAGTGTAGTATCCAAATGTATGCCCCGCCACGGTGGTCTAGTGGTTATGGCACTCGGCTGCGGATCCGAAGGTCGCGGGATCGAATCCCGACCGCGGCGGCTGCATTTCGATAGAGTCGAAATGTTGAGGCCCGTGTACTGTGCGATATCAGTGCACGTTAAAGAACCCCAGGTGGTGGAAATTTCCAGAGACCTCCACTACGGCGTCTCTCATAATCAGAACTGGTTTTGGGATGTTAAACACCACAAATCAATCAATCCAAATGTATGCAATACGAGTGCAGTATGCTTACATTGAGGATCCAGGTAGGCACCAGGAAAATCAACGTCGTCGGAATCACCGTAAGGCTTGTAAGGCTACCTCAGCAAGAAAAGTTTGGTGTCTGACTCAATGTAAAGATTGCAAATTTCTTTATTGCAAGAAAAATAAGCTATTCAAGTTGGTATCAGCGGTCTATGTGATCCAGTTTACCATTGATATCGCGAACTTACACGCTTATCTTAAAAAAGGCCACTAAACAGCCTCCTGCTTTTTTTAAGCCACCCAAACAAGCTAACTCAATCATAAAGAAGGTTGCGGCGATCATATTCTGCGAATATGACAGCGCTGCGTGCCACACAGACGCCGTATTTCAAAAAAAGAAAAAATTCCCGCGCCTCTTTCCCGCGATTGACCAATCGCCCTCGCATCCTAGGTGTCGTCACGTTCTACCGCGAACAACTTTGCGCAGTTGTAGCTCGTTGATTGGTCTAAACCAGGTCTATTGTCAGATCCTGTGGCCATCCCACAGGCGTGAGAGCGCAGGAGCAACCGGAACTGCAGCGCAAGCGTCAATGCTGTCAATTGCTCACGTCATGTCACGTGTGAAAAGTGGGCGGAGTCTCGACGGCGAGCCGCGCCTACCCTCTCCTCGGCAGAGAAGGGTGGGGAGGCCGACCGAGAAAACGAAACCGACACCAGCGGCCACTTAAGCCCGTGTAACTTCTTTATTATTGCACCTATTCGCAAAATTCTTGCGGGAACATGTTCACATCGCACAGGAGCGTAGTTATATCTTTAAAACAAATTTTCGACCTCGGGGTTGTTTAGAGGCCCAAAGGGCCCCTAAACAGCCCCGAGGGCATGTCGGGCAACTATTTCCGCTTCCCCATGGGTTACGTCTATGCAGCCTAACTTCTGCATCATTACCGCAACGAAGTTTGCTCGGTAACATTCTCGACCACTCAGAGTTCAAGCAATTAATGCAAGGCTGGCGCGCCATTCGAACCTGGACTACTCGATTCTTGCCTCACGCGGAGCTCGCGTCCATGCACGGCACTGCATCCAACTTAACCGGGACAGATGCGTTGGCTCCCTTTCGAGGCAGCGATTCGTCCGAGATATCTCCACGGGTGCGACTCGCTGCTGCAACCGGAAACCTCCTCGTGGATCTCACGGTCGCAGATAACTGGCGCTCACACACGCGTGCAATGGTGAGAGCCGATCCTTCTAGTCAAGACGTCTTGCGTTCAGTCAGCAAATTGTGTCGAGCCGACCGATGTGGCGGATTGCATTTCCCGTTCTAAGACGCCATTGATGCCGAGGAAACATACGGCCGCGGCGGCTGCATTTCGATGGAGGCGAAATGTCGAGGCCCGTGTGTCGTACCAGTACACGTTAAAGAACCCCAGGTGGCCGAACTTTCCGGAGACATCCACTACGGCGCTTCTCATGATCAGCGCTGGTTTTGGGACGTTAAACCCGACAATCAATAAAAAAGCATAGGGGAAGTTTCCCGAGTTCCTAATCGCGTTATTGTGAATTTGGAGTAAGTAGAAAGGAATTATAGTGGACGAAACGCGTTATCCCAAGGTCGTGGGTTCGGTTCCCACCGAAGGCAGCTTCTTTCTTTCGTCCATTTCAATTCCTTTCTACTCCAAAATTACAATACCACTATTAGGAACTTGAAAGACTTGCCCTATGCTTTTCTGGGTTTCAAGGATTGTTGGTATAATATATATATGTGACGCTATGAACGGGAGCCGTACCGTGGTTTCTGCGCCATGTTTTATTCTACTGCACGCGCCACCTCTTCTTCCTCATCATCGGCTTCTCCTGCTATCGCCCGCTTGTTACGTCACACACATATATATATATATATATATATATATATATATATATATATATATATATATATATATATATATATATGTGTGTGTGTGTGTGTGTGTGTGTGTGTGTGTGTGTGTGTGTGTGTGTGTGTGTGTGTATGTTGATGCCTTGCTGATTCTTCCCATCAGTTGCATTCCTTAAAGGGCGTTGTGTGATGATTTTTTTGACTGATATAGAAAGGAGCAAGATTAGACGTAACAGAACAACGCCAACCATTTCACCAGGCTAATATTTCTAGTAACATAATTCTTCCTTTCCTACTCCTTTCCTCTAGCCCTCTGACCCAGCGCTATGTCAGTGATCAACAAAAAGACAGCATGAGTGGACAGAGAGAGTGGGTAATGTAGCACAAGAGAGGCAGCAGCATATTACTGATAGAATTTTTGACAGGCGAGAAATTCGGAGTTTAAACTGTATTTTCTGACATTGGTGAAGGGGGAAAGGCTTAGAGGAATGTAAACACCAACACCTTCTGTAACCGTGTTAATATATAACAAATACATTCGTTGAAAGGCCGATTATTGACGATTATGACAATGACCGGCATGTGTGCGATTATACCGCCAATAATTTGTTATTGCAGAATTTTTGATGGCGTAATTTACGAACCCAAGAATCCCCCAATAAGAGAGGGAAACTCCGGCGTGGCCGCGACACAGACGAGCACGAGTGATGTTGTGGATCAACGAAGCGATCACTATACCGCAGCACGATGTGTTGTCTGCCCTCCGCTCACTGCCAAGGCCTTCTCAGGTACGCCCCCCAATCACTGCCGCAAAGATTTCCAGCGTCATTCTTTTTGGTATCTTACGTGAAGTCTTTCTTTTTTTTCTTTTTACAATCGCACTTAACACGGGAAAATGATGCCGCACTTGGTTTCCACATTTTTTGGGAGCCACGCGCACCGACTTCTGGAGGTAAGTTCACGTATACCTAGTGTGGCACTCTTGCGCCTTTTAAAAGCCTCCGCCTGCGTGTGGCCGAGGGAGAGTTTCGAGTGGCTTCCTGTACGACTGCGTGACTTTGACATTTCGCTACGTGATTTTGGCGGGAACATATCACGTAACATTGCGTTACGTTATCTGGGCAAGAAATATGCCACGTGACGTTTCGTTACGTGATTTTGGGGCAACATGCCACGTGACGCTTCGTTACGTGGTTTCGGGGGAACATGTCACGTGACATTTCCTTACGTGATTTTGGGTGATTACGTGATTTGGGGTTATCATGCCGCAATATAACATGCACACCGATACATGATAGGCACTTTTTTCCACCCAATACAACACTTGCAAACAGTCATAATGACCAACACACGCAAATTCAAAAGAACTACTGGGCGCCTGTCGTGGGGATCTCGAGACTGTTTTTCGCCCTCGCTCTTCTTTGGTTCCTTTTGCTCCTCTTGCGAGCCGATCTTGGCGTTAGCTGCTGAGTTAAACAAACCTCGTCCGCAGGCTCGCTACGCTTTGTCGGGACTGACGAGGCTTGCAGTTTCTTCTCATAGCTGCCGAGCGTGGAAGGTGTCATTTCCTCTTCCATGGCATCTAGTGGCTCTCTCCTCGGAGCTTCATTCTTCAATGCCTTCTTCGCATTCTCCGAATATTCATGAAAAGTCGCGGTACTGGTCGCATTGAGCATTTCATTCGACAGCGCTTCAATTATCGGTGTCACGGGAGCGGCAGCACCTCGCTGTCTACGAGTCTCCGCTGCGTTTATCGGAGTTCGTGCCGAATTCTTCTCGCATCTCGGCATGCCAGGGCGCTGAGCTGCTTTCCTTTGAAAGCGAGCTCGAGTCGCAGGTTTCTTGGTTCCCGTTTCCGCTGCTGCTGGTTGTCGGTGAGGTTCTTGCGTCGAAGGTGTTTCGCTCCTCGGCTCGTCGTATACAGGCTTCGCGTCACTAGGGCCTCGTGCAACCTTAATGTTCCCCACATTCAGATTGAGGGCGGTTGTCCATACAGAGAGCCGTGACCCTCCCTCTGTAGTACAGGTTTCCACCCCAATTTTGGCTTCAGAGAGCCTCCTTGCTGTACCATCAATCGAGCAAACAAAACCGTTTGCACCTGCGAGCTCGTTGTTGCGTGCCAAGGTCTTCCCCACAATTACTGTGCAGTTGGCAGTGTCCCTTAGCACGCTTATACGCTTACCTGTAATTTTTCCAGCAAGAAATGGCATTTCCTTAACCATACATCCTGGGCGGGCTGTCATTATGACACCAACGATCGGGACTTTCTTCCCGTTTTTGGGTTCAAGAAAACCTTCAACAACGTCTTCATCATCTTGCATTTTCGACTGGGCATGTATGCGCGTGATACCTGCTGAACTTCCCTCGCTCCGTTTAGACATGAGTCAGTCAGCTTTGCGATAGTATGACCACATTTAAAACACTTCAGACTGCTGGGGCGAGAAAAGTTGTTCGACGGTGCTAGCATAATGTCCGAGACGATTACACAGGAAACACCTCCGAACGTGCTTGGGAGGGTTTATTCGTTCTTCGGGAGACAGCTCTTTTGCTTCTCCCGGTCCCTCTTTTCTGATTATGACAATGACCGGCATGTGTGCGATTATACCGCCAGTAATTTGTTATTGCAGAATTTTTGATGGCGTAATTTACGAACCCAAGAATCCCCAATAAGAGAGGGAAACTCCGGCGTGGCCGCGAAACAGACGAGCACAGAGTGATGTTGTGGATCAACTAAGCGATCACTATACCGCAGCACGATGTGTTGTCTGCCCTCCGCTCACTGCCAAGGCCTTCTCAGGTACGCCCCCCAATCACTGCCGCAAAGACTTCCAGTGTCATTCTTTTTGGTATCTTACGTGAAGTCTTTCTTTTTTTTTATTTTTACAATCGCATTTAACACGGGAAAATGATGCCGCGCTTGGTTTCCACATTTTTCGGGAGCCACGCGCACCGACTTCTGGAGGTAAGTTCACGTATACCTAGTGGAGATGCGCGTGGCACTCTTGCGCCTTTTAAAAGCCTCCGCCTGCGTGTGGCCGAGGGAGAGTATCGAGTGGCTTCCTGTACGACTGCGTTACTTCGACATTTCGCTACGTGATTTTGGCGGGACCATATCACGTAACGTTGCGTTACGTTATCTGGGCAAGAAATATGCCACGTGACGCTTCGTTACGTGATTTTGGGTGATTACGTGATTTCGGGTTATCATGCCGCAATATAACATGCACACCTATACATGACAGGCACTTTTTTTCACTCAATACAACACTTGCAAACAGTCATAATGACCAACACACGCAAATTCAAAAGAACTACTGGGCGCCTGTCGTGGGGATCTCGAGACTGTTTTTCGCCCTCGCTCTTCTTTGGTTCCTTTTGCTCCTCTTGCGAGCCGATCTTGGCGTTAGCTGCTGAGTTAAACAAACCTCGTCCGCAGGCTCGCTACGCTTTGTCGGGACTGACGAGGCTTGCAGTTTCTTCTCATAGCTGCCGAGCGTGGAAGGTGTCATTTCCTCTTCCATGGCATCTAGTGGCTCTCTCCTCGGAGCTTCATTCTTCAATGCCTTCTTCGCATTCTCCGAATATTCATGAAAAGTCGCGGTACTGGTCGCATTGAGCATTTCATTCGACAGCGCTTCAATTATCGGTGTCACGGGAGCGGCAGCACCTCGCTGTCTACGAGTCTCCGCTGCGTTTATCGGAGTTCGTGCCGAATTCTTCTCGCATCTCGGCATGCCAGGGCGCTGAGCTGCTTTCCTTTGAAAGCGAGCTCGAGTCGCAGGTTTCTTGGTTCCCGTTTCCGCTGCTGCTGGTTGTCGGTGAGGTTCTTGCGTCGAAGGTGTTTCGCTCCTCGGCTCGTCGTATACAGGCTTCGCGTCACTAGGGCCTCGTGCAACCTTAATGTTCCCCACATTCAGATTGAGGGCGGTTGTCCATACAGAGAGCCGTGACCCTTCCTCTGTAGTACAGGTTTCCACCCCAATTTTGGCTTCAGAGAGCCTCCTTGCTGTACCATCAATCGAGCAAACAAAACCGTTTGCACCTGCGAGCTCGTTGTTGCGTGCCAAGGTCTTCCCCACAATTACTGTGCAGTTGGCAGTGTCCCTTAGCACGCTTATACGCTTACCTGTAATTTTTCCAGCAAGAAATGGCATTTCCTTAACCATACATCCTGGGTGGGCTGTCATTATGACACCAACGATCGGGACTTTCTTCCCGTTTTTGGGTTCAAGAAAACCTTCAACAACGTCTTCATCATCTTGCATTTTCGACTGGGCATGTATGCGCGTGATACCTGCTGAACTTCCCTCGCTCCGTTTAGACATGAGTCAGTCAGCTTTGCGATAGTATGACCACATTTAAAACACTTCAGACTCCTGGGGCGAGAAAAGTTGTTCGACGGTGCTAGCATAATGTCCGAGACGATTACACAGGAAACACCTCCGAACGTGCTTGGGAGGGTTTATTCGTTTTTCGGGAGACAGCTCTTTTGCTTCTCCAGGTCCCTCTTTTCTGATCTTGCCGAGATTGGTGCCTGTTTGCGAGTCCCGCAATTGATCTGGTAACTCTATATCACTCTCCTCTCTTTCAGAAAGAGAGACAAGCTGAGGTGGCAAATGACGAGAACTCGCTCCTTAATAAGAAGTTCTTTAAGCGCACCACACTCCTGCCCAGTCACCGAAAGTTCAGTCCACCGATGGCTGAGTCGCGCACCATACTGCGCAGCAGTCTCTCCATCGGCGGGCTTTCCCGTCCTAAGCTGGCCTCGGAAGCCTCCTACAGTGAGCCTGCTATCTCTTCGGCAATGCGGCTTTAACGTTTTCATAACGGAAGGCATCCGCAGGCGTCTACATGCTGTACACAGTGACTGTTTCGCCGCCCAAACTTAACGCCGCCGAGGAGCAAGTGCTTAACGCCGTTGCCTATTGCTCCTCCGGCCAATTCTGGCTTTTAGCAACGGTCTCGAATCTGTCCAAGTAGGCGAATAAATCATCCTTGCTTTCATCGAACACCACAAGCAACTTGCTCGGATTCAGTCGGAACGAGCACTCTTCCCTTTCCGTGCTGTCTGCTCGAGCAGGCGCGCGCTGCTGCAATCGGAGACGTTCAAGCTCTAACTCATGCTACCTTTGCGTTTATCTCTCGGCCATTTCAGCTTCCCTCTGTCTTTCTCTCTCGGCCATTTCCGCTTCTCTTTGTTCTCTTATCTGGCGTTCATTCGTCTCTCTTTCTCTCCTTTCGCCTCCCTTTCTTCTTTCATTTGTCGCTCCATCACTCCCCTTTCTCGTTCCTTCGCCTCCCTTTCTTCTTTCGCCCTTCCAGCCGCTATCCTCTCTTTCTCGACTTCCGCTTTCATTCGGCGCTCTTTCACCTCTCTTTCCTGTTTTTCTTTTTGGCTGACCCACTTCCGCAATTCGGCTCCAGACTGACCATGTTTTCATCAAGGGCAACTAATTTCTGAAGATCCATGGTGCCCTTTCCATAAATCTAGCCACGTGCGCAAACAAATATCTGCCTATGCCTCTACTCTCAAAATACGCTTCTGCACACAGATTAGCGAGAACGTGGTGCAACACACAATATCGCTTACGCCAGCACGCAAATGATTCAAGGCTCTTGCTCCCCAGTTTCAACACACTATGCGCCAAAGAAGTGGTGTCGCGAACGCAAGAAATAGTCACCAATCTCTAGCTATGAGACACGGAAAGCAATCACCGGGAAAGATTCAAAGAACCGATGTAACAGTTCTCCGAAAATTACCCCACGAAAGCTAGGACAATTAAGTTTTAAAGTCCCTTTGGTGCACCACCAAAACGCCAGCAGTGGTTCCAAGACTGAGTCATAGCCAAGGGGGATCAAAACAAAATGAATGTATTCCCATTAAGCAGGCAATTCACAAACACGCACAAACACAGACAGGATACAACATAGCACGGAAGAAACTAACACGAAGTGCTCAACCACATGCACTACAATAGACAATAAAACACAAAAAGAGTCCTATTCACCAGAGTCACTCGAAGCGTCTTGTCAACATGGAGCTTGCGGGCCGAGCTCGTCGGTTGGTCCGTGGAGCAGCGTCGTCAAACTTCTTTCTTCTTTCATTGTGTCACATCACTGATTGACGGCTAAGACTGCTGACGATCGCCTTAGGCCGACCCATTATATGTATACTTCCGCCGGCATTCGAGAAGCTTCGGTGCACGTCACGTGATCTCAGCACGTGCAAAGCTGAGAGAAAGTTCCCGATTAGACTGGTACCTATTGTTCAATTGAACTACGCGCAACAAAAATCTCCCACCGGCACTGCATTGCAGGATTGTGGTTCGGTTAAAGGAAGGACGCTACTTCCTGCCGCCCATGTCGGGAGCATGGCTAAGCGTCCGTAGGTGTTGGGGAAAGGGACTGAGAGAGATAGTAGATCATAGAAGGAGAGAAAGGCCGTAGTGGAGGTCTCCGGAAATTTTGACCACCTGGGATTCTTTAACGTGTACTGACATCGCACAGTACACGGGCCTCCATCGAAAATGCAACCGCCGCGGCCAGGATCGAACCCGCGTTGTTTGGGTGGCAGCCGAGCACCGTAACCACTACACCACCGAGGCGGGCATGGTCAAGATACAGTGCCTATATTATATGATAGGGTGGCCGGTGAACGGTTGTGCAGCGCGAGCAGTCGGATTTTTCAATCGCGAAACTCGCTAGCAGACGCCGCCTCCGTCGGCATTGTTTCTCGCGGGCGAGCGCGCGTTCTCCTTCCTTGTGAGCTGTGGTGCATCGTCCGTAATACGATGTCGGGCACTCAGATGTAGTGGGCACTATTTTGTGACAACCATGTCAGCACTGAAGTGACAATTCAAAGTGCTCAATTGGTGACCAATGAAGACGTCGCCAAGAATGCTGGAAACTATTATCTTCGGCGAAGACATTTAAGCCTCATTCGTTTGATGTGGGTGCCAGGGCACAGATGCTAAAGGTTATGCGGTCGCGCTCGCAGTGCCAGGTCTAAATGGTCCGGTAATTTCTGTATTGCCGATGTCGGCGTTTGCTACAGCTCCGCGCTTCACAAAATAGGCTACCTGAAATAACTTTAACAAATCTGCACTAGCCACAACTGACTTCCGGCACTTGGCTTATCCATGGAAGAATAGATGGGGCGAAACTAGAACAGAAGAAATCTCAATCACTAAATTACGATGCCCAGTCCCCCCACTTAACTTTTGCCTGTACAGGTCTGATCTGGCTCAATCACCGTCGTGTCGGCATTGTGATGAGGATGAGTCTCTCGAGCACTTCTTCATATCATATCGAAGATTCAATATTCCACGGGAAAGTTTTCTAGAAGTACCCTTGCGAAGCATGGGCTTAAATTTGTCTCTTACGGTAGTGCTCTCTCTTGGTGCGACTGTTCTGAGACTTAGGCACAGGAACGTCTGCAAGGCCGTATGCGATTTTCTTGTGAGACAAAAAGAAATCAATGTTTATTAGCTCAGTTTTTGTTTTACATCTTTTTAATCTTGATCACAGTACGTGAGAACCAATCTCCATAGCGATCGCTTCTCTTTTTTATAATTATATAACTTCAGTCCTAGCACGAAACTATTCTATTGACCTAAATTGGATTACCAAATTTGTATTACATTTTTTGTATTTTTTATTAGTAGTCCTTTCCCACACAAATCTCTTTTTCGGTTCATGGCCGATCCCCCAGAGTGGGTTGCGCCGAGGTATCCAAGGGCCAACCAACCAACCAACCATCTGCGGATGGAGGGAGAGGACGATATATCGGAGACGACCGAAACGTGCTTTGTGGAAGACCTACCAGATGCTGACCCCTTCGTCACCGTCGACCATAAGTAGCACCAAAGACAAGGCATACCAGTTGTCTTTTGTTATCCACCAGAAATATCGTTTTGGTGGGTAAACCCAAATGCTTTTGATACAGAGGTACTAGCGGTGACAAAGGAGACGCTCTTAGACATTCGCATTGCAAGAGACGGCAGCGTTCCCGCTCTGGCTGCTTCTCTAGAGCCAGCGAACAGGTTACTGGTGAACTCTTTTAATGGGAATATCTGTCGAACGAGACATAGTGAAAAGAACAGGCGTGCAAAACACGGACACAAAAGGCTATAAGTGGATACCACGAATGCCGAACCCTTACCAACTCGCTCAGCTTTCTGCCCTTGTGATCTGTTTCCTACTCGAGCAACGTTGCCGCATCAAGGACGTCCCTTTTAAACACAGTGGGGCGAAGTTGTTGGATTGCTTGAACGGCACAGGTGGCACATTGGTTGGTAGACAATCGTCTTCAAAGCAGACCGTAATTTTTGTGCTTTCGATGGGACCGACCAATGCGAGCGAGAGTGATGTTGGGCGTCACTATTTACCCGGTGACGCAGTTCTTTGTGGTCGTGCGATGCTTCAAATCGTCAACGACGCGGACATGTTGCGAAATATTCCCAAGGACCGTAATGACGAAAGGTGTGCGCTGGACCTCAACGTCATAAAAGCTGCGCTACGTCATAAAGAAAATATGCTAACTGGGACGGACCATACCCGTCTTCGCTTGGCAAGTGCCCCCAGAACGGGCAGCAGCAGAACACAAGAAAGAAATGCCCTAATATGCAGTCAGACGTTGCCGTTCAGCCCCGAATCCTGACCCAGTGGAGGATATCAGGCCGCAGCGCACTGGTCGACGATAGCGTTATGAACTAGAACACGAAAAAGAGAAAAACAGCACGCCGATGCACTGAAAACATTTAAGCTTTTATGGTGCATATGCATCTGACCTTCCAGGAACAAAATAAGGAAAGGAAGGAAGGAAGGAAATAGTCGACAGGGAAAGGGCCAGCAACCGGTATGCTACCATGCACAAGGAGAAGGGGATGGGGGAGATTGAAAGTCGAGAGAAAAGAGGGAAAGAGAGAGAGAGGGAAAGGTGCGCATATAACACATTGTCAGAAACAAAACAAGAACTACCTACTGCAACAACAAGACACCTGAAAGCCACAAAGTCATTAGAAGTTCAAAAAATTTCTAAGGGGGCCGTGTTCGCAAGTGACAAAATAGGACAAAAGGCTGGTGGGATATTCTTTGCAACAACCAAGGC
This sequence comes from Hyalomma asiaticum, assembly GCA_013339685.2. Lineage (NCBI taxonomy): Eukaryota > Metazoa > Arthropoda > Arachnida > Ixodida > Ixodidae > Hyalomma > Hyalomma asiaticum. The sequence continues at coordinate 53,134,707 of CM023482.1, forward strand.
CATAATCAGGATGACACCAAGATCTACATCATTACCAGGAATTCGTGTTCTGTTTGCCCGGGCTCCTGGGCCAGGCTAACTTCCCAGTCACCGGCACCTGTAGATATGAATAGTTGCTTTAAGAATGTCTAGATATTTCAATGGAACGCTCATAGCCTGCCGGGAAATTAGGAAACTTCCGCAGGCTAGTTTATAAACAAAGGTTTTTCGTTTTAGATATTTCAGAAGTCTGCGCAGGTTACAATCTTGGCATTTCCAACTATGCTGTGCGCCGCTCTTGTCGCCCAGACAACGACCCAAGCCGAGCAATTCTTCACGTTCACTTTCACTTTATTTCCTTAAAGGCCCCATGTGGGGCATTACATAAGGGGTGGGTGTGCAATGAGGATCCATGACACTTGACCATTCAGGATGACAACTGAGCTCTTATAGCTGCAATGAAAGCTTCTGGTTTGGTGATAGCAACGACGTCGTATGGAAGGCCATTCCAGTTAACGATGGTGCGTAGGAAAAAAGAAGACGAATAGGTGAGAACGCAGGTTTGGGGGTGAGTAACACTTATGCAGTGACCTGTACGAAGAGATATGCGAGCCGGTGGTGAGAAGCAAGGTGTCTGATTGAGTTGTTGTTGTTGTTGTTGTTGGGTTTAACGTCCCAAAACCAGTTCTGATTATGAGAGACGCCGTAGGGGAGGGCTCCGGAAATTTAGACCACCTGGGGTTCTTTAACGTGCACTGACATCGCACAGCACACGGGCCTCAACATTTCGCCTCCATCGAAATGCAGCCACCGCGGCCGGGATTCGATCCCGCGACCCTCGGATCAGCAGCCGAGTACGTTAGCCACTAGACCACCATGGCGGGGCCTGATTGAGTGAACTGTGGTACATTTTGTACACACAGTTCACTCAATCACTTTCACAGATATACAGGCTGGCAATGCGACGTGCTGTACACCTCACAGGTACAGGTAAATAAATATACCTGTACACAGTCGTCCCTTTTGTTATTTACATAACATGTTTGTAGTATATTTACAGGAGATTAATAATGCAGCGTGAGTGCGGGGCACGGCTGTACAGTGAACTGAATATTATATTTGCTTTATCATTCCTGCATTAGTTAAATGGCCTCGTCACGGTAGTCTATAGTGTCTATGGGCCTCGGCTGCTAATCCGAAGGTAACAGGATCGACTCCCGGCTACGGCAACTGCACTTCGAAGGAGGCGAAATGTTGACGCCCGTACACTGTGCGATGTCAGTGTACGTTAAAGAAACCCCAGGTGGTCGCAATTTCGGGAGCCCTCCACTACGGCGCCTCTCATAATCATGGTGTGGTTCTGGGACGTATAACCCTAGAAATCAATCAAATCATTGCATTAGTTAAATGCTTGTTTTTCACTAACGTCTTAGGGAGCGACGATCGAGCTCAGCCACCAGGTGACCGAGAGATGCGGCGAAGCCAGCCTATGACGCCCAGTTGGGACTTCATTGACAGCTCGCTGTAAGGCTGCTCCGAAGCTGTAAAGGTTTGCATATCATTCATTTTTCACGAACACATTCCCGTGAAACGCGCATACGTAGCTAGGCGGCGACATTATTTCCGGCAACGAACAGTTTAGTGCTGACGGTGCGCTTCACAGCACGACACTTAGTTTACTCTGCATCGCACAGTTGTGCTGCAGTGAAGCTATTTAAGGCGCAAACGAAATTCGGGCTGCGTGCGCCGTCAGTGTTCTGGCATTCTAACTGCGTACGAATTTCCTTACATGGCCTGCATGGCCTCATAGGTTCAATGCGCTATTTATCTTATTTAGATTCGTCAAAGGCTTTGCCGCGGTCCATTTCAAACCTCGCGCGCTTGTACGCTATCCTGTGTGGTGCATGCGCTTATAATTTTTCTTTTTCCTGACCAGATTTCCACATGCTACAGGTATGTGTGCAGAGTCATGGGAGGGGCGCCCACTTGTGGGCGCGACGTATGGCCTCTCATGTGTGCAGAGAGGCCATACGTTTTGTGCATGTGTGCAGAGAATTTAGCCGGCGTTGAAATATCGCTGACATACTACACTGCGTGGGAATCGGGCTTGGGGAGAAAAAGACGAGTTGAAAGAAGTGCAAAACACAGTGGAAAAAAGAAAAAAGAAAAAGTCGGACTTTGTGTTTCTGACTGTAGTGACTAATTGCGTCCAACGATATCATTTCAAGCTTGCATCACCCTGCTGTGAGGTGATATAAGATGTGTTGCACGATGGGTAGGTGATGGTGACTGTGAAGATAAAATTTAAATATATCGAGTTAGCCTAGACTGTGTGAATATGCTAAGAAAAAGTCCATCGCACGTCTCTTTTGTGTGGGGCAAGCTAGAGGGCCTAAAACACACTGAGGTGATAAAGGGAGCTGTGTAAGTGACTGCATGCAATGTTCATAGAGCACACGCTCATCATTGTATGCTCGGCACTCAAACAAAATATGCTCTACGGTTTCAGTAGAGCCACAGTTGATACAGTGTGGGCTTGTCTCCTGATGGAAGCGGTACCGTAAGTCGTTTGAATATGCAATGTTCAGCCGTAGCCGATGATACAAAGTTTCCAGATGTCGAGGTCTGGGTCGACGGAGTAAAGGAAAGGGTGATGATGAGTCGGTTACTTCCATTGCCGGTACCTTTCATTGTAAGCGAATCGTCTAGCCATTTGGGAAGCATCAGCTTTGGCGGAATAGGTTCGCTTATGGTTTTGATATCGAAGACCGTTTCGTGCTGCTCCGTCTGCTTTTTCTTTGGGCAGAATGCTACACTGAGCTGGTATCCACTGATATGTAATGCAATGTCTTGCGGCAATAGCCAGGTGATGTAAATAGGTAATGTCAGCACAAACGGGCTGATGATTAGTTTTCTTTAGGTGGTTGCATAATGTTTGCGGTGCTCCTTTAGAGTCGGTAATAAACTGCCCATCGGCCGGGCCTTCGGCGCACGATATACAGGACGGTTTCCTTGATGCCGTGAAGTTTCGTTGTCGTGGATGATGTTTTCCGCTGCAGCCGACAGGAGCGCATTTCTCTTGTTGAAGGCACGTAAACGCTACAGGAGGAAGTCTTTCGATTGAGTGAAGCATCAGTGTAAGCATGCGTGTGCTGGGTATATTTCTTGGAGAGTAGCCTGCAGCAGTGCGGTCCGCGGCATGCGGCCCTTTGATTCTTGGATGTCGGATACAAACTGGATAATATTTAGCAGCGAAAGTGTCGAGGGAGGAAGAGTGGGAGGCAGTAGGCACTGTGGCTGGTTATAGAAGGGAGGTGCAGCATTTTCACAGCTTCATCGAAGCCAGACTTACTCTGGGCTATGTGGACGCGATACAGAAGGTGTTCCTTCCCTTGCAGGACATGCCAAAGGTATTCCCGCATAGTTTCTTGAGTGGCAAGGACATCTAACTGGGAGGCAGCCCGCTTCCGCTACTGTTCCAGAGCCTGATAACCCTTGCGGAAGGCCCAAACAGATTCTCAGGCAGTTGTTTCGCGCAGCTTCCAGAAACTTTTTATTCGTTGGTGATAATTTGTGGAGTAGCGGTAGGAAATAGCGCAACGTGCCTTCAACATAGGCTTTTTCAAGCAGAACCATTGAGCGCGGCAATTGCAGATCCATCTTGTTCCCGCCATGAACTTGAAAACTTGCAATGCTGCAGCTATTCTCGCTGTTAGTTTCTTCACTTGAGGTGACCAAGAGAGATTTCGGTCTACCACAACTCCAAGGTTGCTGAGAGCACACATATGCCAGTGCCCGTCCGCCGAAAGGGAGCGGATATTTGGTCCTCTTTTTCTTGTAAAAGCCATGTCAATGCTCTTTTATGGCGAAAGATGAAGACCCCAGGGAGCCAAATACCTTGACACGTTAGGAACGCGTTTTGAAGCCGTTGCTGGGCTATATAGCGCGAGTTTCATCTGCTCCAGATGCATACGTCATCGACGTAAAAGGTGATGTGTACTCCTCGCGGTACGTTCCTTGTTGTATGTATCAAGGTATGGCTGAATGCGAGCGGGCTAAACACAGCACCTTGGGGTGCGCCATTCTCCACTGTATAAGGTAGAGTACGGCCATTCGGCGTAGCCATAAATATTTTCCGCTCCTGTAAATAGCCCGCAATCCATTTGCATAGCATACCTCCGAAGCCAAGACGGGCCACGGATATGAGAATGGCATAGTGAAAGCCAGAGTCAAACGCTGTCTGTACGGACGTGCCCAGCGTGAAGGTCCTCTTCAAGGGAAGAGATGAGGGAGACGAGATTGACGATGGCGGACCAGTTTTGACGGAGCCCGTTCATTTCTTCAGGAAAGGCATTGCGACTTTCGAGAAACACTGTCATTCTCTTATGTACCACACGTTCCAAAAGCTTGCCTACACAGCTCAGTAAGGCAATGGGTCGGTATGACGCATAGCTTGTTGGCTGCTTACCGGGTTTCAAAACTGGCACAATTTTCGCCAGCTTCTATTCCTTTGTAACCCTCATCAGATATCCACGAAGAATTATAATATTCTAGAAGTCGTAAGAGGGACGTGTGAGGCAGCTTTGCGATGGATTCATAGCTTATTTACTCAGGTCCCGGAGATGTGTGCCTGTTTGTATCGGCGATAGCGGTGGTCTGCTCTTCAACCGTGAAAGGCAGGTCCAACGCTGCTACTGCACCCTGCGAGATGCGAAGCTAATCTGTTGTGGAGCAAGTGGAAGGCTTTGGGGCCGCTGATAATAGCATGCAGTATTGTTCAGCGGCTTCTCTTGGGATTTTTAGGGGCGAAGCTCCTTAAGGTTTGGGTCTGTCCGTCTGTTGTAGTAGGGCGTTACCTACTAGGAACGCGCTACTAGGAGGGCGCGTGCCTCCCGGCGCGCGAGCTCTCTCACACTTCCATCTGCTGTCTTTTGAGAGAGAGAGAGAGAGACAGAGAGAGCGAAAGGCGCGCGTTGACTATGGAAAGTGCTCTTTCTTCGATGAACGCGCTACCAGCTCGCAAAGAAGGAGAACGCGCCCTCACCCGCGAGAGACAAGCTTGACGCAGGCAGCGTCTTCTAGCGAGTTTCTTGATTGAAAAATACGGACTGCTCGCGCTGGAGAACCGTTCACCGGCCACCCATAGATATATATAGGCACTGGATCTTGACTTGCAATGAAGTGCCGGTGGGAGATTTCACTTGTGCGTAGTTGAACCATAAGGATTCGTAGCGTGCGCGTTAACTAAATTAATGCGGAACCTGGCACGATCTACGATGAACTTCCGGAGCTTCGCCCACTCATCACCATTCACTCCGTGGATATGCTGTGAATTTTTTTGTCCGTAAAGAGAGAGTGCGGTGAATGGGTGAAGCTGTTGGAGTGGCGTGCGCATGTCTCTGATCTGCCAAATCTTAGCTACAGGTTGACGATCATCCAGTGTGGAACGCAAGTCGTGCCATCTCGGCCGATTACGTTTATTATCCTGGTATCGTCGTATATGACGCTGTGTCCTGTCGACAGGCACGAACGTCTTCTGGGCATTTTGTGCGCAGAACTTTCCTTTCAGCTCGCCTGCGAATACATAGCACACAGTCTGTCGAAGTGGTCGTCATTGGTCGGAAATCTCTCATTTTTCGCTGAAACTCGGCTGCATGAGCGCAGCACGGTGAGATTTCCTATGGCAGGTTCTCTGTAGTGTGTTTTTGTTGTGCGGCAAAGCATTTGTGACGGTATGGAATTTTTGTTGTGCAGTGAATTCCGCCAGCAGTGGATATGGGAGCTGTCTCGTACGCAAAGTCGTGTTTCTTGATTATAAGCCAAGCTCACGTAATTGTCGCTAGTCGCTGTACGATGCGCCGGCACTTTATAGTAAATGTACTGGCAGTCCTTCAAGTCAGCATGTTTACGCCATTCCCCAACATGTTAGATTTAGAATTCAGTTTCATATGTGCGCTAGACATTACCAAGTGTACAGCGAAGAGCACTTCATTTATTCCACACGCAAACGCTTAAATGTATTGAGCATCTATCTGGGTTGAGGAAGAGGGGAGACAATGTTCTAAGGCTGTTTTTCGAAACAGTGAAGTGATGGAAGATTAGGATCGAGAAGAGTCCGCCGAATTATTGATTATGCAGTTTGATTGCACAGTGAACTTGCAGCAAGACTACGATCGAGCTGCTGCGGAAGTAGATCTACTTCAAGCTCTAGCTCACTCTTACACTTCAGGTCTAATTAAAGGCTCAGATATGCCTTGGCGGGTACTGCGACTGCCAGACGCTTACATCGCCACATTTGACCATTTAGAGGCAAGACGACTCATCCAAACCGACCACAAAGGTGACATCAAAGCTGAAACCGCTGATCCTCCTCACAATGTCTCTTGATTCAAGAGAGCGGCACCGAAGCAACAAAGTAATGACACACACCAATTCCCTAACACAACCAGAAATGAAGGCCTGACGGAACGTTTTCAGGTGCGGAAGAACTTTGCGCTTCAGAATCCTGTGTTTGTTAGGCATAGGCATCACTGTTGAATATTAACACTCAAATGGGATCAGTCGGCAGCGTTCGCGCTGTTTAATGTCAACCAAACTACGACGTTTTCAAAGGTACAGCGCCTGCAAACGGCCGTTTCGTTATTGCAGAAATCTTTGACGTCGTTTTGCTAGCATGTTTCTGTAGCTTTGATATATGATGTTTAACCCTCTGAAGCTCACTGGCAGTGGCGTAGTCGTGCTGTTATGTTGGCGGTGGGAAGTCTGATGACCCCTTCTATACGTATGTATGTATGTATGTATGTATGTATGTATGTATGTATGTATGTATGTATGTATGTATGTATGTATGTATGTATGTATGTATGTATGTATGTATGTATGTATGTATGTATGTATGTTCGTGTGTGTTTTATATACAGCGCTTTTCAGAAAATGTGTCGGAAAATCTCATAGAGAAAAGCAGATATTTCAGCACGTTTTGGACGAAGCGCTTCGTTCCATGGTGGCAGGCACTGCAAAATGGGTGTGAGTGATACTCTAAACAGTAATTAGCAAAATTAGACTAATTAACCTTTAAATCAAGGCAGCTGGCTGGTAAAACCACAATGATGAATGAATGAATGAATCTTATTTACACAGGGAATCCGTATTCGTTGTAACATTGTCAAAAGGGCCACGATTGTAATTTCTGCAGATTGCTGAAATGTGGCTAATTGCGCCCAGGAAACCGCAAGTGAACGGCGAAAGAGCGTAGTTGCCGCTACCTTCGATAGTGGCCTGTGCGACACAGTTGTTCTCTTCGCACTGTCAGCACGCGTCGCTGTCGAGCGCCTATTCCGGCAAGCGCGAAAGGCGCGGCAACGAAAGATCGCCTCTTGATAAGGACGCTTGCTTATCGTCTCGGATTTCGCTGTGCGTGGTCGATCTATCTATCTATCTATCTATCTATCTATCTATCTATCTATCTATCTATATATATATATATATATATATATATATATATATATATATATATATATATATATATATATATATATATATATATATATATAAGCCGTGGGGGCGGCGACATCGACGTCACAGACGCTCTTGTCCATTTTCGGTTTCAAGGAGCCTGCCACGGGAAACTAATTGTTCGCGTAGCTCCGATATGCACTCCGCTATTCAAAATTTGATCGTTGGGATAGGTAGTATCGAGGACGGGCTCCAAAGGACTCACTTGCTGTAGCCACCAATTACTAATAATTAAAAAGCTAATTAGCGCAATTTCGCTAATTATGCATGCAAGTGGGGAAATTGTTCTGTATCTAGAGGCCGCCAATTCGTATACTCGAATGGTACACAAAACGTTCCCGCGATTTATGTCTTTTTCTAATTTTAAAAATGTGTTGCAACTAAAAAAAAGCACCCTGTATATATATACACACGATCAGAAAGTCACAGTGACAAACATATTCTTTAGGATTTATTCTGACGTTCCGGCTGGAGACCATCCTTTTTCAAAGATCTTTGAAAAAGGCTGGTCTCCAGCAGAAACGTCAGAATAAATCCTAAATAATATGTTTGTCACTGTGACTTTCTGATCGTATATTTATCCCGGTAGCCAGGAAGAACTTTATATATATATATATATATATATATATATATATATATATATATATATATATATATATATATATATATATATATATATACACTAGCCTTCATTGTTTGTTGGTGTGTGTGTCATGGCTGTTAACAGGCTCTGCTATATTCGTCGTTTTGCAGTCCCGATGGAACTACGTGGTTGCCAAAAGAGAACTCACGAATTTCCAGCGCTCATTTCGTGGGCAACTGCAAGAGCAACGTAAGCCGACACCCATCCTACATCCCGTCCATCTTTCCGACCATTTACAGACAAAGGACACCTCACCGGGAATATGCGCAAACGTACGAAAAAAAAAAAAAAGAAGGTGACGCTGTTAGTGGAAACTGCCGCCATATGTTGTGCAATAGTTGTTCTGACGTACCTTCGATGAATGTCTGCATAATGCAAATAAATGTTGCATGGGCGTGCGCTGAATATTTTGAATTCGTGACAGGTGCGGATGCTTGCAGCCTTACACAAGATTGGTTTTGATTTCGACCTTTGTGGAATGCAGGTTGCAAGTGGATGACACTCGTTTCAACGAGGCGACCTCGTACAGTCAGCTTCATGCAGATAAGCATCCATCGCAAAGCGCGGCTGATGGCGAAACTATGCAGGAGCCGCAAACGTCAATTGTGGACGATGCGCCTTGTGACTCGAATATGATGGGTTTCAGTGATGCTCCTACAAAAGCGCGCGTGAATACTGCTATACACGACAGCATAACGCCCCGCCGCGGTGGTCTAGTGGTTATGGTACTCGGCTGCTGATCCGAGGGTCGCGGGATCGGAATCCCGGCTGCGTCGGCTACATTTCGATGGAGGCGAAATGTTGATCCCCGTGTGCTGTGCGATGTCAGTGCACGTTAAAGAACCCCAGGTGGTCTAAATTTCCGGAGACCTCCACTACCTACGGCGTCTCTCATAATCAGAGCTGGTTTTGGGACGTTGAAGCCCACATAACGACAGCATAACGGTTCGCACCACACGCACACACACAATGCGTGCGTGTGGTGCAACAGAAGAAAGTCATTGTGCTTCAAAGAAAGACTATGTAAGGACACTTTTGAGTCTTGATACGATCATTCCAACTGCTGCGTGCGGCTCTGAAAATCTGTGCATATTCTTTCAGGCGTGCCATACAGAAGAAGAGTGACTATATAGGAAAACTATCGATACTTCTTTCAGCGACGGATGGTACCAAGGCGTCTACTCAGGTTGTGCACATAGAAATTAGTCACAATGGCTGGACCATAATGCGATTCCTTCCCATGTGTTCGGGTGAACCACGATGGCGTCTTCCTGTTCGCGTCGAAATTCTTGTTTTACTGCAATTCTCTAGCATTACTGGGCGGGCTTCATCTTTAATTCGTTCATTTCTTTTTAAGATCCCCATCTTGTGTTGGAGCTACTTAGGTACCTTTGTACTCCCCTTTGAGGTGCTCACTGTTCACATTAAACTTTCTTTCTTTCTCTTTTTTTTTCCTTCGCCAGGCCCCTCAGTATCCATATTTTTCTCACCCGCCTCAACCGTCTTCCTCAAGCACGCGTAAAGTAAGTTTTCTTTTTTCCCGAAAGCTGATTTTTTTTTTTAGCAGACGCAACACCATTGCTTTGCTGTTCATGTCCCGCTTTATATTATTTACAGTTACGTAGTGGTTGGAGGACTGGGGCCCCACACCACAGGGTTCGAAAAAAAATCATTTCCAAATAAGGAAGAAGCTGGAGGACACTTAGAGGAACACTAAACGTGAAGTGGTTTATGATGATATTGCCACCAGTTCATCGAAAGCGCCAGAAGCCCAGAAGACGCCGCCACTTACTATGTATGCAAAAAGCCACCACACATGCGTTCCATACAAAAAAATTACAGCATATCCACGGAGTGAATGATGATGAGTGGGCGAAGCTCGGGAGGTTCATCGTAGATCGTGCCGAGTTCCGGATTAATTTAGTTAACGCGCACGCTACGAATCCTCATGTTTCAACTATGCACAAGTGAAATCTCCCACCGGCACTTCATTGCATGTCAAGATCCAGTGCATATATATATAGTGCCTATATATCCAGTGCATATATATATATATATATATATATATATATATATATATATATATATATATATATATATATATATATATATATATATATATATATATATATGGGTTGCCGGTGAACGCTTCTCCAACGCGAGCAGTCGATATTTCTCAATCAAGAAACTCGCTAGGAGACGCTGCCTGCGCCAACGTTGTCTCTCGCGGGTGAGGGCGCGTTCTCCTTCTTTGCGAGCTGGAAGCGTTCCTCTAAGAAAGAGCGTGCCCATAGCCAACGCGCGCCTTTCGCTCGCTCTCTGTCTCTCTCTCTCTCACAAGACAGCACAGGCACGCGCCGGGAGAGAGAGAGAGGCACGCGCCGGGAAGCACGCGCCGAGGGCGAGCACGTGCCTCCCGGCACGCGGGTTACGCCTGACGACTGACGCGTGACAAGGTTAGACCAGGGTCCCTGGTTAGACTAAGAGGAGCTTCGCCCCTAAAAGCGGCGAAGCGACGCTGTACCGCGCGTGCCACCGCACCTCGTGCTGAAGAAACTTGCAGCTCACGTACGCTCGGAGGGTTACCGGCCCGAGACGGAAGCGTTTAAGAAGAGTTAGTCGACGAGTTGAGAGTGCAGAGAGTGGAGACCATTTTATTGCGATAGCAATTATATGGACAGTCTCGGCTGGTTTTTGCCGTCCCCGTCGCCGCCGTCATGAACCGTTTATGTATAAGTATGTATATATTGTCACGTGACACACAAGAGACTATGATAGCAGAGACCGCACCGTCAGGTAGGCAAGAACTGCTAGCTGAGCAAGATGGATCCGACTGGGGCGCGCGCTGAGCCAAAAGCAACTTCTTCCTTTTCTTTCTTTGTGTCCATGCTGGCTCGCGCCCGCCGCGCATGTCCCGGTGGCATTATTCCCCCCTTGAAAACGGCATCGTCCCGATGCACAAGAGTTTTGACAGGCACAGCCGAATAAAATTTAAAAAAGACTAACAGGAAGTGGACGGAAGATGAAAAATGGCTAAGGCCGAAGTTCTCTCATCCTAACGCGTAAAATAAGGCGTCAGTCGTACAACGTGCACAATCTCGGAGTGGTGCTTTCGACGATGTGGCGAGATAACGCCATCCGGAACAACCTCGTAGTTGACGTCACTAATGCGGCGCAACACTTTGTAGGGTCCGAAGTAGTGACTCATCAGCTTCTCGGACAACCCTTTGCGGCGAACCGGAGTCCACACCCAAACGTGATCGCCCGGGCGGTATTGCACATGTCGATGGCGAAGATTTAGCGCCGTGCGTCTGTGCCTTGCTGCTGTGTGATATGTAGGCGTGCTAGTTGGCGAGCTTCTTCGGCGAACTGGGTAAGCTCCTCAGCGTTAGGGGTGAGTGAAGCGTCGAGGTCGTGTGGGAGCATGGCATCTAACATGGTCTGAAGCCTGACGTCCGTAGACAAGACGAAACGGTGTAAAGCGCGTTGTTTCCTAAGTGGCAGTGTTGTACGCAAATGTTACGTACGGTAGCACCTGATCCCACGTTTTGTGCTGGACATCTACGTAGTACATTGATAACATGTCGGCGATGGTTTTGTTCAGTCGTTCCGTCAAGCCGTTGGTCTGCGGGTGAAACGCGGTTGTCTTGCGATGGCTCGTGTAGCTCAGCTTGAACACGTCATCAATCAGCTTGGATGTGAAAGCTGCTCGCCTGTCAGTAATAACGCTCGCAGGAGCACCATGTCGAAGAACAATTTGGTCTATAAAGAACTGGGCAACGTCGGCAGCCGTAGCGCTTGGTAGGGCCTTTGTCTCAGCGTACCTTGTTAAATAATCTGTGGCGACTATAATCCACTTGTTGCCGGTCGATGATAGCGGAAAATGCCAGAGTAGGTCCATGCCGACTTGATCGAATGATGCCCTAGATGGTGCGATCGGTTGCAACAGTCCCGCGGGTTTCATTGGTGGGGATTTGCGACGTTGACATGCACGGCAGCTTTTGACGTAACGCTTCACAGCTGCAGGAAGTTGGGGCCAGTAGTACGCTTGTTTGACTCTGGCGAGAGTGCGCGAAGAACCCAAGTGGCCAGATGTCGGCTCGTCATGGCAGGCTTGAAGGATTTCATCGCGCATGTCTGCTGGTACAACGAGAAGGTAGGGTTTACCGTAAGTGCTCGAGTTTTCTTGTACAGGACACCACCTCGCAGGCTAAACGACACGAGAGTGCGAGAAAGGCGTCGAGGCTGGGGAGACTTGCGTCCTTCTAGATTTTCTATAATTGCGCGGATTTCGGCGTCTTCGCGTTGTCGTGCAATCAAGTCGGTGGCGGTTAAGGCCCCAAGGAAGCCGCTATCATCCTCATCCTCAGCCTCGGGATTATACGCCTCAGTTGGTGCACGCGACAACGAATCAGCATCCTCGTGTTTGCGACCGGATTTGTACACGATGGTGAGGTCGAATTCCTGCAAGCGAAGGCTCCAGAGTGCTAGTCGTCCCGATGGATCGCGTAAATTGGTTAACCAGCACAATGAGTGGTGGTCGGTCACCACTCTGAACGGATGACCATAGATGTAAGGGCGAAATTTCATTGTTGCCCATACCACTGCGAGGCATTCCTTCTCCGAGGTGGAATAGTTCTTTTCGGCACGTGATAGAGTACGACTAGCGTATGCTATCACGCGCTCTATGCCGTCTTGGTGTTGGACAAGGACGGCGCCAAGACCTACATTGCTGGCGTCGGTATGCAGTTCGGTATCAGCGTCCTCGTCAAAATGAGCCAGAACTGGGGGTGTCTGCAATCGATTCCTCAGTTCGGAGAAGGCGGCGTACTGCTCCTCCCAAGGAAAATCCCAAGGAAAAATAACTCAGATAAATGCTTCCGAAGCGCGGAATCGAACCAGGAATCTCTCGCTCCGCAGCGCGTGGCGCTAACCACTACGCCACAAAGAGCAGATCCTTCGGGGAGCTAACGGCGAGCCTTATATACACACCCTTTACCGCTGGCAGGACTCAGAGACGGCAGGCGCTTATAAGCGTTTCTTCATTACCAGCGAGATGCCGCGAGGAGCGCAAGGGAGCGTACGAAAGTCACTTGAGCTCAAGGGACGCCGCTAAGCCACGGGTATATAGGTGCTCTCTGGCTAAGCGAACAAACAGAAGATGAGCGCGAACTATCAAGTGTCACAGCTGGACGCTTGAAGCACGCTAGTTTCCTTCGCTGCTTCGGCCGCCTTTGCAACAGGAGCGCTGTTCAAACTGAGAGTATCCATTGTGACAGCCTATTCGCGCTCGTTCGGTGTATATCTGTGCGTTCGTTTCGTGCGTGCTTCACTTGATAGTTCACGCTCATCTTCTGTTTGTTCATTTAGCGGCCTCCCCTACCTTTGTATGTGTAGCTTTGTGACACACAACGTATAAAGCCCTTCGTACCAGCACGCGCTGCCCACGGGAGGCGCTCACTCAGCAAGTTCATGTCTGCTACAATTAATATTGCTCCTGAAGCTGCGAGCCTCACTTCGTATAGCATTACAGTTTCTTGCTATCGCATTCTTGCTATCGTCCTTGCGGCGAAACTGTGACTCTTTTTTTTCTCTCGTTCTCGAACGTTTTCGAGTAGACAGGCACAAGTTCGCCCTAAATAAATAGTGTTTTACAGCAACAGGCTCGTATCTGTTGGTGACAATATTTTAACAACTAGATGGTCGTTAATTTCGCCATTTTATGCTTAATAATAAAAGAAAAAAAAAATGTTTTAGTCTTCGGCCTCATGACGTCACAAGGCCAATTTCTTTTTCTTTTCTCGCATTCCCGCTAATTCGCTCCATCAAATTTTCTGAAACTCCTGCCTTGCTTGCAACACAAAGTATGGCTTTTACGTGGGCCTTAGCAGACGCCAGCGTTAGAGCTCTGTGACTTCACGCATGTTAGTGCTGGCACTTCAGAGGGACCGACAATTGACCAAACCTGCTATTAGATTTTGGCGGAAATGAAAAAAAAAAAAAACATGAATTATGGTGATAGAATCAAGCATACTTAATGGAGTTTGAGTAGAATTTGTATTTTTAAATTGCGTTTGAAAATTACAAAAAACGGGCATGTTGCGCAGCGTAGCCGTAAAGACTTCGTTCGGTTTGGTGTGCGTAGTCAGATGCTTTTATACGCACCATAATTAGTGCTCTAAGTTAGAACACGCATATTATTAAGCATCCTCGCTCTGTTTTGTGCTGCCCATGAGGCACAAAACAAATGAGCTGACGCTGAGAAGCGGCGCTGCTTTCGCGGCGCAACCGTGGAACGGTCGCTGCGGGCTGCGACGCATGTGCGCGCCGTTTTTCTCTCGTGTCTACGAAGCCGGTATCGGAGTGTACAGCGCGAATTCGCGAGTGAAATCACAAGTCATAGCAATATACAGGCTTGATAAACACAACATTGACTTCTTTCTATTTAGGGCTTTACTAGCTTCATTTTCTCCATTGCCGGCTTATAATCGCTATCGCGCTCACCTCCCACTGTTTGCAACTGTGTTGCCTGTAAGACTCAATATAGTCGCCTCAGATAAAAAATTCGGATTTTATATGTTTCGCGACGTTGTCGGCGTTACCACTGGGTGATTAGGCACTCTGACCGGATAAGTTTTCAGTCGCACTAATAAAAGCAGGTACCATAAAAATTGGTTGTCGGTCCTTTTAAAGCGGTGTCGCCAGGCGCGTTTTCTAGCTTACCGATGATCTTCTCGCCGCAAGTTTAGTGTTTTTGGTAATGTGGAAGGTTAACCTACTAATGCGAGAAAAATTGTTCTTCACTTTAATGTTCGTTTAATCTTCGCATTTCAGTGAACGCTACAGCGTCATTAGGCCCTGGTCGCATCGCTTCCTCGTAACTGCTTTATGTTTTTTTCGTACATGTGAATCTCAGTGCGAGCTATCGTGCGCGTAGGAGTAATGTCGTAGGTTGCCATTTTTCTGGCGGGCTTTAAATGTGAAAGTGAATTTATTTCCCTGAGGCACCTTTTCAAGGGCGAAGGGCTTCAATTGCCAGGTGCTTCGGGAAACGCGGAAGTAGCCTGAGATTAATATTTCCGCCATTGACGCGGACACCGGATTTTTTTGCCGCGCGATCTCCCTGGTGCTGTCGCGTTAACACGCCGTAATCTCGTTCACGTACGCTCAAATACACACGTAGTTACATCGGCTATAATGTCCAATCTATCCGCACCACACTTTGTTGGCTACATTTTGAATTCTCCCAGGACACTGTCTTCAATTCCCGCCTCTTGGCTAAGCGCGCAGCTACACCAAGCAGTGCGTCCCTAGGGCCTACACTCTTAAATAAAAGAAAAGGTAGTAGAAAAGCTATTAGTTTTGGCACCATTAACACATCCTTTTGTCCCTTACTAGCTTAGATGTGTGCTACAGATAGTAAATGTCAGGAGTAGTAACTGTAACTATATGCGTGCGTAGCAAGTTACTAATGCTACTACCTCCACTCGCAGTGGTATATTAGGCTGTAATTGTGATTGGCGTAGGCAGAATTTAGACAAACAATGATTGATTTGGTTATCTTTGAATAAGAGTCCCATGCAGCATCGTTGCATACACATACGGAAACAGAAAAGTACAAGAATCTCGATCCAAAACATTAATTACAATTACTTATCCGAATCCGGTTCTGCTTACCGGAACAACGTGAGCGTCCTTAAGTATATGGACATATATAGCGTTAACGTTGCTGGTAGGATATATTGCGTAGCAGCTTTGATCTTCTGTGTGTGGTATAGGGTGTGCTGTCGTTTCTGGCTCGAACATATTTCTATCGAAGCTGTCACCTACATATTCTACTGTGCAGCGTATTCACAGGGCTAATCACATGAAGTAATTAGCGATCGTTAATTGCTGTAACCCGATGTAACTAGTCAGCCCCAATCAGTGTCATCGATCAATGCCTTAACGCTCTCATTTTTATATGATCTTAATGTTTTGCAATACAGTCGAGTTGATACGGAGACGGAAACGCCAAATATAGACTGAATCATAATAAGCCCGATGAAAGAGTGCCATGGTACTAAAGTTACTGACTTTGGTTACTACCCTTACCCATAGGCAGTAACTGCAGGTAGTAAATGACAAGGTAGTAACGTTACTACCTTGTCGTTTACTATAGCTGCAGTTGCCACTTAGGTCGTGAATGTTGTGACAAGCCCTGCTGTGACAAGCCTGTGATTAGCCCTGTGAATACGCTGCACATAGAAATATGTAGGTGACAGCTTCGATAGAAACATGTTCGAACCAGAAACGACAGCACACCCAACTTGATCGACTACCGCAAAGTTAGTAAGTAGCACTACGATTTTTTAAGAGTGTAGACCAAAGGTATTGCCGGTTGTATGCTAAAGCTTGCTCTTTTGAATGTACTCCAACCTCGGTTTATAACTCAATACTTCCACAAAGAAATAACTCGTTGTGTTCTTCTTTCCCCACAGTAGTTTAAACCCTGATTCCCAAGTACCACTAAATCTCGAAAGAATACTAGGTCCTGTGTGTACTATAGTCCTGGTCCTTGCAACATCAAGCTCTAAAATCTCTTTTCAAGTTTCTGGAAGACAAAGACCTGATCGATAAGTACAAAAAAAAAAAGAAACCTCTGTACATTGCAACATGCAACATCTGATATATTTCCTGTACGTGACCTCTACAAGCCCTTTTTTCTTACCTGCCCTCCTACTTCTAGGACCTCTAATCTCCAATCCTTCTCCCCATGCAAAGTAGCATGTATGTCCCCATTTGTACGCCGGCAGAATTCTCTGCTTTTCAATAAAGAGCTTTCTCTCTTTCGCAATTGTTGACACGAACAAAGCAATACAAACATGTTAAGACCCCCATGGAAATGTACACGATTTAATTAGCAGGAACGCGCGCGACGTGTGAACCTGTGCTCGCGTGCCTGTCGGTTTCGCCAGGCTACTTCGAGCCGACGTGCTCGGTTTCACACACTGACCCAAGGGACACCACCTGCTTAGTCAAGGCCATTTGAACGCAGTTATGTCGAACGACGTGACACTCATTGATATGACTTATTGACTTCTTGGGTTTTACATCCCCGAACCACGCCATGAGAGACGCCGTAGCTGAGAGCTCCGGAAACTTCGACCGCCACCGGGATTTTTCAACGTGCACTGACATCGGACAGGACACGGACCTCGACATTTCGCCTCCATCGAAATGCAGCCGCCGCGGCCGGGATTCGATTGCGCGACCCTCGGATTAGAAGCCGAGTGCCATGGCCACTAGACCACTGTGGTAGGGCGAACGAGTGACATTCGCGAAGCAATAACAAGTCCTTGTTTGTTACCTGTTAGTTACCTGTTGTGTCATTTCTCTTTTTCTTCAGCGAAAGCGCGACGGCACGAGCATCCACGACCCCGGGCAGCCCCATTTCCGCTTTTTTTCTCGTGTATACGTAAGTCGACAGACACGCTTGCAAGCGCGCTGCCTTGCAGCGCGCCCACGCCGCTCAGCGAAGACCGCGCCCGCGTTGATCATCCCACGCACGGGCGAGTGGCAAAGGAACGTAGAGGGCAAAGGCGGCAGTAGAGTGCGACCTCAGAGGGCCACACAATGACGGGAAAGAACGGCCGAGTTCACCCAACACGAACACAAGAGCCGGGAAACGGTGTTGAAGCTCTCCGCGACTTCGACCGCCCGATAAAGCGAGGAAAGCCCGCACTCGGACGACGCTTCTGTAGGTCAACGGGGAGGAACGAGGGCGGTTTGTCGGTGGCGGCGAGGCGACGTCTTCCTGGAGAACGCCCGGCAAATTTCGGCGCTCGGGAGAACCATGAATGAAACAGCTGCTGCGCGCCCTCTCTCACCCTTGCATTGCGCGAGGGAAAGAAAAGAAGTTACGTGCCGGATTCGGAGGGCCGCCGTCCCGGGATATTGACCCGGACGACGGTGAGCAGCATCGCGCGCGCTCGCCACGAGGAGGAGCGCCAAGCGCTCGGCTCAACCCTCTCGGGGCGACCGTTGGAGGGCGCCGCATGCCTCACCTACGACTGTGGTTCTCTAGTAGCGAGTGGTTGCGGCGGCGAGACGCGGATCCCCTAAACCGGTTCGCCGGTGCTTTGCATCGCCAGTTTTCGCCCCCGCGGCCCCGGCGGCGCAACAACCGCTAGCTCGCAAAGCAGTTCGGATTGCACGCACGGTGGAGGTGGTTGTTCGTGTGGAGGAACCGCGCGCGAGATGACCGCCGTGGTAGCAGCGCGACGAGAGCAACACATCAGGTGCTCCCGGCGACAGGTAGTGACGATGGCGAGGTGCTCGTTTCAGCCGATCGGAATACCGCTGGCCGTGTGCGTGGTGCTCGCCGCTTTCGCGGTCGTCCGCTGCGGTGCGACGACGGACTGCAGCGCGCCGCGAGACCTGCTATCTTCGACGCTCGGAGGCGGTGACCACAGGTGGACCGAAGTGCTCGCCGCGTCGCCCACGTCCGGTAAGTTCCCGTTTGTCGCTTGCACGGCGCGAGCGTGTCTCCCACCGCGTTGGCGGCAAATTCGCTCCGAAAGTTAAACGCTCTGCACGACCCACGGACCTTTGGCGCTTGATCGCGCGGCCATATGGTCGTTTGATTTTCGGTCTCCGCGTGCCGCTGCGTGCGTCGGCCCCCGTGCGCTCGCCGGCGGTCCAGCTTTGCTCGCAGCCGGCTCTTATTTTTTTTTCGGCAGGAGAGGCAGGGGCCCGGCCGTTGCTGGCCGCAGGAATGCGCTCGAGCGAGCTTTTTCTTTCTTGTCGCCGCCAGCTCGGTTGCCGGTGCCCCTGGGCGGGTTGAGGGGGTTCCGGGGTGGAGTATGGGGGGACCGGGGGGAATACGCTTCCTTTTGTGACCGCGCCGTGCGTTTCTGCGTGTGTGCTTGCGCGGGCCAAGCATCTTCGACGAGCAAGGCTCCTCCTTCTTCGCGCCTCCGTCTATGCCATCCCGCGACGGCTTTATTCCCACGGCACTCTGTGAGCTGCGAGGCGCCGTCGCCGCGGGCGGCCCGTGCACCGAGGTAGACAGAGGCATCTACAGCTCTCTGTGCTGCCGCCTGTTCAACGCTGGTTTCTGTTGTTCGTCGACACCGCCGCACAAGAACCGGAGGGGTCCAACAACCATTTTCCCAGAAGTCCCCTGCTTCTCCTGTGGAGAAGAAAAAAGGTGTACCGCGGAAATGCAACTCGCGGGCATCCCTTCCGAGGGTCGCGGCGCTGGGCGTTGCTCTCTTTCGAACTGCGCGGCGAGAACCTCCGTGCCGATTCCTCGTTTCCAATGCAAGGGTGATTATTTTATGATTATTTCTTTTTGCCTGTATGGTGCTTGACTAAACTGGGACACCGGCCCACGCCGCAGGTATCTTTCCGTCGCAGACTTGTGGCCTGTCAGCTAAGCCCCGCCGATCAACCACTGTCTCGGAGGAAGAGTAGGAAGAGGCAGATCCGCTGGCAGCAGCGTGCAGCTGCGGATGGGATTACGGGAAGCGCGTTCTGTTCGTGATCGAACCATCACGTCATGGACCTGTGTCGGTGTGGTGAAAAAAGAGGAAATAAAATATATATATATAGGTCTCGGTTTAACAAGGAGGTGTTGCTCCAGCAATGCACGCGTTCTCGAAATTGACCTGTAGCCTCCTGGCGCGCCTTTTGATCTCGCCGTCTTCTTTACGACAGTTTTTGTTCGAGCGAGGAAAAGCGCTTGCTGTTCGAAACGGCGATAAGTGCATTTCTAAACAAACAGAAGAGAGAAACCAGGTTCCCGTGATCGAGCAACGAATGCGATTGCCTGAAGTGCTGTCAACAAGGGGAACGTATGCACCGTCTTTGCGGGCGTTTAGGTTGCTTAGCGCAAGTCGCTACTAACCCTTTCTCGTCCGTGGTCTGTAGTGTTCTCGTCAGAGAAGTCACTCGCTCCGTTTCGGCTCGGGAAGCCTGTTCAAAGGCATCCGTAACTGGACAGGATCGGGAACAGGACACTCTGAAGAGGCCCGAGTGGTTTCATGCGTATGTCTCAAGTGTTTCTTCGATATCATCGGCGAGTCATGAAACGTGCTTTAACGGAGCGACCGTAACTTTTCGTCCGCAACATTGACTAACTTTATTTCAGTCCTGAGAAGACGCACGGTGTAGACCATTGCAGGATCATCGGCTCTTCTCGAGATCAAACGAGGGCCGTCCTCTGCGGCGGAAAGATCGTTCAAGCGTTGTTTGTGACCGGAGGACTGATTAGGGCCGACAAGTGCTGGTGCTTGATGTGCAAAGCGCGGCTCACGAGATCGCCGTGGCGCGGTCTGTCCTTTCAAGTGGACTCGGCAGACCGTTTGGATAAGAATTCGGGAAATTCGCGGCAATAGTGCAGAGTGGCCAAACGATCAGGTCTCCCTGTGATGAAATCTGGTCTTACGAAATCGGCGATCCAACGAGGTATACTTTCGCTTCCCCGGCTCACTGAGCGCATTAGGAACCGACAAAGGAGCATGGGGGATGGAGATGGTTAAAATATTGGCTATGCCTGGTTTCAGGTTGGGTTAGGAACATTATAAATGTGCGCAGTAGTGCGTATGTAGATGAAACTACACTCCTTTCTCACGTCCTCTTTTGTCGAATAAAACGTTATCGGCGTGTTTCCAGCGTTTGTGATATAACGAAGTTTTCAAAACAACGAATTATATGTATACGTGGTGGTCAACGGGTTTTGTATCATTGATGTTGAACGCATGTCAACAGGCGAGGGCAACTCCGGCGGCTTTACGATGTCCACTGGTCTCTATGAAGTTCTCCCTAGCGCAGTATTAACATATTCCAAGCCATGCGTTGCAAGCGATTTAAGAATTCTTTTGCGGATTCTTCAGCTCTGGAATACGGGCCGCCCTGTGTTTTTGACGTCATTACCTACATCGCATGCCTACCCGACCAGGCAGGATGTCAAAAGCAAAACGGTTATCTCTCAGCGCTGAAAGCTTCGTTGTCAAACTCAGAAACGCTACTCAGAAACTGGATACATCATCGGTGACTTCGTCGCCTTATTTTTTCTGGCAGCAGCTCCATATTTCTAAGGGCGGGGAGGCTGGGACGTCATCGCATGCGCTTCGGTTTCGGTTTGAACACATCGTTGATCTGGCTGTTTAAAATTATTGGTTTGTTTCTGAACAAACTGAGCCACCCCGCCTGCTACAGGACTATCATCACCATTGGAATATAGTGGTATCGGTATATAGCGAAAAAAAAAAAAACACAGAGAAAAAAGGAAACAAAGAAAGACAGGAGTTCCCCTTTAAAGGAGCCCTACAACAACACCTTTTCAACATAGCCACAGAAGGGTGACAATCGGTGGTTGAGGCTCCTGTGCACATATGAGCCAAATGTTATGTCACCGCGCGCGTCAGCGAACTTGGAATTTGGTTTGAAATAAAGCTGCAAATCACTTGCAGTTCTTTCAGTGCATGACGTCGCTGGCAGCATCGACTAAGCTGCTTGACGTTTCTCGGTCTTTGGAGTTAGATAGAGGCAGAGTTAGAGACAGATGGAGAACAAATTAAAGCATTGGGGAGCGTCTTTCCACGGCCATGAGACGAACGAATGTAATTTTTGTCTCAAGCGGCGCGTTCGGTGCATCCAGTGACGTCATTTTTTGAAAGAAGAGGAGCCGCTGGACAGCTGTATCTGAAACCAAATTGCAAATTACATGGTGTGTGCAGTGTGCGGTAACATTTGGCTCACACGTTGACGGGGTCCTCCACGAGTGATCGGCATCGTCTTCTTCACTATGTCCCAAAGAGTGTCGCGGTGCCCCCTGTAAGGAAGGGAGATGGACGTCCATTGCCTGTCGACTCAAGAGGCTCTTTTGCGTGATCCCAGCGAGTCGAAATGTGCCTTCAGCGGAGACCATTGTCGATTGCCTTAGCCGTGGCAACGTGCCTGCGTTTCGCCACAGCTGTGGGCACGCTTCGATGAGCAGCAGCTTGCGTTCGGTGACAGGGACCACATGCATCACCAATGTAGTATATACTTGTGCATGAGGGTACCTGACGTGCAGGTATAGCGACGAAATAGAGGAACGTATAAAAGGGATGTTGATAAAAGTGTACACGGAGGAAAATTCATTCGGGTCTGAGCGTAGTTCGCGCGCCGTGTTCAAGTACGTAATTTATCGCTTTCCCGTTGGAAACCAGGAGGACATGAAGAAAAATAGGTCTGCTGGTTACTCGATCGCACGCATGCAGTTATTTCTTCTAACGCGTCCTCCTTTTTTGATACACGTTGCGGAGAGCACACGCGTATGCCGACGCTGTGATGCATACTGAATTTAAAGAAAACAAAATGGAGCGATCAGTGCCGCTATATAGGCAGCGCAAACGGTCAGTCGGCGCGCGTCGGTTTAGCCGCCAGATAACGTCGTTCTCGTCTGGCCCGCTCAGGTCCCGCAATAGTTGAGATTCGGGATAAGCAAAGATTGCATTTTCTGCAGCTATTGGTCGGGCGCACGGCTCAACGTCCGTGGTTGCATGGGGTTCAGGGAATCAAGGAGTAGAAAGGAGAGAAACGCCGTGGTGCTGGGCTCCGGAAATTCCAGACACGTGGTGTATTTAAAGGGACGATCAAGGGAAAAGGTGGAGCGCTTTAGAATGATAACTTATATTTCGAGTACTAGATTGTCGTTAATTTCGAGATTTTATGATGACAAAACGAATGTATAATGTTTTTGGTTTTGAAAGGCGCGCCGGAAATTTGGAATCCAATGACGCCAGAAAGCCGAATTCCTGTTTCTTTATTATTATTGTTTTTCGTATTCTCGCCGAATTTGCTCCATCGAATGTTCTGAAACTCTCTGCGGCTACTACGCCAATGACCGCCGGCTATTTTACTCCACGCAGCGCAGACGGCTGTCGGCCGTCTCGGCTTGTTGCTATGAGTCAGTCCCTGGCGCGAGCGTGCACCTAAGCTCACCTTCGCGTGCTATCTTCTGTCGTCGTATTTTGCGAGCCTCGCGTTATCGCGCCGTCTTATTTTCTGCTTCCTTTGTTATCCGTAACTGTAGTCCTGGCCCTGTATCAGACAGTGTGACTAGAATAATACGGAGATAGAGAGAGCGGGATAAACATTGTTTGCAAAGAGATCTCTTGGCGTGCACGGATTGCGTGTAAGCGACGCGGAAGCCGTTTGGGTATAATATCCCGTCACGACGTCAGAACGGCCCTTCCAGTTATAAGCGTGGAGATTCAATAAAATGGTGCTTGGAATTCGGTGAGGCGCATTGTGGGACAATCGGCTTGCACGTTTACAAAGCGAACCTTCTCTGAGAGTGCACAAGGTATACGTCAGAATAGTGTTGATATCTTGACGTATGAGTGAATTTATTGCCTCATCTCTCGTCCCTTTTTCGCGCCTAAACTCAAACGCAACGCAAACGGGGAGGACCAACGTGGAATGATATTCCGTATAGTCCGTGGCATGGCATAGACACCTTGGTATTTTAATTGAATAATTAAAGCGGCGTCACAGTACACGATGGCACCGGGTTTCTTTAAATACACCGACTCCTACTTTATACTTAGAGACCCGTCAGCAGTGATGGATTTAAGTTTTCTTTTGCTCGCCATTAAGAGAATTAAACTGAATGAGAATTTAGGTTTCCTGCTATAGGAAGCGGCGCGCCTTTTCTGTAGCGGCGGTAAAGTTAAACGCTTTCTGGAGTAATCGCATACGCCGGTCGGTGAGTTCGATTTATAAAGCTGAAGGGCGTGCTTTCCACTGACCGTTCAAATATATGCGTTCCCCCTCACAAAGTTGAACTTACTCGACGAAAAAGAAAAAAAAAAAAAGATTGCAACTCTGAGGGCCAAGCGTTTCCTGTTTATTTCCGGCTTGTGGTCCAGGTGCCGGCGGAAGCGGAAATTACTTCCCTCCTAACTCAGCACTGGAGCAGGCTTGCCGAGTTTTAGAAAAGTATCGTTTACCTTGCAGGACGCGGAGCTACATGATACGGCTCACGGCACGTTGACTGCAACTACGAGCTCTTCAAAAGAAGATTGCTTAAAAATAAGTAAATAGAAAAAAAAAAAGATCAACGGACTGCCGTTTCAGAATTCATCTAAAACATCAGAACATCTTGCGAAATGTGAACAGCAAACTATCTTATCGACGGTGTCAGGACAGGTGAAGCCAGCCTTAGCGCGCACACACAAAAAAAAGGAAAACAAAAACGTGGAAAAATGGCATTGTCAGGAATTGTCAGGAAAATTGTTTCGGTTGCAGCGTATACCAACTCAGCACGGCCACAGTTTATTAACGTGGCAAATATATGAAATCGGCTTGGAATAGTGCACTAAAGAAAAAATGCAACTATTTGTGCATTAGTAAAGTAGTGCCATTCTCAATACCGCAAGCGCAAGCGTTGCTGCTTCATAAGCGGTAGTACGGGCGAATAAAATACAAGAAGCGAAGCCATCTTGATGTGACCGGTTTCGCTTGCCATGGCGTCTCACGTAGGAGATGAAAATGAAGCACATTGTGCTCCGTGAGGCGAGGAGAGTTATGACGTACCAAGTTTCAGGAGGTCTTGTTGAGCCAGCAGGGACAAAATATTGACTGATTGATTTGTGGGGTTTAGCGTCCCAAAACTATAGCTCTGGTTGAGCTATAGTTTTGGTTGAGCTAATATGAAATCATATTAGCGACTTCACGCTGACGTTAAGGTTCGGAGGTACTGGCGCGTAATTTAATGCTGTAATTTTGAGCTTCATCGCTGTTCAATTGCTCACCCTGTGGTGGGGATGTCTAGGGCATTAGAATCCTCAAATATTACGCTGTTTGTCAAAAACTTCTGATTAACTGTCTCACCTCGGCATCCGTTTAAACGCACGTTCGTCTAACTGTTCTCTTTTGCCCTCTATTCCACCCCGTCAGAGTGCGGTGGCGCTGCCTTCTCACCAGGGAAATAAGTTATTTTTTACCCCCACCCCTTCCGCTCTTAATGCACACACATTCGGTCTCTCCTATATCTTTCACTCCCTTTCCCCCACCCCCTACGGACGCTTAGCCGTGCTCCCTACATGGGCTGCAGAAATTAGCGTCCCTTCCTAACCGAACCACAATCAATCAATCAATCAATCAATCAATCAATCAATCAATCAATCCCCCAACTAACGCGCCTGCTTTCGATTTACACTACTGTTACGACATGTAAAGCCGTTCCTGTAGCCTGTCACCAAAGCGGATCAGTTCATGCACACGAGCCTTAGTTTTGCAGTAAGTGAACGGTTATAATTTTCTAATTTTACCCGCACGATACGCAAGCTGTGTTACCTGCAGCTGAAACTACATCATGTCTTCTATGTTTTCACTCTATGTTTGCCGTGGCGGGGCCTTGTGAATTCTTCATCGCTCTGCAGTGGGAACTGCGTGAACCGCGGAAGTTGTCGCGAGAGAGACGTCGCACAGCGCTGTAGCGCGCCTCGTAAACTAAGCGCGCGCATGCACATATAGTAACGGAATAGATGATTGCGACCGTAACGTTATATTCAAAGTGGTACGCGAAGTGAGGCCAAGGGCAGCGGACGGGACGGGGAAACAACAAAGAGGTCCTTGTCTCGTCCTTTCAGATGCCGCGTCGGTTGTCTTTGATGCGACTAATGGCTCGTCAAAAGGCGTCAGCAGTTTCCGCGTGCTTATAGCTTGCATCATCGGTGTTTGCGTCCGAAAATAACCGGCTCAACTTGCGCTGCATCGAGACAGCAGAGTCGCGTGGTCCCTGGCAAAAAGCACGCGGGACTGCTGGAGTGCGCGACATGGTTGTTACATGGCACGATGCCACGACGTCGACTGCGTCGAAGTTGTGAAAACTGTATCGACGTTACTTACCTGCTGGGAATGACACGTTGTAGTGCTTTCTCGACTCGTCTACTGGAATATGTGTGTAACCTTCCAACACTCTCCTTTCGTTCCTGCGACATGTGAGGAATTGGGAGCTGTCCACTTCGAGGGCGGCAGGGGGAATGGTCCACTTGGGGCCTACGGCCCCTGTTGCTGATGTGCGTCAGACGTGTTAGGGAAGTCCATCTATATAGCTGGACTGGACAGATCTATGACTGTGGGTAAAGCCACACTCCTCATTACGGGAAGCGAGCTGCCCCTGTATTCACTAAGCGATGTATTCTTTACGCATCCGAATTGGTGGCGTGCCTATATATACGTGCGACACCTGCCTGACCTAAGAACGTCTACTGAAGACGTCCCGCGGGGTTCCGTGCTGGGCGTGACAATCGGCGTTATATATCCTCTGCGGACAGCTGGACGCAAGACCGTGCTTTGGACAGCCAAGATTCTGGGACGATGGCTGTGCGCGTCAGCCGTGCAGAGAGCCACAAAGAAGTCGCTATTATGTGCTCTCAATAGGCAGTTCACTGCGGCCGCTTGTAAGCATTGCGCGCTCTTTCGAACAGTGCGCGCAACGAGTGTTCTCTTCCTCTTTCTGACCTCAGATTTGTGACATTTTCTCCTAATGGCATGGAGGACAATTCCCACACCCAAGGGCAACGTAACACTTCGGACATCCGTATATGATTAGCCTGCGGGTCCCCGATTAGTGTTCACGTCTCTTTCCGACAGCTATAGCGGGGACTAGTATGTTCTGTGGCCTGCCGTGTTACTCTGCAGGTGAAAACAAGTTTACTGAGAAACACTTGTCACAAGAAATAATAATAATAAATCTCAGTGGAAATATGTGTGGAATGCCTCACATGTAGTTAACGTAATCATTATTCTTACACAACCAGGCTATTTGGACGTGTATAATACGCGCATGAATTGGCGCGAGCAACATGTACCGAATTCTGTAGCTTCGACCTCCTCCATGTCCTCGCTCGATATCTCAGCGTATCTGCGCATAAAACCTGTTCTGCAGTCGCCTAGGCGAGTGTCTTGTCCTTAGTGGGGCTCGTGGAGATGCGCTGATAACTATAATGCTTCGTTAATACTCTCTATTCGAAAGG
Source organism: Hyalomma asiaticum (assembly GCA_013339685.2). Taxonomy (NCBI): domain Eukaryota; kingdom Metazoa; phylum Arthropoda; class Arachnida; order Ixodida; family Ixodidae; genus Hyalomma; species Hyalomma asiaticum. The sequence continues at coordinate 53,161,860 of CM023482.1, forward strand.
TCGACGTCGCCACGCAGTTGGCGGCGAAGCTGCTCATGATGTTCCGTGTGAGCGGACACTTGCTCGACACGTACAAGGCTGACGTGCCACCGACTTAGCGCCTCAGGCCGACAATGTGCAGATAAAAAGTGACGCTTATTCGCCACTGAGAGCGAAATGTTGCGTCTGTAGGGACGCGTATTAACAGTCCCAGAAATTTTCGAGGGACGTCGTGCAGTGCTTTCGGAAGGCCGAGCCCCCCATACATCTGGAAATGCAGAGAGCGTTAACTATAACGTCTTGCGTGCTTTACTTTTGCTTAACATTCCGTCGTCCAGTCGAGGAAGGTAGCCAATCGGAAAGTACACCCGTTTGTCTTACCATTACAATCGACTCCTTTTCGCTCACCAGTTAGAAGAAGCCCCGCCATGGTGGTCTGTAGTGGTTATGGCACTCGGCTGCAGATCCAACGGCCGCGGCGGCTGCATTTCGATGGAGGCGAAATGTTGAGGCCCGTGTGCTGTGCGATTGTCAGTGCACGTTAAAGAACCCCAGGTGATCGAAATTTCCGGAGACCTCCACTACGGCGTCTCTCATAGCCAGAACTGCAGGTTTTGGGCACGTTAAACCGCACAAATCAATCAGTTAGAAGGAAACGTTTGCGCCGTTCGTTCGTTCATTCATTCACCGCACAAATCAATCAGTTAGAAGGAAACGCTTACGGCGTTCGTTCGTTCGTTCGTTCGTTCGTTTGTCCGTTCGTTCGTTCGTTCGTTCGTTCGTTCATTCATTCATTCATTCATTCATTCATTCATAACTGAAAGTGCCCATAAACGGCAGACATGGATGCTCGCGTGTTCTCATACTTTTACAAAGATCAATTCTAATAAAGCTCCTAGGGTGCTACTAGCTTCCTGCATAAGCCTTAACGACACGCGGGCGCGCGTTAGGGATCCGAACCTACGACCTGGATTCTTGCTGCCGAACGCCTCAACCGCTGATGGAGAATCATAGCGTGCATACCTATCAGAAAAGTGTTCCCGCATTGGGTATGAAATCGGGAAAGACCAGAACACCTTATATTCGCACTGTTTCTTTTTTTTTTTTTTACGTCCTATGTGCGCTTCCGTATGGCGCGCTCATGTTGCCCCTTCTGTTCGCTTATTTCGAAGCACCAACGGGAGCGAGTAATTAATTTACGTACGTGGCCGCTAGTGTAATTTATTAGAGGAATATAGCTGGATAAGACCGGTATTTTTTTTCTTATTGTTTTTGACCCCGTTTCTCGCTCAATGAACAGACGCAAAGGTGACAGCGGCAGCGCGATAGATTAATCCGAGAAGAATCTCCGCGGCAGCTATCGTTGCATTCGCAAAGGAAAGAAAAACACAGAAAGAAACTAATCGGGCGTATTACTTTGTGCGTGTGTGTGATATATAGAAGCTACCTAACCGTGTATGCCAGGGGCAGACATGTGGCGGGCAAGGAAAGAATGGAGCGAATGAAGGGCGGTAGGAAAGAGGTGAGCGAAAAGCGGTGTCTGCCTGTGTCGTTGCATAATGCATGGAATGGTTGCATCAGCAGACTGCCGCGAGAGTGGGAGGCCTGAAAGAAAGAAAGAATAAAGAAAGCAGTAGTGAACAGGACGGTGTTCTCTGCGAGGAAGAGTGGAAAGGGGTCAAGGGATAGAGAGAATGGAGGACGAAAGCTGGGGTGAGGAGGGAGGGGGGGTGGGGAGATGGAGATTGAGCTCTCTAGTGGTTGCGCCATCGGAAGTTGCGCTGCGGGAAATGAGACTTGAACTTGCGTGTCTCTTGCTCGCTTTTTTTTTATTTGTCCTTTTTCTTCTTTCGTCTTCTTTTCCTGACTTCTGTCTGTTTTTTTTTTTTTTGTATTTCGAATGCGTACACGTCAGACCCCCGGTTCGCTGCTATGCGATCGAATTATCCGCGTTTCTGGTGGAAATCGAGGAACAGGTCTTCAGTTTCGCAACGTTTTGCCGAGATGAATTCGCTGATTAAGCTGTACGCGCGTAAGCTAATGCCATCTGTTGCACAAAATCGTCGCGCGTATTGTGTGTATGCGTAGCGAGGTTATTTATGCTATCGGGAGCGTCGATCTGCCGTGTGCAGCGCTAAATACGTTCGACGGAGTGTGCGGAGAATATTTTGAGCCTTCGTTTAAAAAAATTGCTTCTTTCCTTTTTTTTAGCGGGGAGGGGGGGGGGATGCATGCTTTTAGTATAGAACGCAGTACAAGAAAACCACGTGTTGTGAAGATTTGGTAGCAGCCGTAAAACACCGCAGTGCGTTGGATACAGCCATACTGCCTCTGCATCAAGGGTCACGTGCTGATGCGTCTTTCATCCAGCTACATATATGACCGAATCCGGTCTTGTCGGGTAATCGCTCTCTTTGTGGGATAACTGTGGTCACATAGGAGACGCACTCCTTTGATCCTTCCATGCTTGCTACTTCGCAGTCTGTGTGTAGCTGAGTTCACAATTCCGATAAGTGTACATTTGCCATTGGCTGACCGCTTTCGGTGGTTACATGCCGAGCGATAAGGTTGCCTGAAAAAAATGTTTCAGCTAGTATTGTTGCATGAACAGAGCTCTCTCTCTCTCTTTCTCTCCTTGTGTGCCTGTGTGTGTTTACGCACGAACGCACGTGAGTTCACGCTTAGTAAACGCGTGGCCTCCTGAATTCGCATTCTCAGCAGTGAGTATAATTCGGGCCAGCAGAGCTTGTGGGTCTCATATATTATCAAGCATATTCATATTACGCACGCCGTCAACGCATCACGAGTCGTGAGTGAAGGGCCACATTTTCCCGGTAATTGACTCACTTATCCCAGTGGTGAGTGGTACTAAACTTACGAGTTAGCAATGGTTAACTGAGCCGTTGACATGCAACGACGCCTCTCCAGGCAAGTGCTGCGTTTGATGCATGGCCAATGGCTGTTCACGTTTTTTGTAGGACTCCGGGAATTTTGCTTGAATTGACCCCTATACGCTGCGCACCTGGATACCCAGAAAAAAAAAAAAACTTTAGTATGCTGATAATTGGAGGGTATATGTTACGAGGGTGATTGTATATATATATATATATATATATATATATATATATATATATATATATATATATATATATATATATATATGTATATAGTAGTGCTCGGCCGCTTAGTTAAGTTCGTAACCGGCCGCTATCTAAACTATGGTCCGCTCATGCGCCTCGTCGACACATTGCGAGGCTCTTTCCACATGCGACAAAGTGCAAAGAAACGCGGGGAAAAAAAAAAGGATGAGAGAGGAATAGAGACAGTGAGTAAAACTCATGCATGAGTAAAGCGATTTCTAACCTGCTGGCCGGATCATTTCCTTGTCCACTTAAAGTTCGTATCTGCAGTTTGGATGCCCTTGTACGCGTATTTCTTGCTGCACCACTTAAAAAAGGTAGTTTAAGGTGACTATCTATAACGTGCTGCAGGCGTCGTGGCGGCTCGCTTTAGCGACGCCGCGCTGTGGCGCCACTAAAGGAAGACGGCGCTGTTTCGATTGCGCCCGCATTTAGATCGGGCGCGAGATGCATGGGGAATACTCGTTTACTTAGATTTGCACGTTCAAAAGAAATAACCGCGCATACTCAAGTGCTCTTTACGCTATTTAGTTTTAGTGTAGTCTTCCCTCGGCATACGCTGTACCTCGTGATCACATCGTCGCTTTGGCGACGGACAACCCCGTATGATTTCATCGTCGCCTTTTATATCCTGTTTCGCCGGTTCGCTCTCTGTGGCGCAGAGTAACGAAGTCAAGTTTCACGTCCTGGAATCGGGTGCCGAGGATACTCTACAGAACCTAGACGCTGTGTAGACACCGCGCTGTAGGAAGGATAGGGTTGCTATGTAGCATTCGCGAGGACAACGCACAGGAGCATGAAAAAAAAGAGAGAGAAAAAAAAGAGAAAAGAAAGTGGAGTAGCCTTATTCTTATACAGGGTCTGTCGCAGAAGCATGTCTTTTTTTTTTACATATGCGTACGAGAAGAGGGCGCAGAGGAGTGCTCGGTTTCAATAGGGTCTTAATTGGCCCCTTGTCGCCATTTATACAGGGTGTCTTTTTTAGTTGCAACATATTTTTTAAATTAGAAAAACATAAATCGCGGGAATGTCTTGTGTACCATTCGAGTATACGGATTGGCGGCCTCTAGATACAGAATAATTTCCGCACTTCTGCGCATAATTAGCGAAATTACGCAAATTAACTTTTTAATTATCAGTAATTGGTGGCTACAGCAAATGAGTACTTTGGAGCCCGTCCTCGGACACTACCTATCCCAATGATCAAATTTTGAATAGCGGAGCGCATGTCGGAGCTACACGAACAATTAGTTCCCCTTGGCAGGCTCCTTGAAACCGAAACTGGGCGCGAAAAGAGCGTCTGTGACGTCGATGTCGCCGCCTCCCCGGATTTCATCACTCGCCCGCGGGGCCCAACGCCGCAGAGATAACGCAAGCTGCTTGCGCGGCCGGAGCAGGGGTGACCACGGGCGAGTGACGAAAGCCGTGGGGGCGGCGACATCGACGTCACAGACGCTCTTTTCGCGCCCAGTTTCGGTTTCAAGGCGCCTGCCAAGGGGAACTAATTGTTCGGGTAGCTCCTACATGCGCTCCGCTATTCAAAATTTGATCATTGGGATAGGTAGTGTCGAGGACGGGATCCAAAGTACTCATTTGCTGTAGCCACCAATTACTGATAATTAAAAGGTTAATTAGCGTAATTTCGCTAATTATGCCCACATGTGCGGAAATTGTTCTGTATCTAGAGGCCGCCAATCCGCTTACTCGAATGGTACACAAGACATTCCCGCGATTTATGTTCTTCTAATTTAAAAAATGTGTTGCAACTAAAAAAAAAAACACCCTGTATGTGCAGTGGTAGAGAAGAGGTATTCGCAAACGGCGCTGAGACATCGGGATGTGACGATTCCTTGCTTGTTAAACATGGCGAAGGCGTTCTCAATAGTTACGGATTCAATTATTGGGATTGCGATTCTAGCCGTAAAATATTGCCGCGATAAATATCCCCGTGTAAAGGTTATATAGAACACGTCAGTGACAAAAGCCCAGTATAGAAAAAGTAATACGTTCGTGGGAGAAACACTTACTAAGGATATACGACACCAAATGTGCCGAACGTGAATCCACGAAAGCAGTCCCCCCCTCCCTCTTTTCCTCCTTGCTATGACCATTGTTGGGGGCCCCAACGACGCCAATGTGGCGGGCGGACGGGCGATGCCCGGGCAAGCTCCGGGGACGACCAACCGTCTCCCATCCCGACTCGTTGCCGGCCAATCGTCGACCCCCTACTACTCACTATGTACCGTTACGCACGCATCGCGGCAGCGCACGCCACCGCAGTCTCCGCGTTGTCGACGCTGCATGTACTGCGGGAAAAGCAGCTTGCGACCGTGACGGCGTGCAGCAGAGTTGGCCGAGCCAGCCGCCGCCCCGACCACAGCCGGGAGGTCGTCGACACCGCGGCGGTGCAGCGGCCTCTCTCTTCTCTCATCTGCCGCCACCACCACCACCGCCGCCGCCGAAGGAGTGGCGCGCAGGAACGCGCCGACTCCGGCGAGTGCGGGCGCCTTCCTTCCTGACTTCGTTATTAGCGCGTGCGCGGGTCGACGTCGAAAAGAGCAACAACTTACGTCTGTGTGACGTCACGAGCCGGTGGTTTCTTTTATTTGTCTGTTGTGGCCGACGATCTCGCGGCGACATTCGCGTTTAGCGCCGCGGAATGCGGCCGGCCGGGGTGCGTGATGCGGCGGAGTTCGGCGTTCGTACAACATCTGCGCCGCGTGCGGTGATTATGTACGGTAATGGTGTGTACAGTGTAATGGTATGCAGCCCAATCTCCCCGCCACCCTGAAACGATTACGCGTGCCGCCACGTAGTGTGAAAAGCTGAGATGTCTTTTTATTATTTTGTTTACTCTAGGGGGAGAGTATGGAATGTGTGCACTGCTGTGGAAGACGCGGCGACGTTGGGGTGACCGGGAAGAAAGTTCTGGCGGTGCGCGTTGGCCTTTGTGACCGCGGTAAAAGAACGTGCTTACGCTGTGTATCTGTTGTGGCGTAAATGTTTACGAAGAGTTTACCGCTGGGGCCACGTATATATACATAAGTGCATATTCAGAAAACATTCATTTCTTGGGCTCATACTGTATACATACGACTTTGCGTACACGTGCGGATTATGTATGCGTATGGACTGGTGTGTCGTACGAATGTGAGTATTAGTGTGTCCGGTATTGCGTATTTGTGCAATGGCGTTGCATATATTTCATAGTGCATAGTGTGGCGTTGCACACACACACACACACACACACACACACACACACACACACACACACACACACACACACACACACACACACACACGACGTCTCTCGAACTGCGGTTAGACAACGCTGCAGAAGATGTGCATTCGATAGGGCGCTGCACTGTCCATTGCGTTAATAGAGATTTCTGAATGCGCAAAGGCGTTTGTGGATTTCCGGCTTATCACGCGATAATGTCAACATTCTTTAACGAATTCGTCTTACCAAAGCACGCCTGTTTTTTTACGCGAAGTGTTCTTGATGAAGGCGGGAAAGCGCTTAAGTCGGCACATTCGAAACTGCGCGCGGCTGCCAAAATTCATGTAGCTGTGCACAGGCGATGAATTAGAACACTCATGACAGCATACTATAATATTTCCATGCTTGCTTGGATCATCTGTGCGCCTCCATATGGCAGCACCAAACCTCTCCTATGCCGATGTGCACGCCGGCCGCGCTAACCTCTGTACTTTTATGCTGAAACAGGAAGAGAAGCTCGCGTGGAAGGTATAGAGGCCTGAACTGAGGAAGAGATGTTGAAAACGATAAAGAACACCACTGTCTGGACAAGTGCACTTGTCTTCGTCGGAGCATGCTACATGAGTTTAGTGTTGTTTTCGTCGGGGATCACATTCCTTCCTTGCAGCTGCTGTGTGCGTGTGCGACCGAGTCGTGTTGGGAACACATGCAGAAAGGCGTCGGAGTGATGTATATGTTCCGGCGCCATGACATCACTGTCTCGCAAAAAGAGCTGCTCTGGCTTTCTGCCCGGGGCCCCTTTCGCAGTCGTCCGTTATAGTATAGTATAGTATCGCTGGTCTTCTTTTTTTCTAGGTCGACTGTCTGGCTTGGCTATCGGCCGCAGTCGCCTTCTCCTGTACCGAGGATGACGCAAAACGTGGGATTACAGCACGTGCTGTCCGTTCTTGGCGTCCGCTTCCCTCCCGCGCTCCCGGCTTCCGGCTCTGCTGCGTGGTTAGTGTCACTCGCATAACTTAACGGCGCCGATATAACTGCGAACGATATGTGGCGTCACGTCCGGAGGTAACCCAGATTTGCGGTGTCGTCTTAAAACCTCGTCTCAGTTTAATAAGGCTAGATGTACGCGTCCTCCCGACCTCGTAGCTGTTCCTCCATTTCGCTCTTTCAAGGACGGGACCTGAGAGCCTGACGTCAGGGCGAGGTCGTCCTGTAGAAGGAACCCGTCCGGCGCCTGTAGATATAAAGCTTCCAATCCTGGTTCTCGTTTCTTCATATTTTTTTTTATTTATACAGCTTCAACTAGGGTTTTCCGTGAACGGAAACGGGCTCCCTGCGATGTATAACGAAAAGCAGTGGGATTAACCTACCGACACGGTGAAGGTGTAGTTCGAATTGCGACGCAGCAACAACGTACGCTCCTTAGGATTTTAACCAATTACACACACACACACACACACACACACACACACACACACACACACACACACACACACACACACACACACACACACACACACACATACATACATACATACATACATACATACATACATACATACATACATACATTCTCGAGAGCTTCACAACTTAATCACATTGTCCGTAAAGGATACTAAAGTAAATGCAGCCACCGACGTAAATGAGCATCGCAGCTTCGTTGCAGGAGCGTATACTCGTTTTTTTTTATTTTTGCTTCCACGCAGTCCTCGCTTCGGCAGCATTCGTAATGAGGTTGAGCGCTTACTACTCTTCTCACGAAGAAGCTTTTTAGCTTGTGCCCGTTATAGGTTAAGCGCATTACGAGAAGGTATATTTCTCCTAATTTGCTTTCACCGTATCTTTTCTGCACGGCTACCTCGCTCCGCGACTCATTAAATACTCACGAAACTAGTTATAACGTCCACACGGGGCTTAAAAGAAAGAGGAAAGGCAGAGCTGGCTTCCCGGCTGTATAGCTGTGCAACGAGACAGTGCATAGATATTATATAGATATATAGGCGACTGCGAACTTGAGTTCATTATCGTTAATTTGGCAACGACCCGCTGATCCACGTCTGGGCCTATATTAAAGGGAGGCTGAATGCTTAAGACCTCTTGGAGAATTCCTCTCCGTTGGAGGTAGCGGGAGCTCCATTACGCTTCTCGACGCGTCGAATGTGTGTGCATGCGTGCGATTGAGTTAGATGAATCTTGCGGGATGCATACAGGATCTGCACGTATATGTAGGATCATATAGGATGCATATAGGATTTGGTCGCGACAGTGCCGACCTTGCGGTCGTTGCCAATCGGTTCGTCCTTGCGCGCCTCACGTGCGTTTGTGTGTAAAGATGTGTATGTGCTGAGTCGTCGTTTTTATTCTCACGTTTTTATTATTCCGACGTCGTCATTAATCTCAGTGTCGAGTTTCGTGGCGTGATTGTGGAGTATAATGCGGACGCGATGAGAGGCGACGATGCGCTGATAACAAGACCTGCGGCAGGGAAGTGCATTTGAAGGCCGATAGAATTAAGGTGCGTCGCTACAGGGAAACGACAGGTCTGTAAATGCCCGATATGAAGAATGGCCGCGCACCTACGGGCTATCAGCGAACGCGCGCGCATTCAGCTCACTAGGGGGTGTTATTATTATTATTATTATTATTATTATTATTATTATTATTATTATTATTATTATTATTATTATTAAATGCACGCGCACAAACCGATCATCCAGACTATGACAGGCACTGTCGATAAGATGCTGCGTTGAGGGCAATTTGTCCACTGTGTCTTAGTTTGACAAAGGGTGCATGTCGGTTTCACGGCTCCATTGGGAACGGAACATGAATCAATAAAGGAAGTCTATGAAATTCAAAACGACGAATTCCTTTATTCTGCACTGTCGACGCCCGGTGCGCCTAAGTTGCGCTAATTAAGTTATAACTATATCCCTTCGAGTACCTATAGTTGCAAGAAATTCCCGGGCCCTACAGCCGCGCGGACAAAAAAAAAAAAAGAAAAGAGAAAATAACCGCAAGCAAGTATCAGAGAGCCTTACATACAGAACACGCGTCCGCGTGTTCTCGTTTTAGCTAATATAAGACTGTAACTGTGACCTAAGACGTTTATAGTTTTCCGTATCGCCGAACTCCGATAATGGGCGAATTTGCTGTAATGGGCGAATTTTGCTGTAACTGCGGTCGCTGAAGGTGAATAATTGAAAGAAAGCCAGCTGATCCCCGTTTTTTTTTTCTTTTTTTTTCACTGCGGAAACCGTACGCAGAACCGTATATAGCGTAAGCTTTATCGAATACGGACACTGTTCATCTCACTGTATAGGCTTTCGGAAATTGCTTACGAATACACGCTCTCAATGCAGCGTCGACGTGCCCTCGCGATATCCTTGAGGTCTCACGGGTGGGGCTCTTGCAGCCACCGCCGCTGCAGAGGTGCCTGCGAAGCCGGTGGCGTGACAAAAAGAAAAAAAAAACAAAAGAAAAGTAGCTGACGCCATTAGTCATCGATGTGGGGGATCCAATGTATAACGCATGAAGTGGGCATTACGATCTCTTGCCACTCCGCACGTTGAATGCGCAATCACTGTGTAGACGCAGTCCTCGCTGCTCGCTCGGGAGCTTTGCATGCGCGGCCTCTCACGCCGCGTCGTTATGCGTGAATCCTGTTTTTAATTGCTCAAACTAAATTTTACTTTACGTTACCGCTGGAGTGCCATGCGGAAAAGCTGCTCGGTGTTCTTGCTTTGCACTCCGTGCTTTTGTCAGCCTTAAGTGGATCTTCCCGAAGGATGTTGTACGCATTAAAAGTGTAGCAAGTACAACTGGCGCCACCGGTGCTCACGTCGTCACGACACAGATGATGCGGTTAGTCTGTTGTGTTTGTCGAGCTAGTCTTTCAGGAACCCACGTAATGTTTTGATTGATTGATTCGCGGGGTTTAACGTCCCATAACCATCTCCGATTATGAGAGACACCGTATAGTGGAAGTCTTCGGAAATTTCTACCACCTGGGGTTCTTTAACGTGCACTGACATCGCACAGCACACGGGCCTCAACATTTCGCCTCCATCGAAATGCAGCCCCCTCGGCCGGGATTCGATCCCGTGACCCTCGGATCGGCAGCTGAGTACCGCAGCCACTATATAGACCACCGTGGCGGGGCCCACGTAATGTTTTGCCCTTCAGTGTATAAGAATTGGACGTGTTCGTGAGTTTGTAATAATAATGGGGGCGTTTCTTTCGCATATCTTCCTCATCTGTGGACGTCATCGTCGCCGCAGTCGTCATCATGATAATCATCATTATCATATCACACTTCTGTCTATCCTGTTCGTCGCCTGGATCTGTGATCATCATCATCGTGTATGTGTTGTACTGGCGTTGTGTCAAGGTCCCGGCGACGTCTGTAAGGTCTCCCCGCTTGGCTGTCAGCCTTGGAGGTCAGTGTGGCGTGTTCTCGGTGGCACCTCTTTCGGTGGATCGTCGAGGAGGAAGTGCCGGCGACTCGCGAAGACATCGGCAGGCAATGCACGCGATAAAAGAGAATGCAGTCCGCGATAACGATAACGCCGAGAACGTCTACCAAGAATAAGTGCGCGCCGGAACTTGTGGTCGCGGGCCTGGGTCGAGAGATAATAAGGCTGCTCTTTGCCGGCTTTTTAGGCAATCTCTCACGCGAGCTGCAAATCTTGTCGCGCGGGTAAACATTCTGGATTCGCGCGTTTGTGTTCAAGGGAAGAACGAAAAAGAAAATAGCGCTTCACTCGCGATTATCGACACCAATGTCATTGGAACCTGCATTGCTAAAAGCGTGACACCCGCACCGTTTTCTTGCAGCCGTGACAGCTGTCGACTCTCCGGAAGTGCTTCGTATCACGTGCCTCTATATAGGAAGCCATATAGATAGCTAGAAAAGGAGAGCCATGGTGCATGTACAGCGTCTACTGGCTGTTCTAGAGCCGGTGTTACATATATCGAAATATAGGTTAGTCTGTCGCCGCGTGAGGATCTTTACCTCTTTGTTTTTATTTATTTATTTTTGATTATTATAGTTTTGATGGTCCTACAACGAAGTGTTGCGTCACAGCTTATGAGTGCGCCATTTCCTAGTGCTTACCCGTCTATTCGTTGGTTGTCGTGGCAAGCCAAAAAAAAAAAAAAAAAGAAAGGAAAAACTGTTGAGTGCTTCGAAGTATAGAAGAATGTTATACTTACCATCCTACAACGTCACAACGACATTTAAGGGTGCAAACACAAAGGTGGACACATCCACATGCTGTGTGTTGTGTCATTAACATATGTTGCTCCCACGCGAGGCGCATTTTTACGGGTCGTTAGCCGCGAGGCATGCAAATTCATCTTCAATTATATGCGCGTCGCACAACACTGCCTACGCGCTTCAGCTCTCCTCGCCGGAGAACCACGACGACACTCAGAGGACTCGGCCGAAATTGTGGCCCCTTTATATACCACATATACACATTGTATATACACCGCGTGTTATACATATATGTATTCGTACGAACGACTGGAAAACCGCACGCATGAGCGCGCAGCTATGCAGCGTCCGGTGTGTCTCTCGGCGTGCACTGCGGCGGCAGTGTCAAGGTCGCAATGCATCGTCGTCCCCGGCAGTCGCCGCGGAAGATTTTTTTTTTTTTTAGTGTATGTATATGTAAGGTTGCCCGTATATTATATAGTGGCTCTCCCTGGCGACTCGCGAGGCGTTGCGTGACGTGACCTGAGTGGCTTAATAACGCGCGCTGACTGTTTGTGTTGCAGATCGCGTCTCTCGATTCTTCGTCGCTGCTTGTTCCCTGCGAAGCTACGTACGGAAAGAAAGAGAAGCCGTGGACTTCTTTATTATAAAATTTTTTTGTGTGTGTATTTCAATGACACTGGGTGCCGTCACTAAGTATTCGAGTGGGCTCATTTCCTTTTAAGTGGCTCATTAAGGAGACGGCCCCTTCATTTATCTATTCTTGCGCCATTGCGTGAGGGACTTTTGATAGTAGCGGCTCCCGTATATGGCACAATGTCTAAGGTCGAGTGGGGGAGGAGAAGAAAAAAAAAGGAAAAAAGAAAAGAAAGCTACTGACGAAGTAGTGGTGCAAGAGAAATACTGCTACCAGCTGCGTGCATTTGTGCACGTGTAGTAGTAATACGTTGGATGTGGACACTTGTCCCGCCGTGAATGCGCCAGCTTTAACAATGTCCTGCGTACAAAGCTATACATACTGCCAGGAAGCTGTAACCTTTTTGTCTATTTCCCTGGCTACAGCCGGCATTATTTTGCGGTGGACGTGGTTACATGTGGTATCCATACGCACAATACATCGCGACAGCCGCAGAATTTCAGAATATTCTTTCCACTTATTCTCATTAGTCCTGTTGCCCTAAATGAATAGCGTGCCATATGTAACGATAATTTCGCCGTCATCTCGCGCTGAAGTGAACCAAGCTATTTGCTTTTGTACAGGCGCAGCCTCGTCGCTATAGTGTCTCTATTGCCGTCGTTATTTTTATTGTTCGCACAGCATAACCGAGCCCCCTTTGGAAAACGTTATCTCGCCGTGGAGCGCTGCGTTGTATGCAACAGGTGTGTGGAGCCGCCTATTCGAGCTATGCGTGCGCATGCATACCGCGGAGTGTGCGAGCGTCCATGGCGCTGCCTCGCTTCAGTATAAGCGCGTGTTGTCTGGGCAGACAGATAGAAACGTTTGAAATAAAAATAAAAACAGGCTCTGGGGTTCTACTCGCCGAACGTGCTATGTAGTGATCCGGTCAGGTGACGTTTCTTTTTAACGTCACCTTTTGCCTTTAGCGGCATGACAACCTTGTATTCTTAAAGAAAGAAACTAAATAAAACAAACAAACAAACAAACAAATAAATAAATAAATAAATAAATAAATAAATAAATAAATAAATAAATAAATCCCCGGTGTAGTCGCGAGGCACGGGGTTGGGTGAGCCCCTGGAATAATAGAATATTTGTGAAAGCGAATTTGTTTTTTATTTGTTATCCTGTTAAATCAGAAACGGGGATGGGATGATGTTTGTAGGATATATACACAGCTGCCGTTCGAACGGATTGGTGTGGCTACAACGGATTGGTGTGGCTACAACTCTTTCCTTGTCTACTGGGGATTTCTTTGACGCGCACATCCTTTCTCTGAATGCCAAGTTCTTTCACTGTAAATGCCAAGTCTCTTTCACTTCGCCCCCCCCCCCTCCCCCCTTTTTTCTTCCTTCTCCCTCGCCTATCAAAATGCGGCTGTGAATCTAAATCTAACTCGCGTTCCCTAGCTTAGTAGTGTACCACGTACACGCTAACGTATACCATGCACAGGGAGTGATGGCAAACGCATTTTCTTATTTTTCTGACTTATTGCGGTATACGGTCCCTGACGTTGCGTCGCCCCGTTGTTGACATCCCTCACAAGTGGCGTCACTGGCGAAAGTGCTCGAGAGAGAGAGAGTCGCATGCAGGTGCGGTCGCACCCTGCGCGCCGAAGCCACGCGCGCCCTAACTGTATACACTCTGCGCGCCACTTGCACCACGTCATACGTTAACTTTGCACTGGGAGGGGGCGTTGCAGAACCGGTGATGCGTGTCCATGGGCACCGCTCAGCATCAGCGACGCATGGCCCTCCTGACCAAGTGAGTGTCCCTATAGAACAGCACGAGCGAGTTCGCAAACAAAACTCATAAAACATTCATAAGGCGTCCCGCCCCGTGCACCGTCAGGAAGGCCGCGCATGTATTTTGAACATCTCCGTCGCGTGATATAACCTCTGCAGCGTGTCAACTGCGCGTATTCTCCACTCCATTTTAGTAGGGTACTGTCTCCCTCTATTTGTGGCCCTTGTCACGTGACCCAGCCAGATTCTCTTCTTCCTCGAGGTGGAGTGCACGGTGCACCCAAAGCCTGCTCTGCAAGATGGCGGCCAAGTCCTCCTTTTTTTTTTTTTTCCCTGAAAAGCTGCCCCGCCACGGTGGTCTAGTGGCTATGGTACTCGGCTGCTGATCCGAAGGTCGCGGGATCGAATCCCGGCAGCGGCGGCTGCATTTCGGTGGAGGCGAATTTGTTGAGGCCCGTGTACTGTGCGATGTCAGTGAGCGTTAAAAGAACCCCAGTGGTCGAAATTTCCGGAGACCTCCGCTACGGCGTTTCTCATAATCAAATGGTGGTTTTTGGACGTTAAACCCCAGAAATCAATCAATCAATCTCTGAAAAACTCCACGAAAGCACGCCAAAGCAGTATTGCTCCCTTTGGACCGATGTGCGGTGGCGAATCAGTCCACTCCTACAGGATCGTATTAGGTCGGAACCTGTACAGAGAAAAAAAAGTATCCCTGTTATCCGAAAACGTATTTGTACGGTAAAAAAGGTGCGGTGGAAACGGCGTCGACACTCACGCCGCGACCAAACCATGGTTGTACCGTAAATCAAAAAGTACGCCTCCGCTGGAACATGCGTTTCACGGGCGGCAGAACGGTGTGAACAGGGATGGACATCAGGCGTGCCTGTCGACTTCGTTGTTTTGTGACCCTCCGCCAGCATGGGGTGGAAGCCCTAAGCTGGGTGCACGAAGACAGAAGGGCGTGGCTTGTCGTGTGTGTTTGTGCGTGGTGTGTGTACGCTCTTATCGGCGCGCGCCATCGTCGGTTACTCTCCTTCACGCGTTGTGTCGCCCAGTTTGCCCGTGGAACGAAGAGCGTGTGCTCCAGGAGAACTAAAATCTTCCTTGCCAAATGCGACCGGGGCCGCGGAGCTCCTGGAAAGCGGCTTCTTGCTCAAGTGCTGGCATGCTGTCTTCCCCTAAGGACCGACTTAATCCAAAAACAGAAAAAAAAACAAGAAAAAAGGAAAGAAAAGAATTTTCTGATGTCTGACAGTGGGAGAATGGCCGTCAGTGATTGACATCCCGCTGTTGGCATGAATACGGTTGCCGTAGTGTCGTCACTTGCCGCCAGAAAGTGGGATAATAAGCATCCGATAACTTAACACTTTGCGCTTCCGCGTTATGTGTACATTTAGATAGCAGCGACAAGCTCTGCATAACCTCTCCCGTATATATCATTGTTAGCGCGCAATACATGAAGACCTATCTAGGACATAGCGTAGACGCAGTGGACGACCAACCGTTTTGTGGCTGTGCCACGCCTTTAAAGCGGGTGCGCGATGTGCTCGAATGCGAAACCATAGCGACTTGCCAAGTTACGAAAAAAATAAACAAAAAAAAACAGAAAACAATTACGTCACCGCGGCATATATGCCGCGGTGACGTAATTATCGGCGATGGAAGAAGAACATCACTTCTTTTTTTTTTTTTGCAATTTCCATGACTTACGCACCGGCGTGTACGTGGTATTGAGTAAACAAAAGCACATTATAGGTATCGAGTCGGCGCTGGTCCTGTCCTTACGCGTATTTTTTCTTTCTTCGCCTCGTCCTTGCTTAGACGCCTGCGTTCTTGAGAGGGCAAAGACCTCGCTCATAATCAGAATCGTTATTGACCCTCATCGATCGCGCTTTGCCGGCGCGATGCAGTCTTCGTCCCAAAAAAATAAAAGCTGTCTAACTAAATAAAATAAACATGAGAGCGTCTGTATTGCACCGAGCAATTGTCCCTGAGCAAGAAGTCCTAATGGCGAAGGCATGAACAGTATGGTTGTATGTAAGTACGTCCGTGTATTAAGTACAAGGAAAAAGTTTGGTTCCAACAAACCCTTTATGTACAGCAACAAAGCAGCGTAGTCTGCCTATCTTTTCTCAAACCTCGTAACGTTCATTTATCTCGCGTTCTTGTCTCCGGGTGCGCTGGGCGGTGAGATACGGACGCGATCGAACAGTGGTTTGTCTGCACGTTCTTTACTGCAGCGTCCCGTGGTTTTGACCGTGGAAGGGCCGTTGGCCGTCTGTGCCGACGTTGTTTATTTCGCGTGGGCGAGAGAGAGTTCATCTCCTCGGAAGGCAAATGTCCAACAGCGAGACGAAAAGCTAAATATCCTCTGGCGCATGCACGCTGCTGTCCACTCGATAAATACACGAAGTTAGAGAGGTTTCTTTCTTTACGAAACCGGGCCGGCTGGCGGGAAAGCTGCAGGTTGAAGTTTATAACGACAGAGGGGGAGAAAAAGAAAGAACAAAACTGAGAAGGATCGCTCCCGGCCGGGGAATTTGCAGGCGCGGTACGGAAGGATTCGTTCTGCCTGCCTGCCCGCCTGCCTGCTTTCTTCTAGCGAAAATATACGCGAGCCGTCTGAAGAGAGAAAATACGTTAATGGCCGGCCACTACCCGCACACGTCGCGAACATCCGTAAACTCAACTGGGCGCTGCTGCGCGCGCTGGGTGCCTAAATAAACGGGTCTGTGTGTGTTTTTCTGACGGGAGTCTCGAGAAAGGCCCCCAGTGTCTTTGTTTTGGCAAGGGGCGCGTGAACCACTACTGGAGAGCTCGGGCTGTCCGGTGGCGTTGGGCTTCCTTGCATCTCGAGACAAATGAGGGGGGAGGGGAGCTGTCGCGCGGGGCGGTGCTGTACCGAAGTGCAGCTCTTTCGTGTACTCACGCACACACACACACACACACACACATACACACTCTCTCACTGTCTCTCAGTCTCTCTCTCTCGTCGTGTGTCTCTTTTAAACGGATTATGTTTTTTTTTCTTGCGAGCCGGAACGGTTGCTTTGGAACCGTCGCAGCACCTACTGTGTGTTTAGTTCATTGAGGTACAAGAAACGCCGTGCTGATGGTCTTGCGTCGGTGTTACGTAACGGAAGCTTTCCGGATCGTTTATGGAGGTGTTTGTGTGTGTGTGTGTGTGTATAGATCCGTATTCGAGCGGCTTCTGCATGGAGAACTGTGCTGTGACACCCATATTACAAAAAAGGTCGACGGGAAGTACCTCCCATCAGAGTTCAGTGTGGCGCCAGAACAAGACCAAGGCATTTGTTTCCCCCTACGTGACACATTTGTTTGACCCTGGCCTCCGCAGTCCGCTAGGCACCGCCTGCCAAGCGCCCACGGGAGATCTCTCCCACTGTTCGTGGAGCTGCCCCAAGTCGATGACGGCATAGCCCATGGCCCAACCCTAACCTTTTCCTCATGGGAGGCCGCTCTTCGGGCCACTTGCTCGAGTGACCAGCTCTTGCTGGTACACCGGGCCTACCTGGAAATGTCGTCCAACGGGCTCTCGGACGTCTAGACGCCCCTACCCACTCTTAATTTCGTGATATTGTTATCCATCCATCCATTTATCCGCACAGTTTATCTTTGTTGTCGACCCCAAGGGACACGAAGTGCTAATGGAAAGCTTAAAGGGGAACCAAGCACTCCTCCCACACACACAACGCCCTCGCCCTTGTATTCAAGGGCAGCAACAGGGCAGCGCCGAGCTCTCTTTTGCTCTATCTCTCTACCGTAACGTAGCGTTGGAGCGTTTAGTCTCCCGTACCGACCAACCGTGCAGGAGACGAGGGGGGGGGGTGCGAGGAGCGCGCCTGCGTTTCGTCTACTGGCCGCCGAAAGGAGACGGCTTTTTCGCGCCAGACCGGCGGTTCTTCTGCCTTGAACTTCCGTGGGCCACGTGTCTGTTATATACACAAGCGCCAGAATCGGGGAAGACAGAAGAGAACCCTACAGGAAGATGAAGACGGCGAGGAAGAAGCGAGCGCGAAGGCGCAGAAACAAAACCAAGCACACCGATAAAACAAAACCGGAGTAAATCGCGCTGCTCTATAGCGACTTTACCGTCTCGTTGTCGGACAGGAGCCAGAGATGCGAGCGCGCACGTGAGTTGGTTGCGTAGTCCGCGACGTACGGTGTGCGTTGTCCGCGGAAAAGGAGAAGAAGGAAGGGGGCGAGGGGGGTGGCGGCGAATATGGGAAGCCGGAGGCAAGAGCAAACGTATGAGCATCGAAACAACGGGGGTGTGTTATAAAGGGCCGTAACTCGTTCCGACGACCGGCATGGCAAGGGGCGGCTATGGACGGCGGCCGGAACTGCTCCCTTCTGCCCGCCTGGCGGGAGGCATTAATTCCAACTTGTCGTGGCACGTCGGAATGTTGGAAACGTGCTTCTATAGTGTATGCCGCGCACAGGTGAAGGAAATGCGAGAAGCTGTTTCGTACCCGTTCTTCTTTGTATTTTTTTATACGTGCGGCCAAAAAAACCGGGTGGATGGGATTCGGAGCAAGATTTGTGCCTTTACTTTCTTTTTTTTTTTTTTTTCGTCGGGCAGGCGCGCGGTACACTGCGACCGTGAGACCCGAGCCACCGGGGGGAAGAACGAAACGATAGGGCGACAGCGACGAAGGGCAAGCGAACATCGGTTGTGCATACTCGCCGAAAGAAGTACCGCGTATTTCCGTTCGCTGTTTCGAAGGAAAAAAATGAAAAGAAGAAGCGTTTCTGTACATGTGCTGAGCTTTGTGTCAGAATTTCAGTGATCAGAACGCACGGGTAAGACTATCTTGGCGCACATTCTGTGGCCCTGTACCTGCACTCCACTAGCAAGCAGCACCCAGGTTTATTACAGCAGAATCCAAGTGCATGCGTGGCCTGAGGCTTTACCGGTTGAAGTCGACAGATATCTGGTGTGCTCAGAACTATGTACAGGGTCTCGGATAGGGGTGTTACTTCGTATAGCCACATGCTGAGTGTTTGCACACTCACAGATGCGGAGTGATACACGGCATCAATCGTCGTTTCGGAGCATCTTTTAAAACATCGGTGCCTCCATCCTATATTGGTGCCCAAAGGGAGCCTGTATCCGAGGGCAGCGAAATAAGCCCCTGTTTAATACATTTACACAGAACGTGCCCTTCAACTCCTCTTTCTTTGCCCTTGGATTTTGTTTCGTCTTCACCTTGGCTTCGTGCAAGCCGCCGTCTTTGTTTCGTCTGGCGGAAGAGAGCAGACAGACGCGTTCTCTCACCCCACGTGGTTTTCCGCGACTGTACTTATATTTTTTTCATCGGCCGTGCTGCAGTGGCGGCGGTAGTGCGTTGATTATTTTTCCCCGGTGATGGCCGGTGCTATCGACGAAGCCCGCGTGCCCGCACGCGAGGGTTACAGCCGCGCGGCGCATTCTGACCTTTTCTTCACCCTTAGCCCGAGACGGCGGCAGTTTCAATGGGGCTTCTTTGATCGAGAGCGGGGACCGAGAACGCGGTCGGGGACCGAGTGCTGTCGGCGCTGATAAGGCACCACTGCTGCCGCGCCGATAAGGTCGTGACACTGAGATAACGGCGCGGCACCTTGGGTGTTTTCATTTATTTATCTCGGCTCGATTTTCGTTCATTGTGTTTACAAATTGATAATGTTTCTCAATGGCCGTGTTCCTGCATTTGTGTCGTGTTTCAACCCACCCACTCCCCTATACCGTGCAATGCGTTATAGAATCACTGTTGCGGTATTTCTGGCCTGTGGGGCGTGCGAAGGCAAATGACGCGGGCCGTGCTGTGTCGGGGCGGCTGTGAGAAGAATGCGAGCCTGAAGTGGCGCGCGTGGTCCTTTGCGAGAGGCGCGTTTTGTCGCGGCGTTTGCTGTAGGCGCTGCACTCCGCCCCTGCCGCGACCCGAAGAGGTTCTTGTTGCGTGGCCCGTGTACAGAGGTTGCCGTGCTACAATTGACGAAGCACTAAAAACTTGCCGACGCCGAAATCGTTCGAAATGTCCACGGAAAAGAGAATCATTTCACGAACTTTTCGTACCAATTTCGCTTTCATTCTTCCTCTGTTTTGGTTAAGGAAATACAGCTCGAAAACAGCCGCAGGCACAAACCGAGAGGACTAGAAGAAGAATGTGTGCTGAATGTATATATGTGCCAACAAGCCCAAATCTCCAAATTAATTATGTCCCTCCCTAGCTGTTTCGGTAGTCCATATCTTGCTTCTTTTGTACCACGTTCAGTTATATCCTGAAGCATCCCGCTTGTGCACGTGCCCGAGCAAATAGGTGCAACTTTTCGTCCACCTTTATGTGTGCATTTGTGCCTGTATGTGTACCAGTGGAGGTGCAAACTGAAAATGTTTGAAAGAGTAGGGGTACCCTCTTGGCTAAAGCACTACGTGATATATCCGGTGGAGGGGTTATTGTAGCGAATGAAAAGGGGCGCTATGTTCGCAGAAGCCCACCTCAGGACGTGGTTCATGGATCACCGTAAAGGAAGCAAAGGAGTCAAATATATAGGAAAAGAGGCGACTGCGAACTTTCTATCAACGCCTAGGAACGGACTTGGACCCCGGGATATGTCCGTGGCTGAGGGGACACATGGTTGCGCATTGCCGAGCGGGCTTTCCGGGAATTTCCAGTGCATCTTGAGGCACGGAGACATTCGGACAGAATATATGGTGTTTTAGCACCGTCGATGCTAATTGTCGTGGCAGGGACGTGGCTATTTACGTCGGAAACACTTGCGCAATTAAGTAGATAGCTTAATGTGTACACTAACGTCATGAAAGGTTCAGAGTCTTCAGTACAGGTCTTTCAGACTAAAGCGACTGTGTACCGAGGGTGAGGGAGCGGTAACACCGCGTGCTTGCGGTGGTGATCCTCCGCTGCTAACATAGTGCGCAGTTATCCGTGAGGTCCGTTACTCGCAGGCGCCTTCTATATCGACGCCGCGTCACATCCGTTGGGCAGTGGCGTGTTGGACCCACGCTATTCTCACATCACATGACGAGCGCCGCTACTGTATATATGTACCTTTCCAGTCTCCACGTGTCGCGCCGAGCCTGCTTGCTGTGAGGACCACCGTGCCACGGGAGCCGCGTGGGACTGGCGCCGTGAGAGCAGGACCATGGAACGCGAGATGTCCATGGCGCGGACGGGCGCGCGATGCTGCTCGTTATTTTCCAAGCGGCGGCGGCGGCGGCTTTGTTCTCGTGCTAGTTGGTTTCGATTTGCAAGAGCCAGACGCCTTCCCTTTCCGTCTCGTCGTTGTTGATGCGCACGTGCGAGATGCAGTATATACGCTCATACGCAAGCATGGACATCGGAAACCGTTGTCATCCGCCCAGCCGTCACGAGCCGTCGCGCTATGTGGTGGCGCGATGCGCGCTTCGATATCTGTGCCACGAAAGCTTGGACGCACAATGCAGGTTAGATAGAGTGAAGGGATTTGTTCGATTCGTTGGTTAAGTGGATGTCAACTGTTCAGTTCCAGAGCACGAAGTGGCTTACGAGTGTTAGCAGTGGCCGATCAAGAATAACACATCTAAATCGAAGACTGTATGCATTTAATTTACCGAAGCTACACTCTTAAAAAGGGGGTAGGCATATTCACTAAGATATTACTAAGCATTTAGTAGTCCCGAGAAGCCATTACCATCTTAGTACTTCCAGTTGATGAAAGTGTAAGTAGTGAAGTTCACTACCTGCTCTTAATGAAAAGTATTAACTCAAGCTCACCGTCTTGGTAAAACAAAAAAAGTTAGTTGGAAGTACTAACCACGTGTTAGTAAGCCTTCCTAGCAATGTTCGCTACCCTGTTTGGGCAATCTGCTTTGCACATTGTTCTACGAAGCATCTGCCAACATAGGAGTAGCTTGGCAGTTACCTATCAGTTAGCCCCGCCACGGTGGTCTAGTGGCTGTGGTACTCGGCTGCTGATCCGAGGGTCGCAGGATCGAATCCCGACTGCGGCGGCTGCATTTCGATGGAGGCGAAATGTTGAGGCCCGTGTGCTCTGCGATGTAAGCGCACGTTAAAGAACCCCAGGTGGTCGAAATTTCCGGAGCCTTCCAATACGGCGTCTCTCATAATCAGAGCTGGTTTTGGGACGCTAAACCCCCACAAAACGACAAAGCGCTAAGAAACGGCTCCGGCTTGTAAATGCAGTGTTTAGTACCTTCCAATATCTTCTGGGTATTAAACTAAGGAGCTAGTAACGTACCCGAGAACTTAGTAAATGCATTTAACTAAGCTTTTCTTGTACAGCTTTATTTTTACGAGTGCATAACACAAGATACAAGAAAATACCACTCTCGCATCGCTCTTCGCTCAAACACGGCCGCTCAATTCGCTCTTCTGTCGCACACACCTCGCTTCTCTGTGGTTCTTTGTCCATCGTCGCTGTCTTGCACCCGATCAGTTGGGACGCGCACACACACGCCACATACACATACATGCACTCCTTCCTGAAAGTCACCTTCGAGGCGGTAGTTGGTCGGGTCTCCCGCTGGGCTAACGATGGGCGCCTCGTCAAGCACGTCGCTTGAAGCACTGAATAGCCTTTAAAAAAATGAAAATAAAAATAAAAATGTAAGGTTTTAACAGGAAGGGGGGAGGGGGCACTTAATGAAAGTATGCGCGTTCCAGGATTTTTTTTTTTTTTTTGTTCACGTAATAAGCGCTCGCATGCGCGTCAGGTGTTTATGGTGTTTGCTGCTAACGGAATTGATTACAATGACGTTCAAAGGAAATTTCGCGGCCTAAGCGAGAGTTGAAGCGAGGCCCCCCCCGAAATTGACATGCTTTCCCGACGCCGCGGCGGATTTTGTTGTATCACGGCGATAGCCTTACGCAGTTCATGCGAAGACGGGCTTGATGAAGAAAAGGAAAGGAAGTGGCGGAAAAAAATAAGGCACAAGGAATATTGCATAGAAGAGACATATGTCGTAAGAAACCGAAAACTCTCGTTCGCGTGGTATATGCACCAAAATTGGGAGTGCATGGAAGGGATCGAGTGCATGATGATTACCGTGACTGATGGCTCATGACATCCTTGCCGCTTAACATCGCGATTAACAATAATGAAATCGCGTGTGGGTCAACACCCATTGCATATGCGGCTGTTTTTAGTCACTCGTCTTAGCCCGTACAGCCTGTACGCCAAATTCAAATTCACGTGAATGAGAGGGAAAATTAACATCCACCCGTTTGTATGTGCTACAAGGAAATCCATACGGATTTCTCAGAAATGAAAGCTTCCTAGTTGTCGAAAAATTCGTCCTGGTCCGGCGTTCGAACCCGGGACCAACGTACTGTATATATATATATATATATATATATATATATATATATATATATATATATATATATATGCGGAAATTGAAGTTCGTATGAATCCGGTGAATTATAAAGGCAGAACGATCGACTCAGGGTGAAAAAGTAATTTTATTCGACGTTTCGACCAGGGAGTCTGCGTACTTTTTCACCGTGAGTCGATCGTTCTGCCTTTATATATATATATATATATATATATATATATATATATATATATATATATATATATATATATATATATATATAGGACGTTAGTTTTGAGGACCTTACTGTGACTGAGAATTATACTCTCACTAACCTTTTCCATAACCACATATGTGCGCCTCTCTTTGCTCTCGTTTGCTGTCGAGAGTCCGGGGTCGCACTCGAGGTCCATCGTTCCTTTACCATTACGGGCACATCGTTTTGCGTAGCTCTTTTATGCTTGTTCAGATATTGGACCCGCAGCTATAGGTCAGACGCGTGTCATCGAAACACGTACACGTCCAGAACTGCGCTGAAGTCACGTACTATACATGTGCGCTCTCAACTGACGTCTAAACTGGACGTTAAGGGGAGCCGGTCATCTGGTTTCATCTATATATGCCTTTCTTTTCTTGTCTCCCTCACACGGGTCCGGCCATCTGGAATGATGGCTGGCCGGCAACTCTTTCCCTTGTTTTATTTTATATTTGGCGTTGCCTAACTTCTTTCTTTCTTTCTTTCTTTCTTTCTTTCTTTCTTTCTTTCTTTCTTTCTTTCTTTCTTTCTTTCTTCTGTCTCATGCGTCATTTGCCTTCGCCGTTAGACGGCCGACTTGAAGAGTCGTCCCTGTTGACCTCTCGGGTCTTCTTACCCGATCTTGACGTTGTCATTTTCGTCCTGTATTTCCTCGTCTCGCAAAAACCGTTGGCTTTTTCCTTCATCGCTTTGCGTCACGGTCCGGCGATGATGACTGCGAAGGGGCGGGATCGAGTCCTTTTACCTGTACGATGAGAAAAAGGAAAAAAATAATGGAAAGGAAGTACAAGCACACGCTGTTCACTCACTTGCTTTCGAAGTCGCCTCTCTTTTGCCGGTACATCGTCTATAACGATGAGGGTACGTTGTCACGATGTGACCAGCGACACGGACACGTTCCTGCTCTGTATAATGAGCAAGGAAAAAAAAAAAAAACGAGTTCTAGACCGCATGCCCATTACGGAAATAAAAGCAGCACCGATGGGTATACGTGTGGTGCATTGCGCCTTGTACACGCACGGGGAAGGACAGAGAATCGACTAACCTGGCGTGTAGTCGATGGTTAACGGACTGGCTGGAGGAAGCGTTATGAATAATAAAGGCACCGACGCGCACACGTCTACTGTCGGTAAGTTTATGGAGGGAAAGAAATAGTGAATAAACGAAATTAAGAAACGAAATGTATAAATGTGTAAGAATTTTCCGGAGTTCAGGTTCTCTTTCCTGGTTACGTGCAGTTGTAGTTATGTGATGTACCGCCCCTGCCGATGAATTCCTCTGCATTCTGTTTATTAGTGGTATATGTGAAGTTTGCTCTCTCTAACAATTACATAACGTTATTTGTAGTCTTTGTGTGCCATAACATATATTCCTAATCACGTTCTAATTCTTCCATTATTGTGGACTTATACATTGTATAATGCCCCAACCTCCCTCACGCAACACTCCTGCGGGAGCCTGTGGAGGGCCTTTTGAATGAATGAATGAATGAATGAATGATGAATGAATGAATGAATGAATTTTATCCACGTTCATTTCAGGTTACGCGGCGTCCACTCTTGACTGGAGTTAGCCGCGGAAGTATGTAGTGCGACTCGGCTTTTATATAAACAAGAAAAGAACGTGTATTAATCTGATAATCCCACAGGAACATCGGGGGATCTCCTGCAAACGAACCGATACAATTCCATGTGTAATCCCGAAACGTGGCACGGAAAGCATTAGTGAAGAGAATAATGTCTCATGTACTATCTCCATTACCGATACATAAACATAGAAGTGTGATGTAATATCTAAAGTCGCCATGTACCCACACGTGCTTCGGGACGTGTATTTTTTTTTTTTTTTGCATAAGAACATGCGGTTCTCAGTATGATATGCCCGTGTGCATCGTTATGCGCGAATATAACGAGGTCGTCATGAGTTGCCTTACCTTTGTACACAACGGCAGCACATCTACGTACATTGTAAGGTCACAGTCATACACCCACGATGCATTGTCAGGGACTGTCGAGGGCAAGTTCAGTATCAACTAAACATATTTCCCGATCTGCGTTTATACATTCCGCAAGTCTCGTTCTTTCGCGTGTCATAAGCGTGTGTTACAGAACTAAAAGGGATAGAAGTGCGTGCTACGTGGTAGACCCTCCTTCATCGCAACGCAGCCTTTGCAAACAATGATGAGCTGTATACGGAAGTCGTCCTTGGCTCGTTGCAGTCACGTCGCAGTGGATCCGACGGCTCTGAAGGTGGTGCCCCGGTTTCGTCAGTGGGCGTTTTCGTTCCACCCCGAAAAGATAGAAAAAAAAAAGGACAAAGGAAAGAACAAAAACACAAGCGAGGCATGTTGACGTCTCACTCCGGGTGGGCTCCCTCCCCCTCCTTCTTCGCATCGTGCCGTTGTTCCCATTTCTCTCGCGCTCGCCTACGCGACAACCCCGAGCGCAGCAATTTGTTTTCCAGCACTGCGCGGCCTCGCACCCGGACACGAAAAATGCCATGATTTACGCACCAAGGAAACCGTATACCCGTACCATTCCGAGGGCGGTTAAGGCTAAAGCCGCGTGCGTGGAATGTCCACGACCCCCGTGGATAGCTGTGACAGCCATATAGTGGGTGTAGTATACATCATATCTATGTATATGTCGCTTCATGAAATACGCGCAGCGCAGTCAAAGCTCCAGGTTGTGTCCTGCGAGTCAGGGACGAGTGAGACATCTTCGTTGGAAGAAGAAGAAGAATGTTTTTATTTCACTGAAATTATTTACAAAATATTTCTGCGAGAATATCCGGATCCGTAGCCGATATGGCTAGTTAAGGGTCCGTTACAGACATTGCATATTGTGGTTTTAAGTAGCGAGTACAATGTTTATAAATACAATTCGAACGCAAATCGCATTTTCAAACGTAACGAAGGCAAACGAGTCACTCTGGAAGAAAATATAGTAGAGGCGCCAAACACGAAAGAGCAACAGAGAGCACAAACGGCCTACGCGCCTCTCTCTCTCTCTCACCTTATGTGTCTGCGCGCCTTACGCTGATGAATTGCTGCGGTTCTTTATACGTGCTGAAACCAAGACCTGATTGTGGAGCACACCGCGTACATATTTTAAGGCTTAGCAAATTTCGAGCACCGTGTGGGTGCGATGATAGCACAAACTATACGCGGGCCCCTTTATCATTCTCGCCTCCATCGAAAATGGGAACGCCGCGGCCGGGATCGAACCCGTGTCCTTTGGGTGAGGTGCCGGGCACCGTAACCGCTGTATGCCGTCGCGGTGGCCCCGCCTTACTGTGATTGTTCTACGATGAATCGTCATTGACAAGCTCATCATTACGTGATTTCCACGAACGACAAGCGGGAGAGAGCCCCGTCCACCGGTGAACTTCGTCCGCAGGGAGACATTGGTTGATTTGTTGGGTAGGTTACGAAGTGGATGGATGGATAGATGTGAGGAGGATCCCCTTAGAATTGGTGTGGCGGCTAGTACCACTAAGGCATTTATTAGTCATCTCTATGCCCTGCTACTTCTACTGGTAAATTGTCAGTTCTGGCCTTGCAGTTTTCTGCAACCAGCCTTCTCTTAATTGTCTGTGTACGGCAGATCGATTCACGTTCCCAGAACTGTCCTTGAAACCTAATCATCTCGTTCAGACTTACTCCATCCTTGGTTATTTTGTGGCCTCACACTGACATTCATCTATAAGATGTGCTGCGTCGGTTCTGCATCCTTTCCACACATTAGGTACGTTAGGCCGTGCGAGAGCGCTTTACGGAGGAAAATGGATGGACGCCGCTCCTCGATGATTCTCGCTCACAGATTGGCCCATATACATTGACGATGTGCCTTGCGCATCTCACGAGGCCGGGTGTTGTCACAAAACGAGGAATCGAGCCACGAGCGCTGAATCTCACGTGTAAGAATATTGTAGTCCTACCTGGAAGGCATCATCCTACACCCGATGCGTGAAGGAAGCTCGTTGAAACGGTCGTTTGACCATTGTTCGCTGAGCACTCAAACCATTACCGACAGCAACGCCGAGTGGCTTGCCCCGACATCTCCTTTCTCTAGAGGTATCCTCGCATGCTTCAACAAGTTCCCGGCACGCTTGCACGCACGTGCTTTTTTTTTGTAAAGTAGAAAGTAAGAAAGGTCAAACATCGTCGTCCTCGAACGTCCGCCACCTGGCTTCAGAGCGCGCGCCCCTCACCTTTTCTCGCCGCCTTCTCCTCTTTCCGTTGATGCGGTAAAAGTAAGAAAGCGTAGGGGTTGAAACAGGGGAGGGTCCCGGGGCACATTCCTGGCAACCGGCGGTCCGGATGAAAAGAAAGAGACACACAGGGGGGGAGGGGGGGGGGATGTTTTTGGCCGCTACGGGGGCGACCCACGCGCGCTCACTCGCTTCTCGACGCCCACTGGGACGCCCCCGTATTCCTCGACGCATTATATTGAGGAGGAGGCGAGGTAATACCCCCCTCCCCTCTAAGGCACGTTACGACAAGCACCCGGGGCACGCATCAAGCAAACACCACAAACAAGACGAAGAGAGAAGCCACGGTGCGCGGTTGTTTGAGGACAGGTATTTCTCACCGAAGCTCGCGAGGAACGTGTGTCCGGTTCTCAGCTCCATTCACGCAGGTCGATCGGCTTTGGGAGCTTTTGTGTGGACGGGCGGTAGAGGAGAGTGTTTGGGTCGTTTACAATGTATCGCACGAATGGGACGGGGGTCCGATTTTCAAGAACTTCAGGTATGCGTGACTCAGCGAGAAGAGAGGGTTAGTGTGAAAAAGATGACGCTAACTGCGGATGGCCTAAATAAATATGAAAAAAAAATATGTAGCAGCAGTGCTATTTGAGCAAGGACACGAGAAGACTAGAGCGAATAACGCGCTAGCTGCCCCCGTACTTGTATGCCATGCTGAAACATTTCTCGCACCCTGCTTTCGTTTTTTATTATTATGTGAACGTAACATCCGCTGTAATACCACTCGGATGCTGTGGGTAACCATCAACATCATCCTTAACATCATCAGCCTATCTTATGTGCACTGCAGAATGAAAGCCTCTCCAAATGCCCTCCCCAGCCTCTGCAAATTTCGTCACCCCATCTTGCTATCTGTCGTCCGTTGACGCTGTGGGTAATTAAATAAATAAGTAAATAAATAAATAAATAAATAAATAAATAAATAAGAAGCCCAGATGTGCACTTGCTCACATCCGTCGTCTTTGTTTCTGCTGTAGTCCTAGTTTTGCTCTGTAAAACGACGCGACCTACGTTCGTAAGGGAGTGTTCCGTCGTGAGTGGCACTGGTCTGTTGCAGAATCTCATCGCGACTCTGCGACTGCAGGTGCACACCGTTCCTGCGGAAGTGAGTTATCTCACCGCCACGTGAAATGGCGTGCTTGTCACGTGGTCGTCGCTGTTGCAAAATTATTCGCATACACCTTCTAGGAACGTTGGTGTGTAGCCCATTATGGCAAGGCACTTCAGCCTCGTTGGAGGAGACACTCAGGTCGCAGGTCGAAAGCTCGAAACAGCCAGTACGTCTTACTTTATTTCTTTTGTGGAGCCCATCACCTTACACGTTCTGACAGCCGGACAGATAGCATGGTCACCTTGGAACGCTTGCGGATTACAAAGAGATCGAGCACGTCGTCAAAAAAAAAAAAGAATGCGAGCTCTGTTAAGTGTGTTCGGTCAGCTCAGGGCACGATAAGCCTATGTACCGATCGACAAAAGGGTAGTACAATGAAGCGATCGGATTTTCGGGAAACGTTGAGATCATTATCGCGCACTGCAAACAGACACATGCCGGCCCAGCGAGGCAATAAGTGATGGAGTAGGGGGAGGGGGGGGCGGTTGTGCAAGCAGCGAGGGTCATTCTACACGCCCCCCCCCCCCCCCCCCTTCCCGCTTTTTTTTTTCTTTCTTACTGGCAAATTCTAAACCTTCCCAGTGCGCATTCCAAAGCAATGCATATGACCCTGCGGACAACGATGCTTGGAAAACATTCCGGTGACACTCTGTTGTTGTTGTTGTTCTGGTCTCTTACGGTGTGTTCTTTCTCCACCTGCCGTATCCGCTCTCTTCAACGACGACGAAGTGGTCCTCGCAGCAAAGCGATGACACTTGTCAAAAGCCGA
This sequence comes from Hyalomma asiaticum, assembly GCA_013339685.2. Lineage (NCBI taxonomy): Eukaryota > Metazoa > Arthropoda > Arachnida > Ixodida > Ixodidae > Hyalomma > Hyalomma asiaticum. The sequence goes on from CM023482.1 coordinate 53,191,580, forward strand.
GCTCTGCTGAGCTGCGCCGCGCACCTCCGAAGAGCTCGCCTCCACTCGAGGGCTCCTTCCGTCGAGCACAGTAGGCATCGCAGCAGGGCTACTTGGGCGCTCCTTTACGCGGAACCTCTCTCATTTGTCTAACACGCGCGCGACTGCGTATACGTGTCGTGGAAGACGCGAGGACAACGAGTAGGGCGAGGTTCGGAACTGCGCACATCTTGTCTGGCTTTTTTCCGGCGCGCCTATAATGACGCTTGCCAAGCCCTTGGAGGCGATGGTTAATGGCTTGTGCCATTTCGACAGTCCCTGGTTGTTGTAATTGTTCTTTTCAGTTCCGCCGGGGCACGCCGCGCTGGAGAGGCGATACCAGAGCGTCGCCACCTTTGCTATATGGCTTCCCGCCCGTTATCCTTCACCTAGACACGGCCTATTGTGTCCAAGCGGCTCCATCGTACGGCAAATTGCCTCGCTGGGCCGTCCTTTTCTGGCGCGCTGCCCGTCGCATGCAGGAGTGGTGCGCAGCCGCGCTGTGGCTGTACGGTTGCGGTCCGCAGCAGCTCTTCTTCTCGATGGCTTATTAAGCGCGAAAGGAGACCGCCTGTTTGCGGCGCGTCGACCCTTCACTTGGAGAGTCACGACGAAAGAAAGAAAAGTGTTGCCACGGGGCGTCGGGTTCAGCACACTGTAAGCACAAAAAGGCTGTTTTTCTTCGTGAGGCCAGTTTTGACTCGCGCGAGAGGGATCCTCGCAGCAGAAGAAGCGCGCCAACATGTAACAGTTCATGCACCGATGGCGTTTTTTTTTTCGTCATCGTCGCGATGAATAGCGGGCAACAACAACAATTCATCTATGACATCCGAAGCAAGAATAAACGGGGTGCTTTCAACCGGAGGCGAGTGACGTCGCATGGCGGCAGATGACCGCAGGAGCTGGCCCTCATCTATCTTTCTTGCATCGACCTTGGAATTGAGAAGGGCCCGCTGTCGACGCCGCCCAGAGTGTCGATTGCGTCCTGTCATGGGAGAGAGAATGGCGCTACGGTGCCGCTGGTAAAGTTCAGAGCTGGGCAACTGTGTCCGATGATGACGTTTCGTTGTTATGCCCCCCCCCCCCCCCCTCTCTTTCTCTCCTTTCTCGGGCCGCAAACACTCGGCGCACCGCGCTTTCGCCCTCGAAAACGCTCGTTGACCCCTGGCCCGTACCGACGGGCCATGGCATGCCTCCTCCCGTCCTGCACGGAAGGGCGCCACTGTGTCTCGGGAGCGGTGCCTCGTTGCGTGCCGCTGCCTGCATGGTCAGCACCGCTTCTTCTTATGGCGAGAATGTGGAGAATGCCCGCTTCCGGTAGCGGCCGCAGGTGAGACTGCTGCCGCCTTGTACCGGACACGCATCGAGCTGTATGCCCGCGGGAGGTGCGGCTTGCCGAAAAGAAATGGTTGTGTGGTCCCCCCTCCACTCCCAAGCAGTATAGATATACCTTCGGGTTCTCTCTTCTTTTTTTTTTTTTTTTTTGGTTCGCCCGAGATGCCGCTGTGATTCGGCTTTCGTGGAATGACGAGCGGGCACCGCGGTTGGTCCGTAAAGAAAGGACCTGCGCGCCACCGGGCCTATAAGCAGTATTTGTAGAATTTTGAATGGGATATGCGCGAGCATGACCGGACCTGTTGTCGGTACGCGTGAAGTTCTGCAGAGATTGCGGGGCCACGCCTGCTACCAGCTGCCTTAGCTGACCTTGTGCATCGGCTGTGGTGTCGTTGGTCGGCCACATTGAATCTGCGATGACGTGTGCACGGGCCAACACTGGGGCATCGTGGACACAGGATGGGAGGACGGAAAGAGCGTTGCTTCTTCTCCCGTACAAACTTCACGATACCGCTGCACGTCGAGCAAATTACGTTAAGGTGACGTGTCTTCCGAGCACATTTACACTGCTGCCGGGCGTGGCGACAGACATGTTCGCCTTATACACTTGAAGTCGTTTGACGAAGGCTGTGCATGGAGTTGTGGGTTCTCAAGTATGGGGTTGAACAAACGTCACAAAAATCAATAATAATACAAATGAAAATTAAAGAAGTACGGAAGTGTTGAACAGCTAATGAGAAAGACCGCGCATAGGCTGTCTGACTATCTGCGCCCGAATATTCGCCGTTGTCACATTCCCACTGCAACCGATCAGATCTATAATGCGCGGATGTGATGAAGTCTTCCTCTTATCCAAGTGAACCATCATCAACATGTGAAACAACGACCTCCTTTCGCCAGCGCAGCAGCATCGTCGTCTGTCGCGTTTCAGTAAAAGGCTGGCATCGGTTAAAGGGAACATCGACAGTGCATAGCCTTTTAATTCGCGGAAAGTGCGCGGCTACCGGTTATCGCCGTCATGCAGCTGCCATTAATTTTTCATGGCGCCCGAATGCATCCTGCGCGCCAGTTTCTGCGGAGTCGCCGAAGGACGTCCTCTCGGATTATGTGTGCACTCTTGGCGACCTTCATTCTGCACTGTCGCCTATCGGCTGCAGCAGCGTCTAATGGTTGGCTTCAAACGTATATCCGTGCAGTACACGGCGGCGACGGGAGCGAAATGTCTTTTTTTTTTTTCGCAGGTAAAGGTCCGCCTTAAACGATTGCGCTGATGGTGTCGATTAACCCTATCAATAGTAATTAATAGTGTGCATTAATAGACTCAGCGTTATAATGAAGACAAATTATGGCAGCTGAGTAGTTTGTCTCTGCACAGAGAAAAAACTGTAACCGAGCGGTCGGGACCAAGACGTCTCTTCAACCTTCTCGCCAGTTCAGGCATATCCGGGCACTTCGGTTAGGGTGGCTGGATTTGCTGGTGGAAATCCGTTAATTTGCCATAGTTTTCATTCGAATCCGGGGCAGACTGTGTGTGCTGAGTTTAATGTCGAACAGTAAGTTATTATTATTATTATTATTATTATTATTATTATTATTATTATTATTATTATTAGCGTGTCCCAGCGCAAAGGCATTGCGGTTGTTCCTGTACACGTTAAATTGGTGAATGATTGATTACGTATTCGCCATTTATTCCAACAAGTCACAGTGCAACGTTCTGTGAATCTGGTGGGAAGCTGTCGAAGATTTGCTGAGTGTCTAGGGCTTCTTCAAGGAGTCTTGTTTGAAATCGCGCGCTTGTCACCCACGCGTGCATGTAGCGCGTGTGCACCAGAAAACATTAATCCCGTCGGAGAGCATTGCACGAGTGAACCCAGCGGAAAGTGTTTGCAAACGAATTATGTCACAGAGTGGTTGGTGTCGATCGAACGACAGCATTCGTACGCCCTACATCCCCTGATCGTCGAGTGTGTCCTTGATAAGGGTTACAATATCTGCGTCCGCGATTGCGCTAATCGCATAAAGAAATCATTGTGTCGTCTGTGACAAAAACGCTGATTTGGTCTTTCTGCGCCGCGGTGATCTATATAGTGGTTATGGTAAATAACTGATGACCCACCCGCAAGACGGCTTGGATCCCTGCCGCGACGGCCGTTTCTCTTCGACGGTGGCGAAAATGGCGGAGACCTGTGTATACTGCGCCTTGTCATCCATGCACATTAACACCAGAAGGTTGATTGATTTGTGGGGTTTAACGTCCCAAAACCAGTTCTGATTATGAGACACGCCGTAGTGGAACGCTACGGAAATTTGGACCACCTGGGGTTCTTTAAGGTGCACTGACATCGCACAGCACACGGGCGGCGGGCCTCAACATTTCTCCTCCATCGAAAGTGCAGCCGCCGCGGCCGGGATTCGATCCCACGACCCTCGGTTCAGCAGCCGAGTGCCATAACCACTAGACCACCGTGTCGGGGCAACACCAGAAGGTCAAAATTTCCGTAGCCTGCACTACGTGGCGTTTCTCCTAATAATATCTTGGTTTTGGCACTTAAAACCCTATCCATTATTGTAATTCTACGCATACTATATCGGGTATACCTCAGCTTCGTGTTTATATGCCATCGTCGTTTCACTGCGTCGTCGTTCGCACGTTTGTAATTCTTCGTACGTTTGTTGCTTCCGACAGCGATTCACATTGCACTTGTCCTTCGCGATGCCCTTGAGCGCACTCTGCGGTCGTGTGGCTCCAGGCGCAGCATGTCCCTCCCGCTCGTCGCCGACAGCGTGCGCAGAGGCGGCGTTTGACGCGGATCCGATGTCGGCGGTCGTAATCGATTGTCTCTCCCCCCCCCCAACCCTTACTCGTCTTCCTCCGAACATGCATGGACGTCCCGTCAAAAGCACGTCCCCATTGTTCACGGCGGCCAGACGGCTTCCAGACGGGGACGTGCGATTCGACGGGAAGGGTTTGGCACGAGACGCGAGCGCGAAACAAAACAAAACTGGGACGACTTCGACATGTGATCTGGATTGCTGGCTGGCACGGTTTTTTGCTGCTTGACGTCGCGTGCGCTGGCGAAACCGCAGCCGTCGCGTTGCAAGCGTATACGCACGCTTCGTTCCCGCGCCTGCAGCTACGGGCATGTGCGTGCGCGCTCTCTCTGCAGCGTGCACTCGTCGTTGCCACGGGCAAGCCGACACCGCGCGTCGATGTGCATTTGCCGCAGACCTCGCCTCGTCGGTGCGTTTAGAAATGCCAGCGACAGTCGGATAGATAGATGTCAGGATTGGTTTGCATTTCTTTCTGCTTGCCTCTATCCTCTCCATCTTCTTCTTGATCGCGTCGTATGCGCCCCTCTTCGGTGAGGAACGACAAAAGGAGAATCGTCGAATGCATCTAAAAAAAATAAAGCAAAAGAAGGAGGCGACTGCCATCCTCTCTCGCCCTCCTCGATATGCGTCGGCTTTCGAAACTCCCTCTCCCATCTTCCCCCGACAGACGGCCTGACACCCCCGCTGGGCGCGCGCCGTGCTCATGCTTGCCGCGCGTCAATTAACGAAGGGACGATGCGAGACACCCCCTCTACCCACTTCCCCTTCACAAGCCGCGCCCCTGCAGAGCTTCGTCCTTGACGGCGGCGGCGGCGGCGTCGACGATCGCGTTTCTAGCGCGAACCGGCCCGGTGTCACGGGACCGGGGCTGTGCGCAGCGGATGAAGCGAGTGAGTGACTGGGGCAAGCGGCGAGCGAGAGCGCCCCGGCTTCTTGGCTGTCACGCCTCGCTGCGCCCGACGACGACGACGACGCACGCCGTGTACCCTCTCGCCCCTTTCTCTGCTGCCCCGCGTTGAGGCGCGTCGATTGCGTCACCTCGACGGGCACCCCACGGTTTCTGTAACGTTCGGACGGCGCGCGACGTCGTCGCGTCGCGCTCGGGCTGTCCCCGCGGCTTGACGACGCCCGACCGAAACGAGATGCCCGGGTGGAAGGATGCCACGCAGGTCCTGCTGAGAGAGGCGCGCGATGTGATCCGCGCTCCCAGCTTCGCCGTATATACTCGTTATGAGAAGGCGCACGCCTCGTTGTAAGGAAGCGCTCGGTATAACGAAATCGGACCGCATCGAGATGTTTTGTCGGTCGAAGAAGACGATTCGATTCAACTGCAGCGGTGTAGTTATCCTCAGGATTGGCGACGGGCACAGCAATGCTCCATAGAAGAACGCGGGTCATCGGATGAGCTCCTTGGAACGCTCGTTTCTGTTTCAGAACGGCTGCGAAGTTCTTTCATTTTGCTATTATCGGCGGAAGTGTCTGAACGAAATCGGTTACGTCGAACAATGTAAGCGCGAAATCTTTGCCCGCGCACGTGACCTTCGGTTAACGTGAAATGCTGCGTACTTGAGTGTTGCACTCACCCGCTGTGGTATCTTATATGTAACGGCTAGCAGCTCGAGGTGGTGGGGCGGAATCCCGGTCACGGCGGTCGTATTTCGATGGGACCGACATGCAAGAAAGAGAGAGAGAGAGAAAAAAAAACACCTGGGAATTTTGAGGTTTAGCTGCACGTTAAAGGGATTGTCCGGTCATTTCACAAACCAAAACAAGTGGTCTTAAAAGAAAGTGTATGCTTTATTTTACTTGTAGCCAGCTTGCACTACCAAAGAAATCGTGTAGTTAATTAGAAAATAAATATCAAATCCAGCACTTTTTGAAAATCCCGCGCTGCGAGGCGAGGCGCTGGCCACAGTGAGAGTGACGTCACATGGTACCGTGCCCCCTGTGCCGGGCGGTCGTGGCTTTCCTGCCATGCATGCGCCGTACGTAGAGTCGCACAATTCGAACCACTTCTTTCCTTCTTTTCTAGCTCTATAATTTGGTTTGTTCCGTAACGCTGTTAATATGGATGGGTGGAGACCCTTCCCAAGTTTCCGTGCGACGTGAGCCCACAGGCCGAGTGGGTTACCGCCGTTCGTCACGTCAACTGGTTTCCGAACCCTCAACGCTCGGTGCACTTTACATGCGGGTGCCGGGAGTTGATCGCGTACTCTCATAACGTTTTGACGTAGCCGTTAGTGGAAGGGCCGCACCAATAATGTGAACTACACACATAGGTGTGCTGCCTTCCTCGGTCACGCCGTAATTAAAGCGTCAGATCTCTTGATTTTGTTTCTCTGGCTGAAGCATGTGGAGGAGAGAAAAGACGATGTATCTGATGCAGGTCCGTAGCCAGAAATTTTTTTCAGGTAGGGCCCGCTTGTTGAAGACCTTGACTATTTGAGAAAAAACATGTTTTCATTATTTATTTTGGTAACAATCGCGGTATGTGCACTGAGGGACTTTTTCAATGCAACGTTATTAATAGGCTGAAACGTTATGTCATTAGCATTACACCACGCTATTAACCCCCCCCCCCCCCCAAACAAAATTTCGGGAGGCGCCCGGGCCCCTAGCCCCCCTTCCCTCCCTCCCCCCCTTACGGGGTTGATCTGGAGGTGAGCGCAGGTGCGAAGATTTCTCTGGGTAGGACCAGCTAGTTCGACAAACGTCTTCAAGGCGCGTTGTTTAGGTGGGACTGGTGATTGCGACCTCAAGTAATTTACCATCTAGGCAAAAAAAAAAAAAAAAGGTAAGAACCGACGCCGACAAATGCCTCTCACTGTGAAATGTGAAAATGATAAAACGTGGGAAAAGATTCCGCGGCAGTGGCGTGCTCGTTCCTATGCACGTAGAACATGCTCACCTGAAACGAGCGTGTTGCTGTTATTCGCACTCATTTGCTTGTCGAAATGCTTACGCTCCCCCTTTCTTGTCACATCGTTTTACTGGCAGGTTTGCTGGCATGTTTAATGCAAGCGGAGATTCATACTCTTCATCGTCGGAAACAGTGATGTCTCTACTTGACGGCGCCAGATAGCTATCACAGCTCTATTTCGTTAATACATACGGCCCCAAACAGCAATAAAACCATGCATTGAGGAAAGAAAAACTCGTGAAACGTCAAAAGCAAAGCGCTGTTCAACAGCGCACCGGAGGCAAAACGCATCGATCTCGAAGCGCAATAACCGCACGCGTAATTGGCAGTTGTTGAAATAATAATAATAATAAAAGGACTTTTATTCCCATTTGTTTAATCAACGAGGCACAGGCGCGAGAAATCAACAGCGCCCAACGAACTGTGCAACCAAGTACAGGGCAGACAGCTTCGCGAGTCCCCTGCACGGTTCCGTGTGACGTCATGCTGCAACGGCCGTCGCTCGTCGGGCGCTCCGTTGGAGTTTCGTACGCACGCAAATAAAAAGCTGAATAAAACTATCGAAAGCTCCATTTCGCTCAGAAAAATCACCCCTGTGTTCCCCACACGCGCAAATACATGATACGCCTCACAGTTCGCAATGTTTACAATATCACCGGACAATCCCTTTAAGGAGCCTAGGTGTGGTCAAAACTACTCCGGGGCTCTCCGCTACCGTGCCTGCCTCACAGTTACAGATGATTTTGGTGCGTAAAAGCCAATGAATTAAGTTTTGTACACGCTTTTGATATGGTCAAACGGATGCATCTTTTCAAAATTCGTACAGTCAGTCCAAACTGTATCTTCTTTTCTTTGTTAAGTACTTCTCCATTACTACCGAAAAGTTATCCAGGTGCACATATTTCCTCTGTATTTTTTATATACTATTTTAGTAGGGGTCAGTGTTTCGAGAAGGAACCTGTTAGTTACCTCTAGGCTCCCTCAGGCGTATTGCTTCGAGCATATACCTCTTTCTCATCGAGAAACGATTAATCATATTTATACTTCAGGAATCTCGTGTATTAATTTAGTTCGTCGTGCTGCGATAATTACCACAGAACCACTGAGATATAAGTTCCCTCCCGCCGCCCTTCTTGTCTGCGTGTCTGTTCTTTCCTTTTCATAATTTGCAAGTGCGCTTTTCTGCACTGCATATTTTCCCGGCTAATGGCGGCACCCGCCGTCTTGTTTCAATTTCTGACAAAGTGTCACACATGATGGGGCTGTTCATACACTCCGTGTATGTACAGATCAGGAGGGCTGAGCCTACATTTTTCATGTCTGATTGATCCCAAAACCAGCTCTGGTTATGAGAGACGCCGTAGTGGAGGGCTCCGGAAATTTCGACCACCTGGGGTTCTTTAACGTGCACTGACATCGCACAGCACACGGGCCTGGACATTTCGCCTCCATCGAAATGCAGCCGCCGCAGCCGGGATTCCATACCGCGACCTTCGGATCAGTAGCCGAGTACCATAGCCAATAGACCACCGTGACGGGACATTTTTCATGTCTCATTGCAAGCAAAATACGCTTGTTTTTACATGCCGCGTGCAGAATTGACAACGCCGCCATTAGTTGGCCAAACTGTATGGCAGGAAAGCTAGCTTTATTATTAGGAAATGGATGTACTGGGAAGCTAGGACATCTGCCGATAAATGTGCCTCAACATTTATGGAGACTGATGACACCAGTGTGTGTGTGTGTGCTTTGCGACGAGTAGCACATAGCTTCATGGTGTAATATAGACGAAAATTTTAGCGACGACGCATTATTGTGCTTGTTTGCGCGCCTTTCGTCTTGGACGAGGTGGCAGCTTTATTTTTAGGCATTCGAGGTGTCGGGACAGTGACACACCGTCGCCGAGACGCTACATATGTCATGCGTGAGTGACGCAGCTGGGACATATTTGTCATCGGCGTTTTCGTCTATGTGTACGCTTTTTTTTTTTTTTTTCCGGGAGATTTCACGAATTCCTTCGGAAGTTGCGCGTGTCACGTCACGCCGATATTGGCCCAGGCGAGGACGACGCATGCGACCCTTCGCAGTACTTTGGGTGTTCGTGCTGTGCTCGGCACATCCTGTGATTGCTGCAGTGTGCCGCAGCGTCCGGTTTGACGAATACTTGTTTTGCTGCCGGTATATATTGGACGGAAAGCTGACTAAAGAGAGGCTGTTGCGTTTTTTTTTTTTCTAATTTACTCTTCTTCCCGTCGGCGCATCGGGTTTCTTACACTCCGTAACAGCGCTGCACCTATAGCACGCTGTTATAGTGATTTTAATAGTTGGGCACATGAACTGCCATATACATCGCAGGCTGAACTCTTGTTACAAGTATTGTTCAGTATCGAATGGTGTGAAGTGTAAAGGTGTGTTGCTGCTTAATTAATACCGATGCTACCTCGTCAGTGATCAAGTTAATCGCATAAATTCGTGAGATTGTTGTACGTCTTCAGCAAAAACAATATGGCAGTAATAAAAGAAATAACAACAAAACGGCAACTGTTAACGGAGTGCGGCAACGCTAATTTCATTCTGCATGTTCCAGGGGTTTCTCCTCCTGCTTTTTTTTTTTTTTGTCTTGTTTTCGAGATATGCACACTGTACGGTACCGAACGTATTTCAAGCTGCTATACTTGCAGCTTTTCTTTCCCCGCTCGTCTTTGCAACCCGGTTGGCAATATATTACACGTTATTCGATTCTTCTTAAATAGGCCCATATTAATTCGTCACTTCATTTCAAAACCTTGTTCGCTCATGATGTGAAAAGTAGGAAAACAAAGACATAGCTTACAAGTTTGCGAGACACTCTTGCGGAACAGCTTTAAAACTGGCGTTCCGGAACTCATTCGGTTTCTTCTTTACTGGTTGTAACCAAGTGCCAAACTAGACAAACACAAATCCGCCAGAACGCTGAGCTATAGACGTATAGCTGCGACTCCATCGGTCATTTCTGTTTTTGCTTGCGGGTGTGGATACTATATGCAACGCAGGTTAGGCCAACTGTTGCGCACTGTGTTAAATGCGATTCGGCGGCGTCATTCGTGAGTGAACACGTTCTAAAATTACACTCGCTTTTCCTTTTGCTCGGCCTCATCAGGAGGCCATGAATCAGACAGCCACGCTCTCAATGTGGCTTCGGCGAGAGGGTCCGTGTGAGCTCTAGATGTGTCATATAGCGACGCCCTTGCCCCTTCCTACTCTTGTTTCCAGTGAAACGAAAGGGCAGATGCCTCGATCTTCTCGCTAATTAAGCGGGACCACCGGCGCTCGCGAAGTACTGAAGCCGTTCCCTCTCTCATTGTCTTCTTTAGCCTCCCCTCCTCGACCACCCGTGTTTCAATCTAAAACAACGCCGACTGTAGGGACGAATTCCCTCCTCCACCGTCCTCTCTTCCTGCTTAAATAAAGGACGCTATGAGAAAAGCGATGTGGGGCGAAGTGAACTCGCAGCGGCGGACACGGGGGCGCCAGCACCTCGATCACTCATCGGCTTCTCCGAAACGGTGGAGAGATGATGCGCGCATCATCATCATCATCTACTTCTTCCTGCTGGTGCTCCTCCTCCTCCTCCAGGAATGCCGGCAGCGATGACGCGCGGCGCATCCTCCTTTGGCACGCGCTTCGCACACCGCGAACAGCGTGGTTGCGGAGGCGGCGGGCTGAAACAGAGAGAGAGGGGTGTAGAAGAAGGGAAGGGGTGTGTTAGCGTGTTGCGCCTGGTATGTTCGCGGCCGCAGCGCCGCCAAATAGAGGGCAACACACGCACGCTCGGCAACCTTAGGAAGGGGGCGGGGGAGATGCAACAGATCGTGGGCGGCGGATGGGGCTCATTGCGACAGCGGGCCAACGGAGAGGTGTGTACGAGGGAGGCTGCGGCACCGATTACGACGGCGGCCACCGAGCGGGCGATTAGGGGAAGGTGGCAGGAGGGGGGATCTAGAGTGTTGTAGTGTGTTTGCGTGCTCTCGTTGTCTAATTGCGCGGGGACACACGTACGCTACGCACCGTACACCGCCGCCCTGTCGAGTGCCGGCTGCGTGCCGTCCTTCCGCCCGACACGCACATTAGAAGCATGCGGTCCTCTCTCTCTTTTTGACCGCCCTGAGAGCGGGGTAAGGTCGGACGTTCTGTGCGTCACCGCGAAGAGGACGATGACCGGTACCGCTTAGCGCTTAAGTTGTCTTTTTTCGTTTTTGTTTTGCCACAGTTTTTCTGTGAAGGCGTTTGCTTTCAGCACCGAACAAACGGGGGCCCCTTTCATCACGATCGGTGGGACGGATGGACGCCGGAGGTGTAAAAAGGGAGGGGCGGTACGCGAGAAATGTTGCCGCCGCCTGTTCGGTCTTCGGCAAACCAGGCGTGACGATGGCACGCGACCGATTCTCGCAAAGGTCTTCAACGCTCGTCCTTTAATTGACGAGCTTCACGCCTTCCAATCGGACGGGGTTGCTGAAACGCTGAAAGTCTTTAAGTGCAGTTGTGCTGTAAAGCTGACTCGTGGGCGTGCTCATGGACGAAGCGGCTCGTTGCCGCTTCTTCAAAGGGGCGTCTATTAAGGCGTGTCTTTGTTTCTCTCATTGAGGGATGGTGCAAGACACTGTGTCGTGCTTGGCGCGATCTGTATCCTCGCCGGTGTTGACACCGTCTTTGTCTGCTCCTCGGCGTTTCTTTTTCGCCTATGTGCGCTGTAGAAATAAATAAATAAATAAATAAATAAATAAATAAATAAATAAATAAATATTGGTGGCAACGCCGCCGAATGGCCAATTTCGTTTATACATCCGGTAATACCTAGACAAGTCCTGAATATTCATGCTTAATCAGTTCTACATGCTCAAATGAGTTCACCACTTGCCCGGGACGTTTATTTATCTGATACCGTGCGCTCATGGTCGCCATGCTAGCATCCTTATTCGAAACTCTGGTGCCCCGGTGTTATTGTCGAAAATACGTTCAGTGTTGTAAATCAAAGCGCGATGAGAAAACTTAAGCTCCTTGTCGCGTTCGTTGTCACTATGTCGTTGACACGCAACGGAACAGTTCATAATATTTGGTTGAGGTGCATTGAAAGTGCAAGACCCGTGCCATGCACGAGCGATGCATGGAAACGCGTCATGCCCACTGAAGAAATATTGGGCTTTTCTCAAGAGCATATTACAGCCATTTGAGGAGATAGACATATTATTGCAGGGTAAGCTCCCAGACTGACGCGAATGCTACATTCGAGTAATGATAATTGATGGCGTTTTACGGTGCCGTAATCAAGATTTGATTACGAAGCGCGCACCGTAGTGGAAGGCTCCGGAGTAGTTTTGACCACCCAGGCTTCTTAGACGCGCGCACCTACGAATGTTTCCTGCGTTTGGAACCCATCGAAACACCGCCGTCATGGCCGGGATTCGATCCCGCGACTTCGAGAAGTTCGCGAGCCAACACTCCAGCCGCTAAACCTACCGCGGCTGATGAAGGCTACGTTCGAAAGACTACAGTTGGTTCGCTTGCCAGAGCGTTTTCCTAAATCGATGCGTTGCGGGATGCGTCTGTTCAGCAGCGCGCACCGAAAATTCTGCCTACATCAAGTTTCTTATGTGCAAAGCCGTGTTCGAAGTTCGCTGAGTGTCTGAGCGTAAATTAGTGCTACCTTCTCAAACGAGACACAGCTCCACTGACGTGAAACATGGGAAGGTGTGAAGTATGCGGTGATGCGCCCGTGTTTACCACAGGAACACGTGAATCGCTGCTAATTCGCTCGCTTTGCCGTTGTCCACACAACGACGACGTTAATTAGATGCCGACAGCCCGGTCGCATTAGCAGAGAAACTCGTTAGAATCGCTTCTGACACGAAAACCCCTATACACGTAGTCAAGAGTTCGGCGAAAGTTCGTCTGGCCAGGCATGGGTTAGACGACGTTAATTAGATGCCGACAGCCCGGTCGCATTAGCAGAGAAACTCGTTAGAATCGCTTCTGACACGAAAACCCCTATACACGTAGTCAAGAGTTCGGCGAAAGTTCGTAGGGCCAGGCATGGGTTAGATGAATTACGGTCACTGACCAAGTCGGATGAGTTGATCTGACGTTTCGGAACCGCACACGGGTTCCTTGTTCACCGAAACGTCAGATCAACTCATCCGACTTGGTCAGTGACCGTAATTCATCTAACCCATGCCTGACTAGCCGAACTTTCGTCGAACTCTTGACTACGTTACTTACCGGAACACTTATGGACAGGACGTCGGTCAGTGAACGAGGAATCCGCGTATGCGGTTCCGAAACGTCAGATCAACTCATCCGACTTGGCCAGTGACCGTAATTCATCTAACCCCTATGCACATACACTGTCTGACCGCATTGCTTCCAGGATGGCCCCACTGTGACGACGGCAGAGATACGCCGAAGCCTAGCCCCTAAAGTGCTGCACACCTGAAACCTTGTGTATGCGGCATCGGGAGCGTCTTTCGTGAGAAGCTCTCTTGTTCATCTATGCGCGGGCGAACCATCGTTCATGGGCCGGCTCTCGGCAGTTCTCACGTAACCGCTTTTCTTATAGTTCTCATGCATTCGATAGTCGATTTACGTGAACGCGAACGGCTGATATCATGCTTAAACCCATATCGAAGGAGGAACTCGCTCAAGAGGAACAAGAAATAAACGTTTATTTTCGAAACGGCGCTCCGAGCGATTCTCGGTGCCACCCGAAGGTGGAAGGACTCCTTAGTCCAGGAACCCTCTGGCTTCAACTGCACTCTTGGCCCTGGCGACGAGTGGCCACGTCGAAAGCCAAGCGCGCAAGGTGAAAATAATTATATAATAAAGATTACACATACGCCTCAGTGACTGCAATGGTCTATACTATCGAACTGTCTTGCGTATAGATTCGCTGTGTTCTTTTACCTTTTTGTTGCTTTGTCGGTATACATATAGTCGCTGTGGAGTCATTGTAGACTATATAAGTAACGCGAACAGTTGCTGTCCTTGGCACACCTTGAGATTCATGCTTGGTTGCCGAAGACCTTCAAATGCCTCTCCGTTGGCATTGTCTGTCGCAGCGCTCGATACGAAGAATGCGTACGTGTGGCTGCCTTTATATTCTCAGCTGGCGTGACAGTGCATGGTGAAACGTCGCACGGTTTTTCCTAACGTAGTTTCACTTGCATTGTTCCACCAGTTTTGTTAATGACCAACGTTCGGGGGAACGGCAGAATGAAACTCAGCTGGGGAGGCGACTATCATGAGGCGCGGATTCGTTTTTATAGATACTAACGCGAAATGCATTGATTCTTTAGATACGCTCATTTCTTGCGCCTGTTATTTTATTTTGGTGCTCAAGTGTGAGAAAAAAGAAACAGTGGCGCCTATGATTCAACCAATATAATGACTGGATTGTATAGTGAATCTAATAATGAAGAAATGTGACGACTGCATGGGGTCTCGAGCGCCCCTGTCGATCTACCCTTTTCTTAGTCGAAAAAGTCGCGAATGGTGGAACGTTCTTTTTACGAGAAAGTAAGAATATGCGCAGTTTCGATGTGCACTGTGTATCGCGGTTGGAGCGAGAGACTATAGTCTCTCGGTTCAACCGCGATACACAGTGCACATCGAAACTGCGCATGTCTCACGCTATATTAGCGCAATACCATCACATCACATATACGGGTGCGAGATCTGAACGTTCACCGAGGCATTATTCAAGACAGTTGTCTTAGGGGGCTTAACGAAAGGCTCGTAGGGTGCCTGACTATAGGCTACGTCAACCAGACAGCAACTGCAGCAGTGCGATCTTTACACACGATGCGACTGCAGTACACAAAGCTACACATGTATGAAGCACTACAGGAGCAGGAAACAAGAAAACAACTCTTTTCTGCTTTTGTTATTTAATTTAAGGGGATGTTACGTCATCGCCTCCTCTATACGTATCACGATAGTTGCGAACGCTGTACTATGTAGGACGCCTCACTCACTTCGGTACATTGTTGCTCACTCACCATTTGTGTAATCGGTCACATGTTGTCAGCTTGAATTAATTAATTAATTAATTAATTAATTTAGAAAACACTGCCGTCACTGAAGACCAGGCAGGCGGGGAACATTACAATGAACAAATATGCAAACATCGAGAAAAAGGTGTTTTTGCAACCACGACTCTGATCCTTTCACTGTGTCTGCTTGCGTACGGAACGACCGAAACTGCCGTGGTTCCCTTCACCGACTTCGCGCCGGGGAGCTTGAACACGGCCCTGTAACAGAATCGCTTCTGACACGAAAACCCCTATACACGTAGTCAAGAGTTCGACGAAAGTTCGTCTGGTCAGGCATGAGTTAGATGAATTACGGTCACTGACCAAGTCGGATGAGTTGATGTGACGTTTCGGAACCGCATGCGGGTTCCTTGTTCACCGAAACGTCAGATCAACTCATCCGACTTGGTCAGTGACCGTAATTCATCTAACCCATGCCTGACCAGACGAACTTTCGTCGAACTCTTGACTACGTTACTTACCGGGACACTTATGGACAGGACGTCGGTCAGTGAACAAGGAATCCGTATGCGGTTCCGAAACGTCAGATCAACTCATCCGACTTGGTCAGTGACCGTAATTCATCTAACCCCTATACACATACACTGTCTGACTGCATTGGGATGCGCCCACTGTGACGACGGCAGAGATACGCCGAAGCCTAGCCCCTAAGGTGCTGCACACCTGAAGCCTTGTGTATTCGGCATCAGGAGCGTCTTTCGTGAGAAGCTCTCTTGTTCATCTATGCGCGGGCGAACCATCGTGCATATATAGGCCGGCTCTCGGCAGTTCTCACATAACGGCTTTTCTTATAGTGCTCATGCATTCGATAGCCGGTTTATGTGAACGCGAACGGCTGATATCATGCTTAAACCCGTATCGAAGGAGGAGCTCGCTCAAGAGGAAGAAGAAATAAACGTTTATTTTCGAAACGGCGCTCCGAGCGATGCCCGGCGCCAGCCGAAGGTGGGAGGACTCCTTAGTCCATGGAACCCTCTGGCTTCAACTGCCCTCTTGGCCCTGGCCACGAGTGGCCACGTGGAAAGCCAAGCGCGCAAGGTGAAAAGAATTATATAATAAAGATTACACATACGCCTCAGTGACTGCAATGGTCTATACTATCGAACTGTCTTGCGTATAGATTCGCTGTGTTCTTTTAGCTTTTTGTTGCTTTGTCGGTACATATAGTCGCTGTGGAGTCATTGTAGACTATATAAGTAACGCGAACAGTTGCCGTCCTTGGCACACCTTGAGATTCATGCTTGGTTGCCGAAGACCTTCAAATGCCTCTCCGTTGGCATTGTCTGTCGCAGCGCTCGATGCGAAGAAGAATGCGTACGTGTAGCTGCCTTTATATTCTCAGCTGGCGTGACACTGCATGATGAAAAGCCTTACGGTTTTTCCTAATGTAGTTTCATTTGCATTGTTGCACCAGTTTTGTTAATGACCATCGTTCGGGGGAACTGCAGAATGAAACTCAGCTGGGGAGACGACTATCATGGGGCGTAGATTCCTTTGTATAAATACTAACGCAAAGTGCATTGATTGTCCAGATAGGCTCGTTTCTTGTGCCTGTTATTTTATTTTAACGCTCACGTGTGAGAAAGGACAAAGAGTTACGCATATGATTCAAGGAATATAACGACTGGCTTGTATAGTGAATCTAGTAATGAAGAAGTGTGACGACTGGGGTCTCGGGCGCCCGTGTCGATCTACTCTGTTCTTAGTAGAAAAAGTGGCGAATGGTGGAATGTTCTTTTTACGAGAAAGCAAAAATTTGTGAATCTCTCGCTTCAACCGTGATACACAATGCACATCGAAGCTACGTATGTCTCGCGCTCTTAGCCCATTTTACCATCGTTTTGCATACATGCGGTACACGGAGAGATCTAACTTGATTTGCGTCGCGTTTTCTTTGGTGCTATTGTTATTTAATTTAACGGGCTTTTACGTTGTCACCTGCTCCACGTGTCGCTATAATTACGGACGCTGTGCTATATGTAGGACGCCTCAGTATATATTGTTGCTCAATCGCCACTTGTGCAATCGGCCACACGTTGTCAGCATGAATTCCTGAGACAGAATGCAGAAAGTGCTCACGTGTACCGTTCTCTCATAACGCGTTGGAGGAACCCATTCTGTGGTCAACGTTATTCGGAATTCCTCAGATGTGCCTGCAGGGTCCCTCATAAGACACTTCATTTTCGAGTCCGGGCACTGCGACCGACAGTTTGGGCGTCATGATGATCGATTGGTTAGAGGCAGTATAAACAAGCGTGGGCACTGTTTTGAATTTTATGCTGTGAGCTCGGACACCGTTACAGGAACGGACGGCACCGGTTCAATTTCTACCGCTCAATGAAAAAAAAAAAAAAACAAGCAAGGGAACACGCACACTTCAGCGAACATACATACATACATACATACATACATACATACATACATACATACATACATACATACATACATACATACATAAGCACGCACGCGCGCACGCACGCCGTGGTGGTCTAGTGGCTATGACACTTGGCTGCATAATACGAAGGTCGCGGGATCGAATTCCGGCCGCGGCTGCTGCATTTCGATGGAGGCGAAATGTTGAGGCCCGTGCGTACTGTGCAATGTCAGTGTGGACATTAAGGAACCCCAGGTGTTCGAAATTTCCGGAGACCTCCACTACGGAGTCTCTCATAACCAGATCGTAGTTTTTCGACGTAAGACATTGTCTTTTCCATCCCTACCTTTCGACGTTTTTTGGTGTAAATATATGCATGTTGACGCTTTCTTTATTCTTATCCGAGTCGTCCAATTCCGCAGTGCCTTTCGATTTAGGCGTTGAGGCAGTGCTCAGGTATGCGTATCTCTTCAACGGATGGATCACCTGGACGTATACATCCGCTTCGCGTTTCGGACGGATATTTCGTTCGCATTGATCCCGACTGTACAACGCATGCAATCCAGTGCCGGTAGACGATGGGGCGAAGCAGTATTGACACAGTGCCCCAAACTTTCAGGTTCTGGCGCAGCCGCGAGGCGAGAATAAACGTGGCGAGCCCTTATTATGCAGAGTCCTCTTAGCGCGTATCGCACGCTCCGTTGGCTGCGTGCACTACGGCCGGTCACGGTTCAAGGCGAACGCCCTCCGCTGCTGGCAACCCGTCTCCGCGGACTGCATCGGTTTCTTATGTACTCGTTGCGTTTCCCCGGCCAATGAGGTGCCCTGGCCTCGCTGGGGAATATGTACCGACTTTATTTTCAGTGTAACCACGCCTCCTCCCCTGTGCACACAAAACCGGAGATGTTCGAGGAGAACCAGTCTCTCTCTCGAGAGTTACCTTGACTCACGCGGAGTGTACACACGTCGCCTACAAATCATGTCGCTGCCTCTCGTATTTTACAGTAGCATGCAGTGAAGTGCAGATGGTTTTGTGTATAATACAGGCGCTCCTGACGCGGGTTAAACTCGCCAGAAACGTTGCAGCTTCCGCTTTCTAGTTTTGACGATGCATCTGGAATATTTGCAGCCCCGCGGTGCTTCGGCGCTGTAGTTTTCCCACAGTCGACAGTATGGCGCCAGAACACGTTATCCGGCAGACGGTGAAGCGGATGTTGGAGGGAGGCTTCAACTGCCCTCTTGGCCCGAGCGAGATCGCATCGAGATGTTCTTAACACAGGAGTTTGCAATACCAGAAGAGTTTCGAATGCGTCGCGTTTGCGGGTATAGTTAAGGGAATTGAGTTAGCGTGTCCATAGCTAAACTTCGGCTTGGGAAAGCCGAGCATATAACGATTGCACGAGCCGTGAAACATCCAACTTGCTTCGCTTAGTTACAGTATATGTGGCTGCAATCGGCGACGCTGGACACGGCTGTGCGCTGGGATGATAAACTGAAACGTCGTAGCGTCATCTTGCCGGTGCTGAGTGCCTATTGAGTGAGGAACAGCGATAACTGTTTTTCTTAATGACGCACTCTTGTTTTTCTCGATATAAATACGTGAGTGCATGGATCGGGGATGTCGCCTATGTTATTGTTTTAAAACATTTAAATGTGTAAAGTGCTCTTAGTCATTGGCTTTTTTAGAGAAGACAGATCTTCACGGTGCCCGTTATTCCATGCTTGAGCCGTATTAACGCAGCTGCCGAGGCAAATCAACTTGGTAAGAACGAAGCGAAATGTTGACGCATATTTGCAACACTGACTGAAAGTATACATCTATGTACGTATACTTTCATGATGAAATGACATTATACGAGAACGCGTTCCATGGCTTCGTCGCCGCCATGATCTCTGCACGGCTCGGTGTCGTCGTACTGATGGAGGCGAGGATTGAAAGAGTTCGCATGCACCGCACATCTGTCTTTCGCCACTACTATACTTAAGTTGGAAATGCGAGCATGCGCCGATGCCAGTCGGAAAACTAGATCGCAATGGCGCGAGCCCCTGCTTGCGTGCTCAGCTGGAGCGCGATCATCGGCCTCTCCGCTTGCGCATGCGCGTTAGAAGATGGCCGGCCCTCGGCACGGCCGCAACAGAGAACGCGTGGGCGGAAAGGAGCGGCGGCAAACGGGCGGATTACGAAGGCAAAGCTGTTTTTGCTGCTGTGCCGCGCAGACGGATCGCTCGCCTTTCCTCCTTGCATCCTTTCCCTCCCGTTTGAGCCGCAGTCTGAGAGATTTTTTATGGCAGCGTGTGTCTGGGGTGCGCGTATGTGTGTCGACTTCATTGAGCTCGTGTTGCGACTCTTTCAGCGACGTTGCAAATACTGCTGACGTAGCTGCATGGGCGGGGGGCACATCCATAACAGCGGCGCGTGCTCTCCGCGTGGCGACATCGTGCGTCCCTGACGTTTCTGTCTTCGCTGGGTTGGGTCTACACTATATGGCGTATATACTGTCAGAGTCTGGTGTAGATATAGTGTCGGAATGAAGGGATGGCTGCGGTGACATTCATTCACTTTTTTTCGTCACTTCTGCATGCGCTTGAGGATCGTGGACACCCCTTTAACGCATCTGTTACCCATCACTAGCGCAAGTGCTGGGAGGATGGCAGCCCGGTCCTTCATGTGTTGCCCTTGTTCCTTTGCGTATATTTCTCTTCCATGTGCATCGTCTTCATTTTGAAGCTTGCACTGTTAACGTAGAGGGGAAAGCTTAGGGTGTCGGTGTTATTCGTCGCCATTATGGTTTAGCAGCCGCGTTGTTCCTCGGAGGTTATCGAAAACAGCTTTCTTCCTATGCACATGGAGGATTAAAACAAAAATAAAAAAAACGAGCTAGAAGGCGGCGTCAGTCGTTTCCGCTAGCGTCGGCAAGCCAACATCCTCTGACGCCAGTGCGCGGTGCCTCTCGTGTATAGGATTACAGGCCCTTCATAGTTGCCGGACCGCTAGAATTTGTTTTGGACGCGGTAAAGTTTAGTGGCGCTTGACTGTGCATTATTCCACCGCTTGCCTATGGACGTGACCGGAGCCCATTTCCCATGATTTTCTCCCCTTCAAATGTTTTACGGCTAGGCTTCAAGACTGTCACGGGATGCTCTTTCTTAGCTTTTTTTCTTTCTTTCGAGCGCGTATTGCAATATGGTCTGTACCTTTTATATGCACTCCGTGTCGATTGTAAGCCTCGGTCCGATGCTACCCTAGTATGGGTATGGGTGTCTTCTCCTTGTCCAGTATTATTACCCTACATCATCAATACATTTTAGCGATCGCACACACACACACACACAGACTCACACACACGCAGACTCACCTACATACATACATACATACATACATACATACATACATACATACATACATACATACATACATAGATACATACATACATACATACATACATACATACATACATACATACATACATACATACATACATACACGATGTTGCGTAGGTTTAATGCTGCAGGAAACAAAAAAGCAACAATGAAACGCACGTTACTTCATGACAACACAACCGCCACTGCTACGGGTGCCGAAAAACATAGACGCCACTGCTCCAGGGAACAAGCGAAATAGGTGTAAGAAATAGTGGTCGGTACAACATATATGCCCTTATAAGCATTACCCGTACGGATAAATGCGACCAATGGAGCGAGTGCAGATCCGGGAAACACCGATCGCGCATGCTCCGACTAAGCACGCTGTGCCCAACGCAAAGCCAGCCGAGTGGCGATGCATCGAAGCGCTGCGGGATAGCCTATCAGCGGCATGCGTGTATAGTTTTACAGCCGGACGCGGAATTCCGAGCATTCCTCCCGCACGCGCGTGTGACTGTGGGCCATTCTGCAAAGCGCAGAATGGCCGTGTATATGAATAGAATACACTACACGTGTTTTGACTGCATGCCCTGTGCAGGGGGCAGCAGCGCGCGACGAAGGCCGCGCGCGGGTTGGCTGCATGCTGCGGCGTTTTGTGTTTCGCCATCGGGGCTTTCGGTATCGTTGTATATGGGCGCGTGCTTGTTGCGCGGTTCGCACAGACGGTTGGCCGCCTCGATCGGCAACAGCTGTTACGTCTGGCCGGGGCTTGTCGTTCACGCCAGCTTCGAACACTGCCACGGCAGACTGTGCGGCTTGGCGCGCCTCAAAGAGAGAGAGAGAGAGAGAGAGAGGAATCGGGGCCTTCTTGTTCATGCTGCCTCGACGTCCTGCAATGTACCGAAAAACAAAAAAGATGGTAATGAAGGAACGAGGTTTTAGTTTGTTGTAGTGTTTAATGGCCACTCCCTGCAGGGCGCAGAGAGTGCACGGGTTTCGTAGCTGTATGGCCTGCGCTGTAGCACGCTCCCGTTAAAGAGATCCGTTCCTCTGGTTGCGAATTAATGGCGTTAATGAGCAGCCGGCTCCACCAACACGGTTCGGTCGAGGTGGGACACTTTGCGGCAGCTGGTTTGTGCAGCTTCGCTGTTGCGTGGCCTGCGCGCGGTAGGAACCGCTGCCGCTTCGTCCAAGAAGTCGTGTGGCTGCACAGCAGGACTGCGGAGTTGTGCACGAACACTGCTCTCTCTCTCTCTCTCTCTCTCTCTCTCTCGATATATATATATATATATATATATATATATATATATATATATATATATATATATATATATATATATATATATATAGTGAAGAAACGGACGAATGTGCAAGAACTTTTTACTTTCCAACGTTTCGTCCGGTGGTCCGGCCGTCATCAGGAAATAATATATATATATATATATATATATATATATATATATATATATACTGACGTTATGTATACTCGCTTTGCCGCGTTGTTGTGTGAACTGCTTTGCAAATTAGAACATATGCAGCGCTGTGCATGTGCCACGGTTTCTATATATTGTCGAGTTAACAAGCGCGATGGATAATCATGTCCATCTAGAAGTTCCTGTGGCATTCGCAAATTGGCGTGCTGTGTGCATTTGTGCATGATACAATGAAAAGGTAAAATGTTTAGATAAGACACTGATACTATTTCTTGCACGCTGGTGCATCGCTCTGTTTATCTTAATTGCATCGGTGAGCTCTTGCCCAAGTGTATTATTTCTTTCTTTTTTCTGTGGTCAGGAGGTACAGTCGGAAGGAGTTAACTAAAAAAAAATGTATTACCACGAAAAGCGGTCCCTGCCTGCATTCCTCACTGATTTCACATTGCAACCGTCGAACCATAAAGCATATGTTTACGTCAAGAGTGCTTTAGAAGTCTTGACGTAAAGGGGCCCGCAGTGTCTGTCCACGGTGTCCGTTGTGTCACGCATGATGGAAAAGCCGACCCCAATCCTGCACTCGACCTACACTACTCGAACCTCAGCCTCAGTGGTACAGTTAGGCGACGGGCAATATAGAAAGAAAGAAAGAAAGAAAGAAAGAAAGAAAGAAAGAAAGAAAGAAAGAAAGAAAGAAGGAAATAACCTCATAGTCCGTCTCTTGTCTCGGGTGACAAAGAGGGGAAAAGAGGGCCCATTACCAACAACCCTGTCCTCAGCTCTGCTACATGTTACAGCAGATAATCACAATAAAAGAACACATAAAACTAAAGATAAATGCAATGCAAACGCAAGAGAACCCTATAACTCCGCTCTTTACAGAGATTTCACAAGCATGGAACCGGCTTTAGTATTTCTCTTGTCTTATAGTGCCTCTCGAATGGTGGACCAGGCTGTGCACTGCGTTGCCTATAGCCGCCGTTTCTTGGCGTTACTTCGTGGTATCTTTGCAATTACGCTGCGTCCGTATACTGATGCACTCTCATGTGTCTTGTCTCTCCCTTCTGCTGGCTGCAGGCGACTCCCTGACGCTGTGTCCGCTGGCGTCCGGTCGCAACACGTGCTGCACGCACGACACCGAGCTGAGGCTACGAGAGGCCGCCTGGGACCACTTCCGCTTCCGGTTGAGGGACGCCACGGCGCCGCTGCGGCGGTTCCTGGACGACAGCCTGGCTCTCTTCCGTGGTGAGTTTGCGATGCACCGATATGCATGTTATACCTGTGCAGGCATGTGTGTACGCGCCCCACAATCGGGTATCTGTAATTGCCGTCGCCGACCCGCGATAGAGACGATTATGATTTTTTCTTTTTTAATTTTGTTTACGGAGAGGTTTATTGGTTTGTTTATTGCAAGTTTGTCTTGCCCTCGCCTGTTGGTCGTTTTCTTTTCCCGCCTTCGTCTATTACAAGTCTGTTGTTTGATACCATCAGATATATATATATTTTTTATTTTGCTGTTATGATGTGTCCGCGGCGATTCTTGTCTATATATTTCTGTGGTTATTTTTTCAGAGTATGCCAAACTTCCTCGAACACAGTACAAGTGATGTAAGCAGACCGCATGCTGGCGGCCTGTTTTTTTTTTTTTTTAATTTATCGACGGCGTTTCTCATACTCGGTGAAGTTGTTGTCAGGTCCCCGTGTAAACGGCTAAAATACACAGCGAGATATGAACTATATTCGACTTTCCCGTGCAAGCTCGTTATCGGCTTTCGATAAACGAAAAGAAAAGCACTTTTCTCCTTTTTTTTTTTAAGTTCACTTTAGCGCTAGTCGATCATTTCTGACCGTATGTGCAGTGTCGCCGTTAAACAAGGGTAAACCTGGGCGGAATTTTAATTGAACCGCTCGCTCACAAGTACAAAGACCAAATTTGCTGTAGGCGTCGGCCTAAATTTCACACTAGCGCGCGACGCGCAGCTTTCGCGCGACTCTGTGGAGTCTCTTGATCTGGATGCGTCGTTTGTTTTAAACACGGTTATTCGTATATATGTATGTGCCGGGGTCAATGGCGCAGGGCGACTGCATGTAGCAACAGCTGTTACTCATTTTTTCTTTCGTTTGTTAGTTTTGCGCTAATCTGTCCTAGCTCTGTTCCATATCGCGAGTTTAAGGACGCTTCGCGTTGTTCTTCGCTCTCTCTCGCAAATGACGCGGCACTTTCCTGCAGCGCATCGCGAAGCCGAAGACACGCGCTCACTTGTGCACAACTCTCAAGACTATTTGCTGCTTGCTACCGTACTAGCGAGAGGGGCGTGCATTGCATTGCAGTATTGTAAAGTGCACGATTAGTAACGCCGATTTCTTTGGTATCGCTAGAATGTGCTCTCTCTCTGTAATAATAATAATAATAATAATAATAATAATAATAATAATAATAATAATAATAATAATAATAATCGACGAAATTTTACGTTCTAAAATTCGCGCTGTGATTACGAGGGACACCTTGTAGTGGAGGGCTCCGTAGTAACTTTGACCGTCTGGGCTTCTTTAACGTGCGCCTATACCTGTAAGTACACGACTGTTTTTCTTTTGTTTCTTTTTCTTTCGCATTTTGGGCCCGTTTAAATGTGGCGACTCATGTCAGGTTTCGAACCCACGGCCTCTAGCTTCAAGCCAACGCTCTCGGCGTTAAGTGCTCTGGTTGTAGAGCGGGTTGTGAAGCAGTCATATATGCTCCGGTGCGATTTCGGGACTCGTATACCTTAGCGGCGCCTAAGTGAAAAATAGGAAGATGCGTGAGCGTAGCCTTTAAGAGTGGAACGAGATGCTTAATGTGCGTGAGGCAATGACATTATGCGTGACGCAGCCGCACTAGGAGACTGTCCTTGTAACATAGAGCGTATGCATTGACGTCACATGAGGCCGCCATTTTGTAGTACAGCCAGCACATTGAGAGGCTGCGCTTCTTCTCGAACCGGTCATCTCCTCATAAGCATAGTGGAAGTTTCGAAGCATACTACAAAATGTCGCACGCTGACGTCACGTGGATACTTCCTATAGCAGCATGACTTCTATTACGTAAGCGAATCTCACGTAGACCATTTCTCGACTTCCTATTATATAGCCGTCTTAATCTTCCCACACCCCTCTCCCTTGCCACTACTCTCGGCAACCATGGGCTGGGATCAGTTATTGTGAGCCTTTCGTTTGATAATTCTGCCCTTTTTAGAATCAACGGGAGA
The DNA here is from genome assembly GCA_013339685.2 of Hyalomma asiaticum. Taxonomy (NCBI): domain Eukaryota; kingdom Metazoa; phylum Arthropoda; class Arachnida; order Ixodida; family Ixodidae; genus Hyalomma; species Hyalomma asiaticum. Next base: position 53,217,190 of record CM023482.1, read on the forward strand.
GGAGGATATCGCGAGCCAAAAGAAAAGAAAAAAGAAACCACGCAGGGTGATTTGTGCACCGAGGTCGCCGAGCTGTTTCAGTCAGCGCTAATCCGCTTATAAGCGAAGAAGAGGTGGCGACCACACCACGCGGAAGCGATGTTTGTAGCACCCCTTTGACGAAGCCGAACGGGTTCACCGCCCTCAGCAGTCTGCGCGAGCACGCAACAGCGATGGAGGTCTCTTACAGGAAGTATACCTGTACTAAGTTTGGTGTCCGGGTCCGGGCGTCCGCTTAGTCGCTGCAGGTGTGTACACCAGCATACCTCCGATACTCATCGGGAAGCTTTTCGTGTATAGCCGAGCTGGACCTACGTCCACGAATATCAAACCGCGCAACGTGGTGATGATGTAGGCTCAGATGAGAACGATCAACAAGCGATGATGGTATGCGGAGAAGAAGGAGATGAGGCACTGTTGCGTTGCGCTGACACTAGGCATACGTACATATTTGTACACGCACGTTTGCCTAATTGCACTAATACGAACCAAAGAAAAAAAAAATGACTTCAGGAACAGACAGTTCCGGAACGCTTCAACCTGATGGCGTAACCTTCGTCAGAGTGCACTTGTACCTGAATGTCTCGGCGTTGTGCGATACACATATTTATCAAGTATATATATATATATATATATATATATATATATATATAGCTTGAAGGAAAGATTCGATGGGTCTGGGTATTTTCTACATTGAAAGAACTTGCAGGAAGCACACATTGAAAGGGAACTTTACTAACGTTTCGGTCGTCAGAGTTATATATATATATATATATATATATATATATATAGAAATCTTGCTTGTGTGACTATCACAAACAAAGTAGCGTCGCCGACGCTGGGTTGACTAAACGCGGGCTCCCCTCCCCCACCCACCACGTCGAGACGAGATCGAGTCAGGCCCGCCACCGTCGCAGGAATGTCGGAATTGAGATAACACCCGAGTGGCCGGCGCGGCGCGGTGGTGGCCCTACGTCGAGAAAGAAAAAAAAAAAGGAGACGGAAAGAAAAAGCGAGATGAGAAAGGAGGAAGGGATGAGGAACTGGACGGTCGACTCGGGCGGCCATGAGGGAGAGACACGGCCGACAATCAAAAGAACTCCTCGGCGAGAGAAGAGATTAGGCGAACCCCCTCCTAGGAAGGATGTCGCCCCGTGGTGTCTTTTATTTTTACCGTGGGAAAAAAAGAAACAAGGAACCGGAGAGAAGGAAGCGGGCGTTGGGAACCGCATTCCACGGATTCTGAGCGATCGCCTCTTAATCCCGGCGTCACCCGTTTATATAGTTAAGCCTCAGCGGCGCGGTCGACGACCCCCCCCCCCCCCCCTCTTGCGCGCCATGCCGAGGTGCCACCGTTGCCGGGACCCCCCCACCCCCCTTCCACTGGCTTCTGGTCGGTTGTCTTGACTGCGCGGGTGCTTCCTATCTGCGGGGCACCCTGAGGCACCAGAGAAGCCATTAGTTATCGCGAATGCAGCGTACAGGTACAGCAGAAGATTCGCAGACGGGCTGGATTCAAATTGAAGCAAGATTATTATGCATGTACACGTAACTGCACGTAGCTAACACTAACACACATTAGATATCACTATAACCAATACTGATTATAATTTAAGAAACAGGAGGACCCTTTACTAGTCATTGCTTACCAGCAATAGGCGATATTTTCCACTATATGGCCCCAAAATTCGCGATTAGCAGCCATTTAGCCGGCTTTTCAAACAAGACTCAAAATCGGCAACAGTTTAGCTAATCTTCAGCCAACGCTAGCCAGCACGAGCGATGATTTACCAACATTAGCCGATATATTGCCAATAGTTAGGCAAAATTCGCCATTAGCAATCAACGTTTCCCAATGGCATGCGCGCTTCACCTCGTGAGCACCGTTAGTGTGGAGAAGCCACCTTTGACGATGACTGTGTTGCGCCTCCAGAGTAGGCGCGCGCGCGCGCTCACACACACACACACACACACACACACACACACACACACACACACACACACACAGAGAGAGAGAGAGAGAGAGAGAGAGAGAGAGAGAGAGAGAGTCGTGCCCCTGGGACTTTCCTGTCTCAACTCGCATTTCATGTGAGAGTGTATTCTTGACCATGCACTATTGGCGTTGCGCACAAGTACGCATTAGCCACACTTAGGCTCGCGGCAACCACTTTCCTGCCACTGCTGCAACGACTGCCGACGTCGTCAGGCGGAAGAAGCAGTGGCGGCGTGTTTACAAATCGAGGGCTGAGCGTTGAGCTCTCCCAACCTCACTCCGTCTGCTCCTAGCAGTTCTGGCGTTCGCGAGGAAAACGCTTTCTCGTTTGAATACGTTCGTTTGGAGGAACTTCCCGATGGTAAAGCCGAGCTGTCCCTTGTGTTCGCGATTCTTCGGACTATTTTAAATAAAATAATCTTAAATAAGACGCTGGTATGTAGCCCTATAGCATTCAGTCAACCTGGAATTATATATTACAAATGTGCTAAGTAGCGCTATATATATATATTCTAGTTTGGAAAAATGTTGGGCGAGATAAAAGATACGAAATTGCGACCTGCGTATGTAAATGTAATGCAACGGAATATAGCCCGGGACATTAACACGAGCAGCACATACCAGACTATTCACAGCCGAAATAGAAAATTGGAAGTGGGGTTGACGATTAGTCCAAAGGACGTGGCACTCACATGAACTATATGGGTGATTGACACGCGCTGGGCGAATCTCCTAAGTGCTGCATATTAAAGCGGTGGCCTATTGTATGTCTCACGTTAAGGCGACCTTTCAAATGCGGCGGCAGAAAAATATGGTACTGAAAATCGAAAACTCGCCCTAACGTTGGCTTGGTGCACACCAAAATAGGTAAGTGAGAGTACGAACGTACGACTAACATGACTGATAAATCATGACACCAGTAACATGACATGCTAGCCAGATACGTCCTGATCGACGACGCTGAAATCACGTCTGGACCATACGCGCGTTGGATATGGGGGCGTCGTCCACGCGATGGTCTAAGGTTCACTTTTAACAGTCTCTGCCAGATTAGGGAGTTTGAGAATTGGGGCCCCAAGGAGCTTGGGGACCTAAGAAGCTTGCGACCCGCCAGGGCGCATGCGCAGAACCATCTGCGCATGCGCCCTGGCGTGTCGCAAGCTTCTTGGGTCCCCATGCTCCTTGGGGCCCCAATTCTCAAACTCCCTATTGCCTTGACGCGATGTTCGACTCCCAAAGGTTCCGGTTTCGAAACTCTAGGTTCCAGGTTTGATTACCAAAGGTCTCGTCTTTGCTTTTCCGTCGGACTTCTGGCAGTCTTTTTCTTTTTTCCTGTATTGAAATATCTGTCCTGCACCCGTTGTTAGCCAGCGCACCGAACCGGACAAGTCTCTCAGATTACAGAAGTAATGGCCGTGTAAACTCCTTTAAAGAAGAGAGAGAGAAGCGAAATGCTGTCGTTTTTTTTTTTTTTTTTTTTACGGTTCCCACGTACCGCACCCTTCCATATGAGAAAGGAGCTGGTTTTGCCTCTCCGGGACGTTCACACAGGACACGTCCGGTCATGCATCGACCGGTCACGTGCCACATGGATGGAACGCAGCGTGTGAACGCGGCTTCCTTGTGGCGCGCTTTCTCTTTCTTGTTCTTTTATTCTCTGGGAGTCGAACACCCTGCATGCTGGTGAAATGGTGCGCGACACTGTCGCTTAGACTAAATGATCACACGGGGTCTCGTGGGAATCGACCGCGCGTGACCGAGAGTGTAAACGCTGGAATGCGTGTTAAGCGGAACACTTTATTTTCGCTGACGCGTGCAATTTGAATAAACGTTGCATCGGGCCAAGGCAGGGAGCCTTCGTAACAGCGTTCATTAACATTTCTAGCCTTTATTTTTTTTCTTCCAGTTTCCCTTTGCTTATTCAGTCGAGCTGTGCTCAGTAAATACAGGAGGACGGAAATGCGCCTTGTATGACCGTGTGTAGTGCACGTATCGCTCGAGCAGTGGAGCGTTAAAACACGCATTGATTCTCTTCGTTTTCTTCCTCTGCGCTTTTTCTTCTTTTTCCCGGTGCGTTTCGTCAAAGACAGTGGGATTTTCCTTTAACCGGTTGCAGTGGCTCGTAGGTAAAGAAAGCCCTCTCTGGCTGCGAAGGAAACCGGAGCTGCTATGAGGTGCCTTCCCCATTCCATTCGCAGCGTTGCCACTCGAAACGAAACTCTTTAGATGCGAAGCAGCTTATCTGGGGTTGGTGGTGGTGGTGTGCGGCGCGACCACCTTTACTGCGCACGCGCAAACCCTCTCCACACGCCTCCTCTCCACGTGACCCCACTCCACACACCTCTCCACTCCCCTTCTCCACGTGACGCTCTCCACACACCTCTCCGAACGGCGCGCGTTGACTATGGAAACGCTGCTTCTTCGATGAACGCTTTACCAGCTCGCAAGGAACGAGAACGCGCCCTCTCCCGCGAGAGACAACGCTGACGCAGGCAGCGTCTGCTAGCGTCAAACCGATGCAAACGCTGTGTGCTCCCCCCCCCTCCCCCCCCCGGTGCTGCTTCGCATCGCCTCATGGTCCCCTTTAGCGGGAGATGGTGTAATTTTTTGAGCGGAAAATGGCCAGTGAGCACTCTCGCTCGTCAACAGGCAACAGAAAAGCGTCTTGCCGCTCGCAAGAATACAGCAAAAGCGTATGAGTAAGCGAACATGGAAACCACTGGCTGCGCAAAAGCGTGCTTATAACTGCCCTGCATGCTCGATGTCTTACATGCAGCGGTTTCAAACTCACCTCAGCTGACGGGTCGCAGTCACGACATTCATTCGCACGAGAGCCGGGACAGTGAAGAAAGCTGGCGGACGGGGTTGCGGGGAGGGGGGTAAGTAGGGTAAGCAAAATGCCAGCGAACATTTCCACATGAAAGGTGCATTTTCCCTTATCTCACACGCGTCCCCCACTGTACGGGATTCGGTGGGATTCGCGAAGCATATCAATACCGACCTCTGGAATGACTATAATCTGGACGCTGTTTCCGATTGGACAAAGACGGTCATGTACGGGCCGAGCCACTGGAGAAAGGTCTGCGGGCCGCGTATTTGAGACCGCTGTCTTATTACGTGTTTTCTAGGAATGGTACATTTTTTTTTTCTCTTCGCCCAGTAGCTACATGCATACAAAAGAAGGGGGCCCAATTGAACTCACAATGCTTTGCTTTCTCGGATGTTGTTTGCGGGCAGCCTCTGAGAATACTTGTTTTATTTACTTCTAGACGGTCTTTCCTTAATAACGTTCAGCACGGCCAGTGTCCAGCGCATTTTATTTTTCTTTTCCTAGAGTACTGTCAAGAACAGTACGTCTCGTTGTGCAGGGAACGTCCAACACAATTCGTTGGCCATCTATAATACTAGAAAGCTTCTTGCGTGAAAATTTGTCTCCAGATCTCATTATGCGACGATTATTTTATACGTTCTCTTGCATTTGTCCATCTCCTTAAGACAGTGGCGAGAAAGCCATTGCTGCTTTCGGCTGTATAGTCGTCACGATGTATATGGCTAAACAATCGTAGAATCGGCGTTGAACACTTTTTATACAACTCCAGAGGTCGGGGAAAGTGGAATTTTGCCATTGGCGCGATCTCCTTCGCTACAGTATCCATTGCTGGCCGTCAACTGAGATCGTCCGATCATCTCTGTAGCGTAGTACTTACGACGTAATACTTACGAATTAAGTCAAAGAATGGCAGAAAATGCATGCGGGAGTGCTGTAAATATATAACAAATAAACCTTTCTTTTTTAGGCGTGTGTTACATATTAACAAATGACCGTCAGCGCGAGTCCCACTGCGTGTGACACGCACCACGAAGCTGATGTGTTGATGTGTGCTCATCACCAGCCAACTTTGAACTCAGCTTGCAGCCAATAATCTAGCTAGCTTACCATTTCGCAAAGCGGTGTTGCCTAAAAAATCCCCATTGTCCTTCGTGTTTAACAACCTGGGCAAATGTAATTACGCAATGCTTCGGCACTACGTGCCATCATGATGATCAGCCTGTCTACGCCCACTGCTGGGCAAAGGCCACTCCCACAGAGCTCCAGTTATCCTCAGGTCATGCGCTGCCACCCCCTGCCACGCTTGCCTTCTCTAGGGACTCCGTTACCCTTAATGACCGACGCTTGTCTTGCCTTCGCATTGCATGCCCCACCCACGTCCATTTCTTCTTAATTTCTACTAATATGTCCTTAACACCGGTTCGTTCCCTAACCCACTCCTCTCTTTTCTTGTCCCTTAACGTCTGCCATATGTGAAGTTTATGAAGCTTTGAAGTTTATTGAAGTAGGAGGGGTTGATATAGGGAAACCGAAGCGAGAGTCTTCTCTCCTGATTGGAGCTCGGTTACTACATACGTATAGCTGCTACAGTGCACGAATTTCTGCACCAAGCGCAGCATATACTTCGGTAAGCTTACAAGTGCGATAAGGAAGCTGAGGAGCAGCACCCTTTTAAAACGGCGATGAGCAGATACGTATGTATACCTCTGCACATTAAGCCCCCGGGCCACCTGCCACTCCGCCTGCTCATAACATGTATTACATCAAGCAGAGGCGAGCACTCCCGGTCATGAAAGAGCCCATCTTGTTCGTGGTTCTCGAACAACTTGGCAAGCGCTGATGATGCGCGGAAGAGACGTCCCTGGGTTGCAGTTTCTATCCTTTCCTGCTGAGGCAACTATAGTCTGTTCCACTAGTAGCATGCAGCAGAGCCAAGGACAAGAGGCCATCGAGCGCAGAATTCTCCCGAGGTGAGACGAAATGTCATTGTGTGGACACGCACCTGCGATCCACTCCTGCCAATAGGGGGACTTCACGTCGTCCTCCTCCTGCTCTTTCCAAGGCTGCTCATGCCAATGCAGCGCTCACCATTGGCAGATGGCTATGGCAGACGTCCTGATTGGCCGAAGGGGCCTGTAGCTGCCGCAGTGCCGCACGGAACTACTGAAAAACAGACTATAGCTGCCAGCGTGCCTTCTTCTGACGCACCTTGAGGAGGTGCCGCTTCCTTCGCGCTGAACCGCAGCCAAAGGGGCGCGAAGCTATGCAACTCGCGCGACCACGGACGCCGCCGCATCGTGGTCTTCGCGCGATGGTTGGGATTCCAGCAGCCACCGGTGCTACTGGGTTCCTCGACGGTGGTGCTGGGCCGGCCCAGACACTGCGGCGCGGGCCCACGGAACGCAGCGTTGGCGTCCGGCCAGCATCCTGTACTATGGACGGGGGCTGCCGTGGCGGCTTTTTTCAGCGGTGCCGGCGAGGAACCCAACTTTAGCCGCGGTCTCGGCCCCAGTTCGTCCCTTCGCGGGTCCATGGCCGCCGCTACCGCGGCAGACGTGCCGGTGTTCGGGACGCTTTTTCTTTCTTCACCGCTGACGACGAGGACGTGAGGCAGTTCCCTATTTTTTTTTATTCTTCGTCGTCTTCTTCGGAGGCGTCGTTTCTTTCCGGGCTCGAGCGTGTGTCTCTCGGCGTTCGTTTGTTTGCCTGCGAAGCCCGCGCGTGGAGGAATGCGAGCGGGTTATAGCTTCCGCGTCATCGCCTGGCTTTGCCTCGCGTTGCCTGCTTGTTTTCGTCGAGTCTAGCAGCAGCGAGCCCCGGCGACAACGTCGTCTTCGTCGCGGCGAGGTTTTCGAGCTTCCATTCCGCGTGCCGTCTTCGTCACACCGTTGTGCTTGGGTCCTGGACGGAACTCTGTCTGCGTTCCTTTCCTCCTACAGCGCGGTTGAAGAAATTTTTTCGGGCTTTTCTGTTTTCTTTCCGGCGGTGCTGAGAGATGAAATTCCGGAACGTTATACCGAAATCTCTTACGTATATGCATCCGCGTCGAACAGCCAGAGTTGTTTCCTGGTCCGCGTGTGTAATGCAAGTATGTAGTCATGCACGAACGAGGGACAAAATTTTGATGCATACATAGTTGACGGTCCTTCGCGTTACCGTTCACATGTCGGGCACATGCCATACTTGATTGGCCTATACAGTGCGTGCTTTGAGGAGGTACCAGACCTCGAGCCACGCGATATTGCAAGTTGTCGAAACGTAGGCTCCAGTGACATTACCTGCTTTTCGTCGTTTGAAACGACCTCTTCATCGATGTCTGCCCTATGACTTCGTTATATTTACATAAGGTAAACATGCTATACACCTGCCTGCTGTTCTTGTAAACAAGTAAACGTGGCGAAGCCGGGTATTTGTCTGTTTGTCTGCATTGAACGGGCGGTCTCTGTAAGAACTGTCGTCTTTATGAAGCCTCAAGGTCTTCGTGGCATTGAGATCTCTGTATGTATATGCGTGGTCGTTCATTTCAAGTGCTTATTGGCCTCAGATACCGACTTCCTTCAGGCATATTGAGCCTTTGAGTAGTGGAATACGCCAACAAAATGTGAAGAAGTAAGGGTATTATGACGACAAGAAATGAAATGTAGCTGTACGCAGAAATGTAGCTGTACGCAGATAGTACGCAGTGCTCCTGATGAAACAGCTGATAGCCACAGTTAGCCCAGAGTGGCGCGGACAAATAAACATTAGTCAAGTATTGGTGTCAAAATTCGCCGGTGCTGGTAGTACACTAGCAAATGCGGTAATCGCGGTAGCGAATGCGGTAAGAAGTCATTGGCGTCATCAACTCCCATTACGCAAGCCATGGAAGACCCATTGGAGCCGTCGAGCGAGCGAAAAGATAAAGCTTATAGGAGGAAAAACAAACAATCCTTGTTTATAGAGGTGCTTTCAGATTGCAGCAGATATGCGACTCATGCAACGGAGGTTACTGTCTATACACTGAGGGAAAACATTCCGGGGATCTTGAATTGTCTGAAACGCCGCCTTCACCTGCCAAGGTGTGTGCCTTCCGCGTAACGTTAGGTCGTTAGGTACGTGCTAGTATATATATATATATATATATATAATAATATATATATATATATATATATATATATATATATATATATATATATATATATATATATATAGCAACTCTCGGTTGCGTGGCCGCAGCGATCGTTATCACGCAACGAGGGCATTTGGCTCGGGCCCGCCCAAAGGAGGGGATGACGACACGGGAGCGCGCGTGTTTCGCAAGTCAGCAAAAAAAAAAAAAATAAATAAATAATAAATAAAAAGGCCCTCCTCTCCGGCAGTCACAGCTTCCGGAACTACGTGTCGCCGCGCAGTCAGCGCCGCAATGCAGGGCGTTTATATAGTCGCCTTCCAGATAGGCGTACACGCAATTACGTCATCGTGAAGTTAAAACGTATACATCCGCTCAGTGTGCGCACGACCCATGCGAAGTCCGCCTTAAAAAACCATCGTTGGTGATGAATTGTGCGCGAGACGTCACGTCTTTCTGCGTTAGCGCGAAGTACGTCTTTTTCTTTTCTTTTTCTCACTTCACATGTTGATGAACCCATGATGTCGAAAATTCCGGATCCCTCCACTGTACGGCTTTCTTCATAAAAATAACGTGCTGAACTTGGCGTGTAACACTGCAGCAATTATTACAGTTAGTACTTGAAATCATTGCACGAATACCTGGATTCAACGGACCCACTGGCACACGTTTGTATGTTATATGAGTGCCGCAGATGGCAACGCGCGAGGCCTCACTTTTGAACACTTGATGGAGGAGGCTCAGGAACAGCAGAACAGTCGAACGGGTTGCGTAGTCGGCGCCCTGCAGATCACCGGGCTAACTGCTCCAGTCGAAGATGCGTGAACAAATTGACCGACCAATTAACTACAGATAGTGTAATTTGACATACGTTATAGCTGACATCACTGCTGTTCAAGAGCTCGAAGGATTTCCGTTTGTGTTTTACGTACCTCTTGGTATTACATAACCTTGTGTTCCGCTACACGTTTAACTGTACGAAGTACAGCGCATTTTTTATTTTTTGTTAGGTTTCCCAGCGTCCTACAGAGAACGTACTATTATCTAATATAGAAAACGTTCTGTTCCACGTTTACGCGCAGTCTATTCGCGTATACCTAAAAGGAAACAGCAACGGACAGCATATCTACTATGTGCACGGATAGATGGTCAACGCGCCCTGTATTGATTTCGAGCTCTTCGTGACCTGGTCCTAGCGGTAGGCGTGAACCCGAGCCGGCGGCAAACTCGACGGCCCGCCCAAGTTGCTGTAAACGCTACAAAGTATACCGTCTGGATTTAATAAGCAACTTGGCATGTTTGATCAACGACCTCCCTCGATCTGTCTGTTTTATTTTCGTGGCTTCTCTTTCGGCTCTCGTCTCTTTATATCTGTGACCCTGTCAAACGCGCGAGGGGATCCGCTAATTGAAAACGAGCGCGAGAGGTCGTCTATCCCAGGATGACATTCGGCCTCCCGATGTATAAATTAGTGCGCATAGAGGAGTCCGCGGGTGGAGGAGGATGAAGTTGTCTGTGGGAGAGAAGGGATCGGTCGACGGTGCGGGATTTAGGTCTCGAGGGGACCACCCAGCTCAGCCGAACGTCCCGCTCCGCAGAGTCAGCAGCCAAATTGCTTCTCTCTCCCTGACAACCATGCAGGAGCAACGTATACACGTTGACTTGAATCGCTGCTGGTGGCTTGTGCGCTCGGAGTCGGTATAGCTATACGGCCAGGATCTGGCGTATTCGGTGGCCAGAATTTGGCGCGACCGCGTATTGCTGTTGTGTAATATAAATGTACCAAAAGCACACCCAGCTCCGGTAAAAGTTTCCGGGATACGAAGGTTTTCGAGAAAGATATATTACCGCTTAACTTGGGAAGATGAACTCCGCGTAAATGTTTAAGGTTGCATTAGTCCGTGCTACCTATACAGCTGCCCGCTGAAATTAGAAGCACCTTGCAATAAAGGAGCATAAATTCGTATTTGCAGTGGAGCCTATATGTCCCGTAATCTTTTGCTGCCGGATGTGGGTGGCCCTCCGGGAGATGGTGCCCATGTCTGGCGTATTCGATTGCTGCAGCGGAACAAATCGGGCAGTGCAACATCACGCCGAAAGTATAAGATAAATAAACCCAATAAATAAATAATGAGACGAAAATAGTGAAGAGCTTCCCCCTTCCCCCGAACATCGTTTTTTTTTTTTTCTTCTTGCGACCCAGTATCAGCTGTCTCGCAGTGACCCGGTTTTTTGGGGGGCTTCCGGCTCATATGAGCTCGGCGCAATTTGGGACAAGCCAGGGGGATCGCGTTTCGTCGTGCGGTGCGGCGCGGCAAAAATGGCCTTCGACGATTTGTCGGCGCAGGTAATTAGAGAGCTTCCGAACCTTTTCGAGCACGCGAGCTCGCCCCGTTGCAGCGGCCCCGTCAGCACAGACACGTAGCCCGACCGGAACGCCTGAGCGCGTTCCCTGCTCTGGGAGGCCGCGCTTCTGTTGAAAACGTAGGAAAACGTTGTTTTGATACTTGGGATCCGTTTTGGGTTTGCGACATACATATTGCACTTACTTGAAACTACCTGCCGACGGCACAAACTGCGAAGAACGTTACTAACTAACTAACTAACTAACTAACTAACTAACTAACTAACTAACTAACTAACTAACTAACTAACTAAATAACTAACTAACTAACTAACTAACTAACTAAGTAACTAACTAACTAACTAATAAACAAACAAGTGGTGGCTGATTAAACTATAGTTAGAAGAGTCTGGTGCTGGCCCGTTGGTACACGCCTAAAGAAATCGATAAACCCAGCCTTAGGAACACTTACACGAGAAAAGAGTATAGACGAACACGCGCTTGGAGTTACAACAGCTGAATGAAAGATAGCTGATATCCCTTCAGTCGGATTGTGTGTGGTCTTTCATTAAACTGTTGTACGCCCTAGCGCGTGTTTGTCTATGCCCTTTTCTCGTGCAAGTGTTTCTAAGGCAGGGTTTTTCGGTTTCTTTTAACTATAGTTCACGAAACGACAAAAAGAATAAGTAATCAAAGTTATAAGTTATAAGATTCCGTTATTTTAAATCAGATATCTGCAAATACATAAATACAGCGTGTTCAAATAAAGAAAAAAGAAGTTATAGTTAAGAGGTTATATAGTTATAGTTAAGGGACGCATTTTGGCCATCACATATACAGGCTATAACCTTAAGTCAGGGCCGGCAGACTGCTTACGTTATTGTCGCAGTAAGGTTAAACACAATATGCGCACATGTAGATTAACGTACGTTTCTGATCAACGTTCTACTCATCAAGATTCTCACCTTCTTTCCTGTATTTCTTGTTGTGTATTGACGCGCTTCCCCTCTTGTGGGAGTTGGATCCTAAAGGGGTTTCTTTCTTTCTCTTTTTTTCGGCTTCACACTGCATTCCCCGGGACCGAGTCGCCTTATAAATCTACGCATTATAGGAGCATTCCACTGCGATAAGGACAGCGGCGACACGGTCGAGTTGTTGCATTCTCGGAATTCCCCCGCTATCGGATCGGCGACGTTTTTGTTTCTCTCCTCTTGCCCCGCCGACGTGCCCCTGAATCCATTATGTAATCGTGTACAAAACGAACTGCACAGGTGCGTGAATTTGTTTTTGAGAGAACGTACCTGTCGCACTGCTCATCGTTACGGACATTCCGTTTCCCCCTCTCTCCTTGCTCCGATAGAATCGGCAGCACTTTTTCCCAACTATACATACATAGTGGCTGCAATGCCGCCGTTGACTCCACGTGTCTGGAAGATGTGATCGGAACGCATTTGCGTATCTATAACGCTATATAGTTACGACGTAGGGGCTTTGTAGAACGTGGTCACGGGAGCCCGTCGATGATACGGCTTGCCAAGTATGGCGACTGTGTTTCGAGGCAATCACGGGCGAAAATTGTTCGCCGACTGCAGCGTCGTCTGTTAAACAACGCTCCTCTCTATTAGATCCCTTGGTTTGAGCGTAACTGCCAAATTAAGATCTGAGCAAGCTGTGTCCTCAAAGACTAACTCGAAGTCGTTGTTCAAACTTAGGTCGATTATGAGGGCCGCCGCATACAGTGGAGCGACGCCGCGGTAATATTTGAGACCTTCATATAAGTACGTACACCAGGGGGTGCTTGTTGCCTTTCGACCTCGCCAACATGCGCCCGCCGAGGGTTGTGTGTAAACCGCGACATCAAGCCCGGCGGAGCAGTTAGCTCCACGACAACTGTAAGCTGTTGCGACGGGTCGCCTTTCGAGACGGGTTAGCCCTTGCAAGATCTTTCTGAGCACGAGGACATTGGTCATCATCCCTGTTGGTGGGGGCATGAGCGCGTGCATGCTCACGCAACTTTACATGTTCCAATGGCGAAGAGAGCACACGAGGTGCTGCCACTTCTTTGCACCCGAAGCGAGGAAAGAAGGAAGTCTCGGTGTGGCAGCCTTGCTCGTGGTAGCAGTGTATGCTGAGACTGCTCTACGTTGATGTTGCCGCCGTTGTATGAATGAACACCGTTAAGAGTCTAGAGCCACGAGACTATACAGCATGCGCAACCCGATCTCGCGTTTGCTGAGGCACCCCGCCTTCCCCTATTTTTTTTTTTTTTGTTTGGCTGCCTGGCTGTTTGGTGCTCGTTGTACCTGAGTGGTCAGTTCTTCATTGACAGGGGGAGTCTCGCAAATTCCTGACCAATCAGGGGTACCAGCACTGAGTGGCATTCCGTATATACCGTGGTACGGTATAGGCCACCGATCTTACGCTTGTTGGTCGCACGTGGATCCCCATCATAAACCTTCGTCCTGGCTCTCATCGCTGCCTGCTGTTCGGATGCCGTTCAGTTCTGCCAAATGTAACACACGTTTTACTTACACCGGCTTGTTATTAAACGCCGAGCATGAAACAGCCAAGCACTGTTTCATTCGCGTGTTGCACGAGTTACGTTTGGTTGCCGTGCTTGTTTTCGACTCCTCGCTGATGCCTTCAGTACTCGCCATGGCCGTAGTGTTCCTGCTGTGACGTAAAAAAGAAGTAAAGAAAGAAACAAATAAAGAGAGAGAGAGAGAGAAAGAGAGAAGTGAGCATGGCATTTTGACAGAATCGCCCGGCATGAAATCACGCAGCATCGCGCTGCTTTAACAGGAGGGGGTGTCGTCGTCGGTCGTGATATATGCAGACGATTCCCCCCCCCCCCCCCCTCCTCTTCCCATTTCCCACCCTCTTCTCCCGACTCATTTCTTATCTTCAGCTTCACCGAGCTTTTCGCCGCATGCAGGGAAATTGATTTGTGCGCCTCCTGCAGCGCGGACAAGTTTCGATTCACGGCGAGCTCCAGCGCAGCGCTTCTCTTTGCTTACCTTTCGGGAAGTAAGGCATGCGCAGAGATTCTTCTATTTTTCCCCGGTGCAGCGAGGGGGGCCGAGCGAGACAAACACAATTTTCCGATCCCGCGAACACTGCAGCGAGAACGGGATGCCGGAAGCCAGTGCTCGAGTATTTGCTTTTGTTACGCCGTATAGGATCGTTGGAAAATTTTGTTTTTCTTCAATACCGTCGCGGCGGTGCTAGTCGTTCGATTACGCCCCTGGATTTGCTTTTCGTCGCCAGAGCCCTGTTTTCATTGCATGAAAGTATAAGTGCGCGGTGCTTTTAATCGGGAAGTAGAAATGAAAAAGAAATCTAGCTGCACCTAAAGTTTCCTCAATTAAACACGGCGACGTTCTTTATTTTCTTTAACCGTCTCATGTACGATCGCTTGCAGGCTTCTTTTTCGTAGAAAAATGCACACGGGGAATTGGAGAGCAAAGCCGATTCGATGTGAACGACGCAGTCGGAATGGGCGTATGAGAATAGGCGGACAGGAAAGAGAACACACACACAAACACACACACACACACACACACACACACACACACACACACACACACACACACACACACACACACACAGAGAGAGAGAGAGAGAGAGAGATATGTGGGGTTTAACGTCCCAAAACCAGGTATGATTATGAGAGACGCCGTAGTGGAGGTTTCCGGAAAGTTCGACCACCTGGGGTTACTTAACGTGCAGTGACATCGCACAGCACACGGGCCTCAACGTTTCGCCTGGCATCGAAACTGCAGCCGCCACGGTCGGGATTCGATCCCGCGACCTTCGTATTACGCAGCCAAGTGTCATAGCCACTAGACCGCCATGGCGGGGCACACACGCAGAGAGAGAGAGAGAGTTGGCAGTGATGACGCGATTCTTACTGCCGTAAGTGTACCTGTTTAACGAACCGACGAGCCAAAAGCAGAAAGAGAACACATCGGCTGGAACGCATCGCATTTTGCGTCACCGCTATTCTCATTCCTGGGTCTTGCACAGTCTCCTTGTCCGTAAAGGACTCGTTCGCTGTGCGTATCCACAATGACGAAAGCTTGCCGCTTAACTGCTTGAACGCTGCTATGTGATGTTTTAATGTGGCTTAATGACATCTTATTGGAAATCTCAAGGAAGAAATGGGCTGGTCATGTGATGGGAAGACAAGATAACCGACGCACATCAAGGGCAGCAACATGGGATCCGAGAGAAGGCGAGCGCGGCAGGGGCCGGCAGGAAGTTTGGTGAGCCATGGCACGGCCAAGAAGCTAACAAAAGTGGTCGCAGTCAGCGTAGATCCGCGCTAATTGGAGAAACACGGGAGAACGCCTTTGCCCTGCAAGTAGCATATAAACGACGACGATGTTGTTGGTGATGATGATTAATGTCGCAACGCATTGGCAGAGGGTACTATCGCTGACTTGTTAAAACATCTGTTATGTGATTGACAAAAAGCATCACGCACTGCGCACAGTTTCAGAACACGCTATTATTCAAGTGTATATTGCTCTACTCCATTGACGTGCTTTTGGATAACACGCGCCTCCGAATGCGAATCATTGCAGTATATAGCTATATGGTATACGTCTACGTGAAATTAAAGGCGCAATTTGTTTTTCGGTATGAAAAAGCAGCTCGCATGCCACTTGATAGGGCCCTTACAAAGCCCCTTCGCCATTTCCGCATGCTGGTCAGTATACGTGTTGAGGCAACGTTTCCTTAGAACAATGACGCCGTTCCGTTCTTTTCATCGAAAACATCGCTTCGTAATTATCAAGGAGTCGTGCAGGCCCTCTCGATAGGAAAATGACATCCGAGCAGTAGTGTGTGAATCGAGTGTTGTTGCGTCCGTAAGCGCCTTGTATTTGGATGATGGCCCCTTTCCGCGTGTTTCGTTCGTAGAGTGACGGCATATATATACTACACCAAGCATCACCACAGTGCTTTCGTGCTGCATGCACGCGTGTGTAGGGAGGTCGCATACCTTATACCTTACACTACGCGGCGAGTGCTAAAAGCTATCCACCGTGGCACTGGCAGCATGTCCGCATGTGCAAGATGAATGCGATCTAGCCACGCGAAAGACATGTCGAAATCGAGACGAAGGTGACCGCCCGTTCGCTTCGTCAAGCAAGAGTGCAGATGCAATCATTTTCTCAAACAACAGTGACGCGAGCTACGGCTCAGTGAAGTCTCTTTGATAGCGAGAGTGACGAAATTCATTATAGGAAGACGCAGAAACATCAGTCAGAGCTAGTCTCATATGAAAGCGAGAAGTATAGCATCCACTCGTTTGACGAAGCCACGAGGAAATCCATGTGAATTTATCGTAAATGATAGTTACTTAGTTCACGAAAAGAAAAATGTGGCCAATACTTTTGTCATAGAAATATAACAAGAAAGTGAAGTTTGCGTCACAGAAGTGGTTGAATGTTTATTGAGCATCGAGATGAACCTTGCTATCGGGGTTCCGCTGGTATGGCACCGCTTGACGTGATTGCGCCGAAAATGACGCGTGGTGGTGCAGTCGAACTCAGTGCAGTAGCCGGCGGAAAACCGTTGCTGCATTGGGAGCTGCAGTGCTTCGCTTCAACTCTCCTAGATGCCGGCGCCGCCCCAGGAAAAGTAGGCGAACAGCGCGTGGATGCGCGCGTGGAGGCAAACGAGCTCAAAGGGATAGGGGAAGCGGCAAGATAAGAAAGAATACAAGGCGTGTTCGTATAGTTCTCGGCATGTACATGGAAGAGTCGTTTGATCGATTTCTGGGGGATGATCTTCCGAAAACCACGCTTTGATTACGAGAGACGTTGTAGTGGAGGGCGCCGGAAATCTCGACCACCTGGGGTTCTTTAACGTGCACTGACAACGGGGCCTCAACATTTCGCCTCCATCAAAATGCAGCCGCCGCGGCTGGCATTCGATTTCGCGACTCTTGGATCAGCAGCCGATAGAGTACTAGACCACCTTGGCAGGGCACATACGTGGATGCATGTACGTGGATAGAAAATAAAAAACGCGGGTTCGATCCTGGCGGCGGCAGTCGCATTTTCGGCGAAAATGCCAGAGGAACGTGAAACTGTGCGTTGTCAGTGCACGTTAAAGAACCCTAAGTGGTCAAAATTTCAGGGGCCCTCTGCTACGGCTTTTCTCTCCTTTCGATCTCTTTCAGTCCCTTTCACCTACCCCCACTGACGCTTAGCCGTGCTCCCTCCATGGGTTGCAGAAATTAGCGTCCTTTTCCTTAACTGAACCACAAACATGTTCGCGGATAGCACGGTCGGTAGAGCGCCCGGTGTCTTTCGACGTGGAATGGAAGGTTGTGAGCTCGATTCCCAGAGCGGCCGCGTCAACGGAACTTTTCTGCTTGTTTTTCTATGTCCGTCATTCCTGCATATTTTACAACGTCATTTCCGTGACGGAAGCGACGTGGTGAGACCGTCTTGGACTCCGGCATAAAACAATTTTGTGGTAAAATTCGTCCTGCTTTCCTTTTCGTAATCATCACTTCACCCAGCCGAATGTTACAAACTTATTTGCCGTATGTTATTTAATTCGTAATAACGGATGATCCCTTATATGCGGTTGATCTTTTCTCGACGTCATACTTTGAATGGGCTTTATTCGACAAAGGTTTAAGGAGGCGACTCACTCATTAAACGATAAAGAAAAGTTTACAGAAATATAGGGGTTGTCTCGTCAGTTCTGTTTTCTGTTGATTCAGGTGGTGACGGTGCCGTAGTTGCCGGACGGAGAGATGACGGTAGCTTATGAAACCTTTCAAGTTACCACAAGAAGAATCCTCGATGCTGCTATTGCTGTTGTATACTTACTGCTGATGACGACCTCAAATCGTGGCCACGAACATTGCGGAGTATTGTCAAAGGACGGATTGAGGAAAACGTAGTGCTGCATGGAAGCCAGTGAATTGAATCCACAGTGCCTTTCCGAGTGGGCTTTCTGCTTTTCATTGAGGCTCACGGCCTGCTCTGGTTCCGCTCAGTGTTAGAAGTAGACAACTTCAGGATGCGTCATGACCAAACGGCATGAAAAGAAGGAATTACTAAGGTGGTTTAACAATTAAAGAAATGTCCTTACGTCCGTGGTTATTTTTGCGTACCCTGTCCTGCGTGACATTCGGCGAGCCGGAATTGTTTGCCGTTTGGATTCCCTGAAAGAAGAGGCTATATACGACGCTTTTTATGGGCACGTGTGTATGCATATATCCCACGCGGCAACTTGTTTTCATAGCGGCTTCTGCGAATGTGCATACGTGATGGCTGGGGGCTAGCCCACGTGCATCGGAAAGGTTGGCGTTCGTCCGTTTAGCGAGTGCAGGTACGTGACTAATGGGCGGAAGGTCCTTCTTCTTTTGCGACTGAGATGCGAAAATCGAAAGGCCACACGACTACCCTGGCACGCAAAGAAAAAAAAATAACGAAACAAGCCCCCAAGCCTTCTTTATCCTGCAACCACACCTTATGCTCTTTAGGTGCAGACACCGTAGCATAATTAAGGAAACGACCGATTACCATAAAGGTGCAGCGTAGGGTGCGTGTGTTTTAGTTCTGTGCCCGGTTCGTCGTGCAACATGTTTCACGCGCGCATTCTCCGGGTGTTGCACGTTGCCATTCAACATAACTGAGAAGGGACTACGTAGCATATTCATGTAAAGTGTTAAAACTTATACATGTGAAGCATTGTGGATGTGGTTCACTCATATTGTGGCCGCCATCGTATTAAATGTGTTTCTGTTAATTAGGCGTAGGCCGCCGTGCCTGTCACAGATGACAGAAGAAGCAGCGTTCTGGACATCTTTGAAATGACATAGGATTCCCGTCGAAGGCATCGACGACGTCGCAAAAAATGCGTTTCTAAACCGCAAGAAACGTCCGGAAATTGTTGTTTTCGACAACGTATTTCTGGAGGTGCTGCCCTTGTCTTCCGACAGAGGCAGTGACAAAATTAAAAAAAAAATCCTTTTTTTTTCGCTTTGGCACTAGGATAACCGACTTCATGAGCTATTATATCCATCCCCTGACTTAATGTTTTTGGTGGATATCTTAATTTCTGGGGTTTGAGAGAAAGAGAAACTTATTCGCAATTCCTTAAACCTTAGGTGGGTGCCCCTTGCAAGAAATGTTTGATGTGATTCTCAAGAAAGTCTTGAACTTCCTTGATAGAATTCTATCGTGCTTATTTTGACACCCTATGGAATTTTTGTATAGTGTTTTATAGAGTGTAAAGCTTTGTCGAGTATAGAGTTAGGTATAGAGTTATTTAGCCACCATATAGAAACTCTTAAGATGTTATCCTATAGAACATATCGTGCGAGTTTCTTTTAAGATTCTAGAGACTAACTTCTGTAGAAATATTCCTCTGCTGTTTCTTTTTGATATCGTACAGACAGATTTCAATAGATAATTTTACGAAGTTCCTTTTCAGGTTGTAAAGTCAAACTATTATAAGGTTTTTCGATGGAGTTTAAGATAGTAAATAGGAATTTTTTGCGATAATTTGGAAAAAAACCTTTCATGCATGCCGCTAGCTCGCCATGATAGGGGGTGTCTTCTCAATAGAATCCCGTAATCAACCAAGCGCGACGTCGAGGTATTTCCCTGTCCTCTAGAAAAACCGACGGTCCTTGGTCAGGCACTGTGATTCGACGTTGGTACCTCTCGCACTGGACACCGATACTGTACCACGCCGCCACCGCTGCGGT
This sequence comes from Hyalomma asiaticum, assembly GCA_013339685.2. Taxonomy (NCBI): domain Eukaryota; kingdom Metazoa; phylum Arthropoda; class Arachnida; order Ixodida; family Ixodidae; genus Hyalomma; species Hyalomma asiaticum. Next base: position 53,237,244 of record CM023482.1, read on the forward strand.
TGCTTTTCATTGCGGGAATTTTAGTGATATCCTATTCGAAGTCAAGGTCACGAAACGAGGAGGACATGTAGTGTGAAGACAAGGTAACCAATGGTCATTAAGGGCGACAGATTGGACTCCAAGGGAAGGAAAGCGCGGCGGGAGGCACCAGAATGCTAGCTGGTCGGATTAGATTAAGTTGTTTGATTGATTTCTGGGGTTTTATGTCCCAAAACCAGCTATGATAATGAGAGACGCCGTAGTGGAGGGCTCTGGAAATTTCGACCACCTGGGGTTCTTTAACGTGTGCTGACATCGCACAGTACACGGGCCTCAACACGGGCTTCCATCGAAATGCAGCCGCCGCGGCCGGGATTCGATCCCGCGACCTTCGGCCGAGTACCATAGCCACTAGACCACCGTGGCGGGGCATTAAGATGTTTGCGACAACATTGCCGCAGTTACAATATGACCAGCTTAATTGGAGAATAATATGGAAGAGGCGCTTGCCCTGCAGTGGGAATAAGCAGACCACTGGTGAAACATTATTGTATAAAATATTTATATGTATGAATTCACCCTCTATAGAACCCTTATAGAGGACATATAGAAAGACATTCTGTAGACAGGTAGCGCTAGAAGTTCTGAAGACATTCTATAAAAGCTATTTTATAGAATTTAGTAGATGTGACGTCAATACATACCCTATAGAACACTTATGGGGAGCAAAGGTAGCACTAGAAGCTCGAAAGGCGTTCTATGAAAGTGTCTTTATAAAGTTCAGTACATATGACGTTAATACGCCTTCTATTTCGCGTGAAATGACGTGTTTGTATAGACAGGTTGCTTTAGACTTTCTACAAACGTCCCATGGAAAACATTCTATAGACTGCGAGTTCCTATTGAGTTTCGTGAGGTCATAGGAACGAATTGGAAGTTCTAAACGAACTCTAAGTCGATTTTCGTAAGGGTGGGTCCTTTCGTCCAGTGCTTCACTGACTATAGCGACTTGCCTGCCCTGGTTCAGGGTTCTCAGTTGGCTTCCCAAGGCCTCGTCTGAAAGCCGCGCCTCCCACAACTAGTGTGGTAATGTGTGTGTTGGTACAAACGCAGAATATGCCGCAGCGGGACGAGAGGCACACATGTATGTAAACTTGTGTCAGTGTTGGCATCCCTGCGCATGAGGAGCACTCATCGCGATATTCGCAGGTGTCCATCTTAGTATGCGCAGGTTGGGGTGCGTGTTTGTCTGCAGTCGGCGCCAGCCCGTACACTTCCCCCAACTGTCGAGCTGAGGAGGTGCCATAATGCGTCGCTGTAGTCGTTGAGTTGCGAGCATGTCGGCTCGGCCGCTTGGTCTCTCGTCGTCGGGGTGTACTGCGAGTTCATTGATCTGTGGCTTGAGGTGCCAAAAGCACGATGAAGATTATGAGGACCGCGGCTTAATTTCCATCATTTGCAGTTATTTAACGTGCGTGTCACGCTAGGCACACTTGACATTCTTATGCATTTGGCCCTTTCGGAACACGGCCCTCGTGGTCGGGAACCGAACGTGCACTTTCGTGCTAAAGCGGCCCGACTTCGCAAAGCCTGCATGTAAGCCGTGGCGCGGCGCGTGGTCGTTGTGCTCTGCTCGTCTCGACACCCGCAATGAAGCTGTTCGACGAACTTATTGACTCCTCCTTAAACAAACGATATGTCTGCCGTTCGAAAAGCAGATGTCGCAAGCACCTATAGAGTGGAGGGAGAGAGAGAGCCGCGGCGCGGCCCTGTGATGTCGGCAAGAGGGAACGAGGCACGTGACGGGTTGTGCGTGGATGCGCCCCTCTTCTTCGGCCGTCCGTCCTCGGCGGCGGTTCAAGGGCCCGCCGGGAATGCACGACGACCACGGGAGCGGCGGCGGCGGCGGTCGCGCGTAGGTGCGCGCGTTGTGCGGTCGTCCTTCGGGGTCCGGTTCCCGCGGTGGCGGCTTCGGCCAACTGGTTCTCCCCCCGGTGCGCGCACCGGCCACGAGGAGGGGAAGGGGGGGTAGCCGCCGAGTGACAGCCATGGCGCCGCCGACCGTCTGCGACGCGATAACGCCATATATACAGACACACACGCTGCTGCTTCCTTTCCTGCCGCAGCACTGTGCCGACGGCGACGATCTTTGCGCGGCACGTGCGTAGTTTATAGCGCGACATCGGAGTCTGTGCCGAGCGCGCTCGCTGCCGATCCCGTGGGCAGCGTCTCTCGGCCTGCGTGGCACCGATGATCTCGTTCCGGGTCGCTGCTGCCGGTGGTGGTCGCAAGTTTGCTTGCTGCGCACCTGGATGGTCACGCATGGGCACCTGGATGGTTACCGCGAAATGGGAGGCGCTGCTGCCGGCTGACTCGGATTAAAGTCGCCGTCGTCTGTTTGTCGGTTATTCTGTCGTTGTCGCGTCGTACGACAGGTCGGCAATGAGACGAGTGTAAAAAGAAAACGGGGCTGCTTTCATATCGCTTCACGGGGGTGAACTGCCGTTACACGCGGCATATTTCCCTTTACCGCGCCACCACGCGCTCCTTGCACGCTAGTGCTCTCTCTCTCTCTTTCCCCTTCGGCTTACTCGAGAGTTAATTGTCGTTCGGTCATTATTAGTGCGCTTTAGCGCTGCGCCTTGTTCCCAATCAGATCACACCCTGCGGCAGTCGTGTACGCGTACGGGCGGCTGACGTATGGCGCGTTTTCTTTAGCTTCGGGCTATAGCTTAGCGACCGCGGGAAGTTGACGGTATGCCGGTCGGCGTTCCTTGTCGTCAAGCCTCAGGGCGGCTTTCTTTTTTTCCCCCGATGAACGAAGTTAGTTAAGGCTATAGCGGCATTCCTTATAACCTTCTGAGACGAGTACGCTGTGATAGGCGGCTGAACCTTTTCCGACAACGCCCGGACACTTGTGCGTTCGACGTGTTGAAGTGCTTATTTTATAATGTCTCTGTTGCGAACTAATGGCGCCGTATGCCGCATTTGTCGGCCGGTACTCTATAGGCGCTCACTGTCGCAAAAAGATAGGCGTACGCGCGTCTGCGTTGACACATGCGTGTTTAACGGGTTGAGGCTTTCCAACCTGGGAGGCGGAACCCATCGTCGAAATGTTGTCGCGGGCGTTGTCACACATGTTATCTCTGCGGTATAGTTTATCGAACTCACGTAGTCTCACGGGACGTCATGTTTATGTGAGCATTGCTCATGGAGTGTCAGTGCAGTCCAGGGAGCATCTCCGCTCCCGCCCTTCCCTCTCTCGTTGCTCATCCTGTCGTGAAACGAGAACCTTTCGATCGTCTTCGTCATATTTCCCCTTCGAGGAACGGTTCTAGGCAGAAAGGCTGTCCGTCCCCACAGTCGTTATCTCTCGCATATAGATAAGGGCATGGGAGCTCACTTGTGACGCAAAAGCGCGCTTGCAATGCGGAGGACAAGGCGCCACGCTAAAACGGAATAGTGAGAACTGTACATTTCACGCGAACACAATTTATCCGCCACCGGTTGTCGGTTTCCGTATACGTGTTGTGCTGGAACACCCGCGGCAACGGAGCGAGGCGCGTTCCTTTACAAACCGACGCGCGAGAATTTACTACACCATAGGTGCGCGCGTTATCCAAACGGCTGTCTTGGTTTAAGACTAGCACAGCCGAGCGTGGAGGCTATATACGTCTAGTTTAACCACAGCCCCAATCGAAGCAGGCAGAGCTGGGCACACCTAAGCAGCCGTGTTGTAAAACTTAAATGCTTCTAACACGAAAGTGGCATCTGTTTATCTCGTTTCAGTAAAAATAAATAAATAAATAAATAAATAAATAAAAAGATCGCTTGCCGTCCCCAGCTTTTCCCCTTATGCCGCGGCGCTGTCGTGCGGCGTTCTTAGGGCTTGTACAACTCCGATAGCAATTAAAGTAACCGACGGACGCGTCGCGCATCCGTTCGCAACGCCGCCTAGCGTCCCGAGCATGCATACACAACTAAAAAAAAAGGAAAAAAAGAAGAGCAGCATAAATTCAGCCGTTTTATAGTATACGCATTCAGCAGCCCATGTCGATAGTTACGATCGCGCATTATATAGAATGAGCAAAAGAAACTGCCGACGCCGGTTCAGTGACACCGCGACCGCGCTGCGCGCGAGGTCCCGGCAGAGTGTACAGCCGTCGTCGGTGCCGGGATGACCGTCGCAGCCGACGCAGGGGCAGGCTTGAGAATACGTCGCGTGTGGACCCATCCCTTATCTGTTCCCGGGGGCCAGCAGCGAGCCTGCGATAAGAACCGGCTACGGGGCTGTAAATTAAAATATTTTGTGGCCATCGATCCGGGCGACTTCGCGGGGCGCCAAGTATACAAGGACTCCTGATGCTGTATAAAATTGGTCGCCCGTGTAGACGCCTCCCCTTTTTGATTCGGCGCTTTGCCGCGCGGCTTCTGAAGCTTTTTTAAGGTGCGCCCGTGTTTGCCTGCCGAACTGAGCCTTATCGCTGCAAATGGTTCGATAAGCGCAAGAATTCCCTGATTTGCCTGTGTACGCGACTTAAGCCAAGGCTTGTTACTTAAGGTATGCGACCTCCCTTTCCCCCGCCCACCAGCCCTATACGGAACTGTTGGCGTGCATGTGTGTGCAGGCTCTCAGTGGAAAATGAGTCTCACTTGCTTCTCACGTCTGAAAGCTCTCTGATGCGCTTGTCAAGGGTGTGGAAGTAGTGCAGAATCGAGGGAGGCATATATCTAAAAGAACTAATTAAAGAGGAAGCTCTGTGTACTTATTATCGCGGGACATCTTTTCCGTAGGGTGGCGCCCGCTTTGGCCCATTCCGCGTATACACTTGTCCAGCAGAAGAATGTTAATTGATGTTCTCGCTACTAAAGATATTTAAGATTCTAAGGCTTCGTTTGTGCCGTGTGGCTTAATGGTATGCTATAGGTACCATGGGCCCATAAACGCATATTCCCAGTGGTACACACCAAGTGACACCAACTGAGTTGCCTTCATATACCGCATGCGCATTTGTTCATATGCACAGGGACCCAAGTTATGTGTTTCACAAGACTGCACGCAGTAAGCACCCGCTAAGGGGCGGGGACTGCTCCAAGTGTACAAAACGAAATGAATCACCTTCGCCGCAATCACCTGCTGGTATCATAACTAACCCCTGCTTCTCTTCCTCCTCCTCCACCTTACTACTACTACTACTACTACTACTACTACTACTACTACTACTACTACTACTACTGTGGGGCCACAATAATCGTAACCATCCATTCGTTATTGAAGACTGTACAAAAACAAATGTGAAAGTTGCCATGTGTTTTCAGTCGACGTCGTCTCAGAAGTGTGCTGCTCCGAGAGTGCACTCGAGGGGCCACGCATGTACGGGCGATATGCCGGCGTGCGGTCGTCTTCGTCGCTCGGCGTGCCCACGCGATCCGCCTCCGCGCATGGGTTTGTTCGCTGATGGAGCCGCTTCCGCTGCTGCTGCCGCCGCCCTTTGCGCGTTGGCGGCGGCGGCGGCCGACCAGCTGGTCGCAGGTTCCGCGGCCCCGACCGACGCAGCTATATAGTCGCCGCGCTCTACGGCACCACCTCGCGCATTGTGAACACTATATAGCTTCGACTCAATCTCGCCGTCGTCCCACTTTTGAAGCGTACCATCTGCTGCGTCGGCTGTATATTTTGGAGAGATATCGAAAGCATAAGGCGTTGATATTAACACGAAAGTCCCCGTTGTTCACTACCCTACAAGCGGGGAGGAGGAGAACGGAACTACGAGGGACAATTAAGACGTCGAGGATGCGGGAAAGATTCCGCGGTGCTGTCGCATTGTCGATGCAGGCGAAACTCTCTGAGGCCCGTGTACTGTGCGTTAATTGTCAGTGCACGTTAAAGAACCCCAGGTGGTCGAAATTTCCAGAGTCCTCCACTACGGCTTTTCTGTTCTTCCTATCTCTTTCAGTCCCTTCCCCCACGGACGCTTAGCCGCGCTCCCGACATGGGCTGCAGAAATTAGCGTCCTTTCCTGAACCGAACCACTATCAGCATCATCATCATCGTCATCATCATCATTGGGAAAGATGCGCTTACCATTGCTTGGATAGCGCCGTTAACGGTGTTGTGTAAGCCTTCGTGAAGATTGACTCATATAAGGCTGTCATAAGTAGGGCAAATGATGACCCGATGCTTTCGATAAGTCACTCTATGCGTCTGGAAGCTCTGCGCCTGACTTCGCCGCCTTTTAGTGCGGTCCTTGTTCGCATGAGCGCTGGCTTCTTCACTGCCGCTGTACCGTTACCGCAACGATATCTTCTGTGTGATAGCAGCGCGCCTGCGTTTTCCGCCTTGGGCAGTTGCGCGTTGACACCACAGCTCTGTTTCTTTGTTTTCTTTTGCGTTCATCGTGCTTGTAAACAAAAGTCACGTCGGAATCCTTAGGACAACGAAGGAATTCAGATGCACCAATGCTTGAAGGCAGTCGCATACGAGCGGAGAACGAGGCTAAGGGCTGCCAACTTTCACCGCTAGAAAAGAGGTTGTGATCAGTGACGCTGTACAGGGGATACTGATGGCTATCTTAGCATTTTATCAGTGTTCGTTAAGGCAGGATCTCCTGTAGGTACTACACTTCACGACTCGATTGTGTGGCGCAACACTCGATGGAGAACACGTGCACAGTTGTTTGCCAATTTTCTACGTTTGTATTAGAAGAAGTGCCTTGGGCGCCGTGCCATATGGCCAGCTTAGGACGCCCACAAAATGCGTAGTTTGGAAAACAATGCCTCTCAACCTGAAGTATAGGCGTGGTAGTGTCGGAGGAGTTCTCCACGATCAGAAACTCGCGTGACAAAGTGAAAGAAGTGGCGTCGTCGGGCGGACACCTCCTTCTAGTAGCCTTCCTTCTTCGTATGCAAACGGGTGCTTCTGATGGTGGAGACTAGGATGGGACAGGCCGACGTAGCGGGCACATTGTAAAGAAAAAACTGCAGTCTGTTGCTGACCTCGTAAACGACGCGGTGCTATATATTTCTTCGGACGGCGTAAATAACGGTGCAGGCAGCAGTTACTGCTCACTTATGGATGAAGACTAGATTCGTCATACTGGTACACAGCCACCAGAACGTTTCGTGAATTTGGTGGTAGATTGCGTATGCGTATATTTCAACTCCTGAGCCTAAAGAGGACCCATAAAGAGCTCTGTGGCACTAGTCACACACATTTGATCCCGGCCCCGGCGGTCGCATTTTCGATGAACGTGAGAATCAATAGAGGCTGTGTACTGTGCGACGTCGGTGCACATTGAAGAACACCAAGCGGTCGGAATCCCTGAGCCCTCCACTACGGGGTTTGTCTCATAATCATATCGCTGTTTTGGCACGAAAAACGGCAGCAATTATTATTATGCTCTGCTGACCGTCTCACTGATCCAAAGGGGATTCGCCTAACATATGTCCATATGCATCCTTGAAAGAAAACGCCATTTCATTTGTTAATTTGTGTGCGTCTGTGTGTGTGTGTGTGCGCGCGCGCGCCAGCATCTCGGCACTCGCTCCGGGCGCTTCGCACAACCTCCGCTGGGTCCTAGCACGCCAAACTGTACGTTGGGTGCCATATCCGCGGTTGTCTCGCACCGTATGCCAGTCTTCGAAGAGCCGATTGCGGCCCGAAAGTCTGGCACGGCCTTTGCTGTTCGCGAGCACGGAGGGAGTCCTTTCAGCTCCGTACTTTTTACGATCGCCGAAATGCCGCGCCGGTTTTTGGCCTCGGCTTTCAACAACGCTCCCGAAAGTGTTTTCGGATATAGCGCGACGTCTCGACAGCGGCGACGTGTGCCGTCGAGAACACCTACACAAAGGCCGCACCTCTGGAGGTACACGCAAGAGTGTATACGTCACGAATAGAGAAGGAGGAATGACATTCTCGAGTAGAGAGGCGCTCTGAAAAAGCGTTAAACTGCGCAAAACACGAGCATTCCTCACAAAAATGGCGTATACCCGTATGTGGCCATAGGCGGAATGGGGTATATCGGGCTGACATGCATGGCACGTGTGCCCAAGTGGTCACATATTACAGCGTAAGCTGTTATGAGATCACAGCAAGGGCCGTTTTTGGCGCCGTAGTTGTTCGCCGCCGCCGCCGCCGGTGTGCGTAATTGCTATCGCGTAAGTTTGAGAAAAAAAAAATAACCAGAACCGAGGAGGATTCAAACCAAATCCTCTGCGCGGATTCGAACCCACACCCTCTGCGTGGCAGTCGAGCATTCTACCACTGAACCACGCCTGTTTTCTTTTTTTTTTTTTTGCTTTATTGCAGTACAAATGCAAAAAAGTACAAACACAAAAAAATAACACTCAGAACCCGCCAGCAGGTATATCGTCTCACGAGGAATCATATTAACAAATGTAATGTTACGTGGCAGAATAATAATATACCAGTACACGTCGGGGAAAGTAAATTGCATAACGAGTTCGAGGAATCATTTGAAAGAACACAGGTCTGCATGGTTTATAGCTCTGAACCGATTACAGAGCCATCATCAACATCATCATTATGAAACAATCTTCTTCAACATTTCCGTCATCATTATTACGAAGCGCTGCCCTTTGAAGCAGTTTTTTTGTATCGTGCCATGCATCACGCGGCAGGCAACGTACGCAGCCCCGACAGCAACCATGACTTGGCTCTTCGATATACCTGATGGCTCTCCTCGTAAGGCGCGGACCGCTGCTGAAGAAGCGAATCGCAGAGCCACGCGCGCGGCTGCAGCAAGGCAACGTCGGGCACAACAGACAGCTGTGCAGAGAGAATCCCAAACCGCAGCTCGCCGTCGACGCCGCGCCTATAGAGTTCGGCTAGTTCTCGGGAAAACGACGCCAAGAGACTCTCTAAGATGTGCACCTATAGAGATTTGCACGTTACAATATCGCCGTAATTATTGCGTAGTGGGTACTTCCCTACTTAGCGCAATGATAAGAGTTATGGCGCAGGGGATACCTACCATCTCTGCTTGCGCTAGTTTCCTCAAGCGTTTAAAATGGCCTCTAAGAAGGTCGCTCCTCCAGCTTACGTTGTCACTGTCCTGCGGTTCCGCGCAGGCCTGGCTCCTTTCCAATTCCGTGATAATGCCATATTTGGGCTCGGACAAATACGCCCATATACGTGCACATGACACACGTGCCCTTCCCCGTAATCAAGAACGACTAAGGTTGTTATGGACGTCTGATTTGAATGCGATGAAAGATCAACTCAAGCAGCACCGATTGCCCGTTATCCTTCAAAATTTTTTTGTTGTCGCGAGCATCGTGTTTTTTGGTCCGCAAATAAATGGGAAACAGACGAACTGCTAATTACAGCTAATGAGCTAACACCAGGGGGTCGGCTTCGCTGTCGACGGCGTGTTTTGTCGTACGACTTTAGCGGCGCCACTGTGTGTGTGTGTGTGTGTGTGTGTGTGTGTGTGTGTGTGTGTGTGTGTGTGTGTGTGTGTGTGTGTGTGTGTGTGTGCGTGTTTTCCTGTGCACGAAGAACGAACAGGGTCCTCAACGACTTCGGTGAAGAATGAACCGACGGGGCCCCACCTTTGTGAATGCAGCTATGGCGTTCGGGCCGTACACGCGATCTCCGCTAATTGGCGTGTCAATGTCGTAGTTACCGCCCTTGTCCGGGTGTGTGTACGAGCGACTCATTGACGCTTGCGCTAATGGATCCGTCTTCTTCTTCTTCCTCTTGCTGACTGGAGCCAGCATCGGGTTCGGTGTTGTACGCCAAGTACATGCGCGTAACGTACATATGCGCAGTGGTGCGTTCACAGCGACAGCGCGTACTTTTCCTGTACGGAGAAGCCTGTTGCGTCCTTACCTCCCCGCTGACTTGCCTTGACACATCTGCAAACCACTCGGAACCCCTGGCATTGCGTTCTCGTGTCGCCGTATATATATACGCATCTGTGCCAGTGAGAAGGGAACACAAGTTAGCACTCCCCCGTTCGTAGCACGAAGCTACAAAAGTAGGGATGTAGGCCCCATATACGCAACGTAGTCCATCTCAGAAACGAAAGCTTCTCAGTTGACTAATGATTCATCTTGTTCCGGGGTTCGAGCCCGGGACCAACGCCTGTCCGGCGCGTTCGCTGTACCATACTGAGCTAACCAGGAGACTAGCACTTGGCAGCGCCAGGACGAATTCATTCGACAACTCAAAGCTAATGCGGGCATGAATGCATAGGCAAGCGAGTTCTTCGGAATTCCACGATTGGTATAGAGCAACAGGCCCAGGCAGTCGTTGTAGCCCGGCTAGAATTCCGGATCAGGACTGATTTTCGCTAAGATACTTTCATTTCTGAGAAATCATATGGATTTCCTTGTAGCTTTCGTGCCACAAGCGGGTGGGTGCTAATTTTCCCTTTCATCATGGTGACTCCACATCGCGGAATTCCGCAGAACTCATTTGCCATCTGTTCCATTGTTTCCATAAGCGAGAGTTTAGGGTAAACGGTGGTCTCGTGGCATACCGTATTTATTGGCTAACTACTAGCACTAGCTCATGTTTGCTAAATGGACATGCGGGGCTCCTATTGCTTTCTTTTTTTACCCCGCGAACGAATGGTATATTAGTTGCATAGCTAGGGTCTGCGCACGTGTTGAACAACTATACTGATCGCTTACGCGTTGGTATTTTGTTTGTCCTCGGTGGCAAGCCACGGTCAACGTAATTAAAGCTTTCGCGGCTCAGCGTGCACTGTGTAAGAGAATCACGGGCACTGTGTAAGAGGATCTTTTTGACCATCGGCGACTATTTAGCGCGCACCCGATGCGCGGCATACGTTTCCGCATTCAGCTCCCACCGAACTACCTTGGAGTCTAACGCTCGACATCATGCTCAGCGTGGCAACCTCAGAGGTGGCGAGTAATATTTGCTCCTCTATTGTCTTCTATTGCTCGTCTATTGCTCCGGAGACTTTCTCCTCTATCGTCTGACCAACGTTTCTCTCGTACCACAAAATCCCACACTTTTTCCTGGCGGTTTTATATTAAGCTCTTTTTTTTCTTTTCTTTCCCACATTTCTCCTATCAACGCGCAGGCCTTCGGCTAATCCCTGCATTAGGCAACGACGACAACGACGCCAGCATAATGGTAATCCGGACTCGCGGCGGCGGCGAACGGCCGCGCAACAAGATGGAACACGATACGTGGCCCGCTCGGGGGTCGCGTTCAATTCGGCACTGGGCACGTCAAGAACGAGAGAGTATAAGAATATATACACTGCGGCGGGGGAATGGCAATGAGGCCTTCTTCGGCAGGTCGCAGTGGCAGATAGCGCGCGCAGAGGACCCAGCGGGTGATCACCGATGAAGGGTGGGGTGGTGGGCAAGGTAGATCGGCGCGGCCAACGACAAGGAGCAGCAGTCCGGGCCGTTCGGCGGCGGCAACTCGGGCGCGGCGCGACACAACGTCGGCCGCTGAAGAAGAAGAAGAAGGAACTCGTGTAAGGAGGAGGTCAGCAGCGTGAGACGCGAAGGTGCGGCGGGGAATGCGCGGAACGCCGCCGCCGTCGACTCTTGGTTTTTTGTTCTTTTTCTTCTTCGGGCCTGGTCCTCACCCGAGCCGCCTCGCGAAGCAGGAGATGCCAGGGAGCCGGATTAGACACCACCATCTCCTCTCCTTTCCCCTTCCCTTACTACGCACCCTCCTCTCTCTATGTCTACCTAGTTTAGTATTGTTCTAACTTGGCCGCCCCCGGACTTGAGGAGGAGGAAGAGGTTAAGTCCGCCTTCTTCGTCATCGCGCCTCAATGCTGTTTTCTCGCCACCGCCGGCTGGTTATAGCCGCTCTCTCGCTTTCTGCGTGCCTGTAGTCGCCGCCAGCGAAAGGAGTTCCGGCGATATGGGCATCGAACCCAACGGAGAAGTGTGAACGGACTGTGGAATGCTGGCGGCGACCGACTGGGACGAACCTCGGGGGCGCTCCTTCCTTCACTCGCATTCCTCCCTCTTTATTATTATTTTTATTCTTCTTTTTTTTTTGGTTTCGTGCCTTTCATACGCGCCCTCTCGCTCTCATTTTTTGCTCGCCAGTTGACCGAGGGTGGAATAAAAGGCCCCTCTCTTGCAGCCAAATAGTAATAATAATAAAAGGATGCGTAAAGGGGTGGTGGATCTGGGAACCGGCACGGTCACTCGCGCCAGTTTAGCGACCGTGGATTATATAACTTGCCTGCGTTTGGTTTGCTACTTCTCTTTTGTTCACATTCTTACACCGGCTCTACGAGGTGACGTCATATGTCGTTTACTTCTAGCAGAGCTAAGTTTTTCTCTAATTACGGTAAGCTAGAGAGTGAAATGGCGCTTATAACGTCGCAGCTCTCTCGCGTGCTTCTTTCCTTGATAACTTTTGGTGGCGGCGCACCTGCCGTAAATACACGATAGAATTACTGAATCCAGCACAGACACTCCTCAATATGCAGTGTTCAGTAGTACATGTCAGCTTGCAAGACATTAACCGTCCATAGTCTGTGGAGAGAGAGAAATAGAAAGGAAAGACAGGGAGGTTAACCAGAGGAGATGTCCTGTTGGCTACCTTGTACTGGGGAAGGGGAATGATAGAGAGAAACTAGAGAAGAGAGTTGAGGAACATATCAACATCATTGTCACTTGTCAGGGCACTGTCACAGTCGGTCACCAAGTCCTGTTTGTCGAAGAAATCGCAGCAATGCCCTGACAGCAACTCGCCTTGAAGACTTTGTAGTCCAGTGCCCTAAAATCTTGTGTTCGGTAAACGGGTGGTTGTCAAGCTGACCAAGCGTTGCTGAAAGGGCTGCTCTTTCGGCGTTGAAGCGGGCGCATTCGCAGAGAGTATGTGCGCTCGTTTCGCTTCACCCACAATGTTCACATAAGGGGCTATCAGCCATTCCGATGGTGAAGGCCGTGGAAATATTAGAAGAAGTCAAGATGAGGCTCGAGAACCGCTAGAAGCCATCGAGGAAACGTAGGAGGCGATGTTAACGGCGCACAGTTTGGCATACCAACGAAGTCTCGTGGAACTGGCACCGGCCCGGGCATTATAGCCATCGGCTTTCTGCAATAAGAGAGGCACCACCCTTGGCCAAAGAAATAGTGCTTCCTCGAGCGCACAGCAGGAGTCCCTTATCAGGAACGGGGTAGACATGGCAGTCTCTGACCGCGGGGCGCGATGGGAGGCTTGCCTGCTCAGCCAAAACCTCGCCGATCAACTCTGGGCCGTCCTGCACGCCGAGGAAGCCGCCCGTGTCCAAGGGCTCGAGGCCGTCACCTAGGCTGGGGTACTTGTGGGCCTACTCTGACCAAATCGCCGGACCTATTTGTGGATTAAAGCTTTCTCTCTCTCTCTCTTGCCGTTACAAATAATAAACCTTTTTTCCATCTTCCTGATGTGTAACTTGTACGTTGCCTCTCGATAATTGCATGGCGTTTTTTATATCTACGATGACAGTGGTGATCGTGGTGGCGGTTGTCGTGTCTCGAATAATGATGGCTTTCACTATCGATCATAACGGGGTGTTATCACGATGAATAGTAGGACGCGCGAATTGAGGATAAAGGTCAGCCTATAGACAAATCCAGTCAGCCCTGACCTACATCGCCCGAAGCAGCTACGTAGGTGCAAATTTCTTTAGCTCGACTGTCCACATCCTATGCTGACACACGAACTCTGGCCCCGCTGCCATTTCCACACATGCAATTACTCCATCACCTGGGGTTGCTTTTTTTTTTCTTTTTTTTGTGGTTGTCGTCGTCGTCATTAATTCTTTCGAATCACGAAGACAAGTAACTGCATTTCATACTCGTAAGCTCACACTTCATGATTTTGCGTCTGATATCGAAAAATCTAGGAGCAATCGAATTTAAGGTCCAGCACTAGAACACAACCAAGTCGCGTACACGTTTATGGGAGTGACACGGGCCCAATATGTGCCTTTAGATTTTTGTGGTTGATGGAAAGGACGTGACTTAGAATGATAGGAACAAGCACGCATTGTTACCATACAGGTATGTCTTTTCGGCTTTGAATCTCGCGTGAAAACATCAAGGGGTTAGGTTCTGGCGCGAGAATTGATGTGGACCTATGAAATTTCGCCCATTTCTGAAAAAGATATGCTGGTGTACCTGTTGTTTCAAATGCTGTATAATTCACAAACGTACTCCGTTATTTATATGGAAAATTGGGTAAACGTGTGTGTGTGTGTGTGTGCCTGGCCAACGTATCTATGGGAGGACATATTTGAGATTTGTGATTTGCTATTTCACGATTTCACTACATTTGTCACAACAATGCACTGTTTATGGTGAGGACGGCGGAAAAAAATGGCTACGTACCTGAAGCTTGACTAGCCCCGCCATCCCCTTGATACAAATACAAAGGTTTCCGAAGCCGTTTCAAGCGTACTTACACACTGAACACATAATACCTCCAGTAACATAACATAAATGTACTCAAGGCATATTTAAAATTGAATCTTTAGTCACTACGCGCAAATCATCGTCTGTTATTTTGAATTCGATAGTCTGGGCGGGCAATTCCTTAACAGCCGTGTTCTGAAGTTTGTACTCGTCCGTGGGGGTGTTCCAGGGATCCTCGTCGTATGTGTTTCTGCGAAAACATATCCTATTGAAACGAGAGCAGCTGCTTGTTTGCCCGATTTCGACCTGATTACGTATACATACATAAGCAAATTTTAGTGAAGATGATCACGATGAAATAACTGGAGTGCCCTCCTGTCTTGCAGAGAGACTGTCCACCCTGGTGTCCGAGGCGGAGCGCAACACGGAACTCCTCTTCTCGGACGTGTACGCCGAGCGGGTCGCGGTCGAAGCCCGGGCCCCCGTCAGGCGGCTGTTCCAGGCACTGCGCTCTCGGTTGGGCCTCTCCTCGGCGGGTGCGTCGGAGGGCGTCGAGTCGGCCCGCAACGACGACAACGACCCCGTGGACGCCTTCTTCGGCGACCTCTTCCCGCTGGTGTACTTCCACACGGTGAACCCGCGGCTGGCCGACTTCAGCGACGACTACAAGGCCTGCCTCAGGGGTGCGC